>ML986636.1:70447-235371 GCA_010094045.1 Lojkania enalia
ATGGAATGGGCGAATATTGAGGACCGATGATGTTATCAGGGTCCCCTCACACCTCTCCCATCCCCCTTTCATTTTTTTTTTTTTTTTTTTTTTTTCTTTTCTGATGATGATTCTTTTTTGATCGAGTGTAGCTCTCTCTTTTTGGTAGTATATGTGCCTAGACTGCTAAAGGCGAGTTTGGGCGTCTGCTGTTGTGCGCTGTTTGGTGCTTTGTTCTTGGATCGTTAGGTGAGTGATGCTAGTGTGTTGTTGATTGTGGTTAGGGTTTGTCTTGTGGGTATGGGCGGGAATTGTGCTAGGACGGTAGTGTGGGTGGAGATGAAAAGGGATGGCGAAGTGGGCAGATGGAAGGAGAGTTGGGGATATGGCCTTGGGACCTGGAGCTGAGGACGAAATGTGAATACGTAATCAGTCTTGATAGAAAGGTGCTCGGAGTTGAATCGTACATGATCGTATAAACTGTCTTCTCCTGCATATTACAACAAAAGACGTGCTTATATGGTGCTTGGCCCATCTGAGATGTCCTGGTTTTACCTGCTGTCAACGCGTGTTGATGGTATGAGGCTTTTCTTGGTGCTCAAGGATAGGTGTTGCTGTCGCAGCCACAAGTAAAATAGGGTGCTTCCTCAGGATTCGGGATAGGTCTTCTCTGGCTCAACGGTTGCGAGTGAAACTTCGTAAGGACTTGTGGTTGGTTAGGAGATACAATATTACTCTTTATGACTCGCTTATTCTAGCAAGATGCTAGGTCTAGCGCTTGCTAGGCCAGCAGAAGAGAGCTTGTTTTACCGAGTCATGTTGATGAGAATATGTGTGCCTTCAGTGTATGGCAGTGATGGCGCGGGGAAGTGGAGGCTACCCTATAACAATTGCGAAACATAACTCATATTACACGCAAATACTTTGGAAGAAACAGAGAGTTGAGCGGAGTTTTACTTTGTTTAGAATACGATTTAGCTGGGAATAGTTAATGTTAACTGGCCAAGGCCAGAAACAACCTTAGATTAAAAAAAAATTGGTAGAATAAGAAAAAAAAATAGAGAGCGTGGCAAAAGTTCCTCCTCATCATCACTCTACCCCTCCCCCCTAAGAGAGGGAGGTACAATTATGATGATAGATTGTAGATGTATGACCAAAGTTGGATTGAATAGAGATCTCCTGCCACAAACCCTTGACTCAAATGCGGCATAACCGGTAACCTGGCTAATTGTCACTAACTCACCTACTAGTTCGGGGGTCCGAGCTTGAGGCATCAGTAGGAGTTTATGCGATTGCTTAGTCTGATATAAGAAAACGTTGAATTTCGTTACTCTTAAAGCGAGATATTGTGGGGAAAGGTAGGTAGGATCTGCAGCCGAGGCTCGGAGATGGTGAGGTGATGGGTGTGTGAGCGCTGTTTGCAATGTCCTGTATGCCTCGTCTGTGTTTTGGACGTCGGTTGCCTACTATTTTCTATAGCCATTTTATTGCTGTTTCTACCAGGGAGAAGGCATTTCACGGCTACTTATCGATATATTAATCGAGAGGGCCTGCCTTGTGAAGCATAGCGGACCGGATGGGGTCGGAAGGGGAACATGAGGCTGGCATATCCGTGTCTGCGGCTATCACTTTTCATGCATCATCGTAATCAATGAGGCAACAGATAAACAGAGTATAGGCCCAGCAGAAATCGAAAAACATAGATCTAAAGGTATATAGTTGATCGCTATTAAACGAAGCTCTTGCCTGGCGTCTTGTAAACCTCATTCCAATCCAAATTCTGCTACTCTAGGCTGTGAAAGGATCTAAAAGTTGACCTTCCTTTCTATTTCCTTTCTCTATGGTCAATCCTTTTTCATTCGTTCAAAAAGCCTGACACTCGATGAAATGATGAGCGCTCACCAGCGCAGCCCCCACATAACGGGAAAGCCCCAAATATTTATGTATTCTCCCATGTGTCACTGCCTACACTGGAGGTTTGCGACTGCATAAAGAGTATACAAGCTGTTTCAGCCCCGGGACCTACAGAGTGCGTGAGGCAATCTTTCGGGGATGTTCTCGGGTAGATGAAGTTCCTTCCGTTACCTACATTTGTGCCGTTTCTCCAAGGCCGTTGTTGAAGGAGAAGCTCTATATCGAGGCTTGTAGTGATTATAGAAGCGTCCTAAATTCTGAAGGGATCTTCCCCAAAAGCCAAGGGCTATCGGCCCAGTCTATGAAGGCGGTCATTTTGTGTGAAAGTTGTTCGTGAAGAAGAAGGTGCGGAGATAGAGGTTAAAAGACCTAGTGTTGTTTGAGTGATCTACTGTAGCGGAATCCCAACAGCCGACGCTTTGTCTTGCAGCGCAATTAAGAATCTATACTAACAGTTTTACTGCATCGGCATTGCCTGGAAGAAGGTAAGTCAAGCCAGAGGTCGAGAGTACATCGGAGGCGTACAATTACCTCTATTCCAATTAAAAGTCGCCAACAAGGAACCGTGATACCTCTAATATAGTACCGTGCACAGCCTGTGTCACGACTGGCTCCCTGTTATATGCATTCCATGGCTGACCTCAAAGTTGGAGCCATTGGCATTATTTTTCCGCGGTTCTGTTTAGCAAGATTTAAAAGCTAACAACGAAACCAATTTAGGCGAATACAAGGCCGATGCGCCGTGTCATCTGCAATGCTAGCTGATACACACCTTACTTTTGAGTTCGAATAGTGTCCAGGACTGCTGTAAGATATCCACCGCTCGCTGCTCCGCACGCACAACCCCCTCATATAGCAATTCTTACCCATTGGTCAGATTTGCGTGGCAAGTACCTGTCGAAAAATATATTGAAAGCCAGTGACTGCACGGCTAACCTAGATAAATCTGAATAAACATAGGGAAGTATATTTCTGTAGCACCTGCAATCTCACTCTGGCAACGCTACTTAAATGGTCGGAAGCATAGTAGTAACAACCAAATGTGACCGATAGCGACAAGAATTAGAGGATAACCCCGAGAGCTGTATGCGGGGCAAAGTCCGGTAAGCTCTTAGTTTTGACATGATCTTCTAGCCACCATAGTCGATTGTATTAGAAGTCATTGTATGATAGAAAATTAACGTCCGGTACTAGCGGAACAGTAGATTACACGTCTCAAAAATATATCAATAAAAGACAGATAACTTTTTTCAACAGATTTCTAAGTGCTCATTGATAGCTTTCTAAACTTTAATAAATTCAAGCGAAGTTTTACGAGAATTAGGTGTCAGCTTCACGCATTGAAGTCGGCAAAAAGCGTAAGGAAATGATGTTTAAACAAGTTCACTAGACTTCAAACTATTGTAGATCAGATATGAAGTAGTGTTGCACCACATTAATTTATCTTTATCTAGACGGAAAATGTTCCCCGTCTTTATTCTTTAGTTCTGACCCATCCATCTCGAAGTCCTAAACTTCCTCTCCAAGGATTTCAAACGCCTTTCGCTTGAACTCCTTCGCACCACTCTGCAAGAGTAAATCCTCAATTGTTCCTAGATTTCCTTGTTTCAGATTCTTAGCTAAGTATTTTAGTCCTCGGCTAAAGTGTCCATTATGCCCGCAGATGTAAAGAGGGCTGAAACTAGCCAAGTTCCTGACATCGACCTGACAGTGCCACCCCTTCAAGTTATATTGCGCCGTGCCTCTAATATAATTAGGGTCTAACCCAGCTTCTAATAGCATTTCAACGGACTTAAACGACCTATCCCAAGTGGCAACTTGCAACGGAGAGATTCTGTACTCCCATCTATTTCGGTCCACACTACTTTTCGTTTTGATTACGTCTATGGAAGGAGTAGTAGTAAATAAAGTGAGCCTTGGGATTGCGTAGGCCGCCGGTGTTTTTTAGTCTCATTGATTAAATTCGATATAAGAACAGTCTTTCCCGCTCCTAGAATAGCATGTACTCAGAGGCAACGCTGCTCCCCACTTATCAAATTCGCCCATTCGGGGCAGCGCAACATATAGTCGTGAGTAGCGGGTTTGTGAAGTATTCGATTCTTATTGTGGATTGTCGAAGGATTAGTGAGTTCTAGCCATTTATATACTTCATGGCGCTCTTGCCTTATATAATATATACATAGAGATTTGAAGCAAGTAGATATAGCTTCCACGATATCGGCAGTCTTCATCTCAATATCTCTGATTGTCTGATTAATATTGTATGTTCCTTAGACATCGTTATGCAGACGAGAACAGAGCTAATCACGTGAATATGCTATAATTGCAAGGCTGATGCTAGACTGGTATCGGGCAATCTCTTCTAATTACTTCTTCGCCCGACCCTCCTTCAGAGGCCACGTCAAAGCTGCTAATTTTGCCTCCAACTTCCTCTTTTCCTTCCCACTCTAGCTTGTCTACTGGGAATTGCCTGGGAAGAGTGCTTCCAATGCTTTAACGACTATCTTGCATCCTTTGATTGCACCGTCCTCCCCAGTTAGCTTGCTAGTTGGTTCTGAGGCCCCATTGGACTATTACAAAGGAGTTCTATATACCCAAATAATGTTTTGAGCGCAGATATGTTAAGAAATACAATCCGCAGATCAGTAGGCGCGTCTTGGACCGAGCCGATATAGTATCAGCGAAGGCTGACAATCTGATTTAAGACCTGGACAATAGCGATTATGCTAGTTGTGATTAGACTGGGCACGAGGCAGCGCCACCCATCATGTGATTCAGCTGCTCGAGCTGAGGTATCGCGAGGCACTTTAAGGCATACTTTTCACGCCTCTCGTCGAAAATCTCCATTTCCAGCATTTGACCTTAGCCAAACCGTGCAATGAGAATCGCATTTCCTCTTCTTCCCATGCTTCAAAAATCCTCAGCCAAATTGAAATCAAATTCATCCATAACTCACCTACCCCACAAAACAACAACCATGACACCGCAAAGCCTTCACCATCATGCACGAAACAAACACCACATATACATATTTCCTTAAATTGATATACCTCAAATATCCACATCCCTCAGAACCGCAGACATTGCTTTTACCCAGCCTCGCAAGCCCACTGAACCCCGACGACTAAAGCAAAGCAAAGCAATACATTCGCCCACCAAACACGCAGCCCCAAGACACCCAATCCATGCACTAAATTCTCCACCCACTCAACAAGTTCTCTAAGCCCTATGTATCTACAATCGTCGGGCCTCAAAAATCGACCATAACACATTAGGAAGGGACCGATACCTCAATCTTCCCTGCCGAGCAAAGTCATCTAGTGTTCGTTCCTACATAGTACATGTCCGCCATGAGCCTAGTATGGATTATACTCAAGGCTTATATGGGTTGGGCTGCTCCGTTGGAGACTGTGACCGGCGAGATGCGGACCGATACGGATTAGTGGGACCCTGGGGACCCGTCATACGAGGAGGCTGGCCTTGATGCTCCGTTGGTGCGGCGTACGGACCGTCTTCTGGGATGCCAGCCGAGCGGCTCGGTGCTCGGGCTGGAGGTGCCATTGTCTGGTATTGGAATTCTTCAATGTGCCCCGTGGAGACCGAGCTTGGAGATGTAGGCTGAGTAGGCGGCATAAGTGGCTGGGTGTAAGTGCTATTATATCCTGAGCCGCCGACCTGTGGAGATGGGACGACCGGGATAGGGATTGGTGGCATGCCCTGTCGAGACTCGATACTGGTGACCGGAGTTGCTTGCTTCCGCTTCCCACTGCTGCTGACTCTATGAAGCAAGCCGCGAACTTCATCTAGGTCTGGTCGGCCATCTGTGCTTTGACGTCCAAGCGTGCTAACATCGTCGCGGGCATTCCAGGTGTCATCGCGAATAGGGTCCGCGCCCGGCTTACGGCTGATCAGTGCATTAACGGCATGAGTCTCTGTGTTGTCGGGGCTAAGGTAGTCGGTGCTGGTCGGTTTGCCCTTGTTCTCTTCTTTGGATGTCATGGTTGGATACATTCGTTTTGCGTCCTTGTCGATGTTGAACTTTTCCCTTGCGGCTATGGCAGCCTCGGGAGAAATGGAAACGGACCACGACGGTTTGCCAGCGTCTCCCAAAGCAGCATCTCCGCCACCTGGACCAAAGATTGGAACCTTCCTTAATGCGATGACAAGGGCACACATAAACTTTGACCGACGAGATGCGCGAAGTGCATCGTTGGACCAATTGCTCTTGTGTCGAATCTCGCACTTGAGCTCGAGTTTGTTCATCTCAGCAATGCTGACAACCTCAATTTCAATATCAGGATGGAAGTCGCGGCTATTCTGTGGATCCCGGACGAAATTCATCATTTCCTGTTTGAGAGTGTTGATATCCTCAAAGGTAGTGCCAAAGTCGCAGAATATGGACACCTGCTCCCTCATGGCCTTACTGCGCGTGACGTTCTCTACCCAAAGGTTGTTGAGGACAATATTTGGTACCTGCACTATCTTGCCGTTTGCTACACGTTTAAAAACCGTGTACAAGAGGGAGATATGTTCCACAGTTAATTGGTCAGTGGCCAAGTCAACTCGGTCGCCAATATCGTAGGGGTGCTTGACAAAGAGGAAAATGCAGGAACCGAGTACTTCCTGGCAAGTGGCGGCAAAGATGAAGGAGAGGGAAAGAAGGGCAGTAGCAGAAGTTGTCAAGGTGCCCACGAAGCTTGGACTGAGGAAGCAAACTGACTCAAGTTAGCAGGGGCGTTTGAATAAACCCAACTTGAGACCTACTGAAGACGAAGATACAAATAATAGCAACTATGGTAAAAAGTAGCCCATCGAGCGCATTTATAGCTTGATCAACGTCGTGCATGCTTGTTGTAATAGACTTGCGTTCTCGTCCAAATTCGGTAACTGTGAAGATCATTTCCTCTAGACTGATATCGCCATTTCCATCACGGTCTAGCGCGGCAAAACATTCCTCAGCCTCTTGCCGACGGCTAGGCCCCATGACCTCGACTAGATCCTCCGCATATAGGGCATCTTTGCCTTCGACCACAAACGACATCCAAATTCGCCTAGCCAGCGCTTCAGCAGATCGATTCTTATCCAAGGCTTCCAGGACGATTGAATGAGCTGAGTTAGGGTCGAATACTTTCTTTCCGGTAATCTCCTGCGCAACTGTACCGAAAACTATCTCGAGTCAGAGGATATGACTACAACCAGGTAGTTCATGGGGAACTTACCAGAGGTGACTTTATCACCCATTCGTCCCACGTCCACTAGCAACTTCATTGGAGTAGCACTGCCTGAATGCTTTCTACTGCCCATTGTTCCTTTCTTGCCGCCTAGGCTAAGCTGAAGAACGTCCTGAATGATGTAGTCTTCCTCAGCGAACTCGTTGCAATAAGCGGGAAACAAAGCCCTTGAAGCATCGTATAGAAGACCAAGGAGAAAGATATTTCTCTTCGACTGCTTAATCTTCTCGTCGAATTGCTTTCGGTGATAGCTGATGCTGATCAACTGGATCAAGACGCGTTCCGCAAGAAATATACACGCGGAAACTAGACAGCCTCGAAGGATGGCTGCCACTACACTATTCCAGTGGCGGTTTGATCTGACGAGCGTTGCAAACGTCACCTGATTAACAATCATCCAGAAGACGAGAGACAGCGGCTTTTCCACAGATCTAAGAAGCAAAGCATATTTTCGGACTCCAGGGCTCACGACTCCGATGAGGAACTCGAAAATGGTAGGAAGAAAGTGAGCAACAATTTTGCATGCCCATAAGCTTAGCCACACTAAATCGTATTGTTAGCGAAGGTGTAAATACCGCGAATCAACGTGCGTACTGATCTCAATCCATATCCAGAACTTCTTTTCATCTGCGCCTCCAATGGTGTGTTTTGGTGTGCCGTCCGAATTCTTTCCACTCCAAATAGTTCCCGCAAGGATAATGGGAATGGCGAGTATTATAGCTAATGGGGCAACGTATATCATGTAACGAGTGATGATGCTGAAATTGAGAATCTTGGTATAGATCAACCCCATGCGATTGAGGGCAGTTTTCTCGTCGTCTCCATCATCGCCAGGATATGCAGAAGCGCCTGTCTTCGCGTCAACCTGTACAGCCTTTCGTCGGCCAGCACGTGCTCTGTGGAATAGACGTGGCTTTTCCGACATTGATTGTTCTGTGGTCGGGGTGTGGGAGGGCGTGTGACCGACAACGTATTGGAGAGGGATGTCGATTGTATTGCTGGCCATGTTTTCCCGTGATCCGCTGTAGTTCAACGGCTGGAAACCCTGGCGGGAGTGTCTGAATGAGGGCGATCTCTGCGAATTGCCCGTCATGAGGACGGCAACCTAGGGTGAGCCGGTTCGGGAAAGCAACGTCACCGTTGTAGGTTATAACGGGGTTTCTGGTGGGGCCGTCGAAAGGAATGCGCGGGTGAAGGACAGATCTAATATCACAGTAGGAATAGTGATCAAACGGGGGTTCATGGAATGTGTCGAACGCAGTCCGAGGGATTGTGGAACAGCTGGTCTCGGAGACGGGGTAACGAGAGAAGAAACGAAGGCCTGCCCGTCGATTCGGTATTCAATTAAGAAATAAAAGGATAGGGAAGGAGTGTTGACAGGACCCCGGAAACAAGAGGGGAAAGGAAAAGGGTCGCTGGGGCCAGCTTGCGTAGCTGAAGGGGAGAGATTTTAAGGGAGCGGGTCTTCGAAGGTCGCGACGAGCGGCCATACCCCGGGAAGAGGCTCAAGCCCTGCAAGGCACCACGCCACAGAGCTATTTTGAAACAGCTAAACGGACATCGGGGCAAATCACAGCAGCGCCCTGCATCCCGGGCTTCGCCGCCAACACCAACAGTCGTCCCAGCAAAGACTGCAAAAAATGAGCATCTACAGCGCTGCCGCAATTCTATTCACTCGACTCGCAGCGAGGGTGCTAGTTAGCCTCTCCCCGACTGCCACCTCTCCATAAGCTCAAGCGCCGTTGGTGCATGATCCGCGTCTATTGCGCGCTATCGATCGCACCCCTGAGTTAGTATGTAGATCCGATCTCTGAACCTGATCTCCATTTCCACATCCCTCCTATCGATAAACGGTGCTGGCGGACATCATTTCTGCCCCGTGTCGCACGTCTCTCGCACGGTAATCGCCTGATGGCCTTTCTCGAGCCAGATCTTGCAACGAATCCGTGGACTCTTGGTCTCCAGCCGTGTCCCTCGAGTCTCCTCCTACATACGGTACTTAAGCTAATCGGACACTATCCTCGTTACTCGTAATGAATGCAAGGTCCGCTGGGTGGCTCGCTCAATATTGAAGCTTGGGCATCGCTAGCAAGAGGTCGAGAGCTTCTACCATCATTAATTCAACATATTCAATTGTCTCCTGTTGGATAGGGATCCGGTCATTAAAAACTGCTGTGCTATTGGTACCTATTATTTACAGAAACCTGTCCCTTGTGATGAGGCCAGAAGCGTCCACGAGTTGTTTTGAGATTCCAACGCGTTTCACGCTAGTGTCGGGAACGCTAGTCCTAGTGCGCTCTAGTCGATTCAGGGGCACAAACTCTCCCAGGGGTACAAGCATTTTCAATTGCTATTGAAAAACATCACCCAAGAGAACTACTGTACATGCAGAACAAAGCCATGGAGCATTGAGAGATTCCGGGCCAGGGATCGCTATTGTCAGTCTCAGGCGCTTTCTTTTCCCACCTTGACACCGACCGTCAGCCCAGTGATACCCTTTCTGACCCCCTTTGTTGAAGAACTGTCATCAAGGGTATCCGATAAATAGTGCACTTGGCGCATGAGTGGGTGACCGACCATGTTTGTTCTAGTCCTCCAGGACCCAAGGGTATGAATAACATGCTTTGTTCGGCTAACAAGAGAGTTAAGATGAGGCCGCTTTCTGTACCGAATTGGCACAGTACTATTCGATTTGTCCGACGCATCGTCTTCCGACTCCTATATAGAGAGCGTGAGCACATATTACTCAAGATCGCATGAAGATTCGGATCTCTGAGTGAATCACACCTCCTCTATTTGTGGAAAAGCCTCTCTGACTCGCTGTAACCATTTCTCTGCAGCACCGTATGCCGGATCCATGAGGTAGTTGTGCTCGCTCCCACGAACTATCTCACTCCTATACTCAAAACTGGGTTCTCTTTCTGTCCCTACTGTTTGTGTTCCAACGTGATCAATGCTAGGTGTGGACGAAGGGTTTCGCCAGCATTGATCGAACCAGATTCGACCCTTCTCGCCCACCATGTTGTCTGCTTGCGCGTGAAAAGTATCAATGGTCCATTTTCTTTGAATCTGCCCGTTCCCACTTGCTTCTTGTATTAATTTCGAGAGTAACGGCACGGCGTAATCAATATCAGACCAGAAGATACTCGGCGAGCACCACTGGATTGATGATGGTTTCTTCAAGAAGAGCTTGGCATCCTCTGAAACCCCGTCGATTGATTCGGCGTATAGGTACTCTAATATAAGCCGACGAAGTTGTTCCACAACCTTCTGGTCGTCGAGGTTCAGTACATCCGGTCTGTCCAAAGAACATATTGAGGCCGAGCGTGATACCGTATTGGTTGGGGTCAAGGGAACAGGGGCTGGTGGCGGCGTGGAATAGTGAAACGAGTCCATAATGCCATGAATGAAGCTGCTGCTTAGTCCTGCAAGTGGCATCACGTTGGTGTTCACGAATTTGGCCATAGACGCGAACTTTCCTATTACCGGGGCTGGAAGGAACTCGGTCGCTTTAAGGTGCGTAATGCCGGAATGGGAGTGATGGACCCATGGTGCGAAGAAAGTGACGTAAGGGTTTGTGGGATGGAGCAGGTGTGGATGTGTAAGGATCGTATTTAGGGCGTAGATGACGCCTCCGCTATGGCTTGCGATCGCTACATGAGGTATTTTTAGGTGGTTTAGGAGTTGGGGCACCATCTCTATAGTGTATTAGTTCAATAGTTTTTGGCTTCGGTTTCTGAACTGACCCAGCCATATTGGTATGCGTTCGTGAAGTTCTACGGGGTCGCTTCCGCCAATGCCAGGCCTATCTGGGTGGATTATCCGCACATTGTATGCTTTTGCTAACCCGTCGAGGGGCGAATAGCAAAACCTCCCTCCTACTAATGCACCGCAGAACAAGACCACAGCATCGCTGTGCTGGTCGCCGTAATCAGCATACGACACTCGAATCGGCTTGGACCTCCGTGTTGCCCCGCTTCCTTGAAAGACAAAGGATCGATGGAATCGTATGTCGCACAGAAATTCGAGTGCGCTCATCCCCATCCCATGCGTATTGTTACCCTCCGGGTGATTTTGGAGTGCGTAGATGAATTAGGACGTTAAAGTGGCGGATGAGATAGGTGTTATTTTCCGTTGTATCGAAATGCGTATTCGGAAGACTCGGCCACCCGGCTACTGTGATGACTCAGCTGACGCACGGTCTCATTTGACGTATGGAAATCGCTGTATAGCAGTGATCGACTTGAGGCTGTACAGCCGCAGATAATTAAGCTGCATAGCTAAATTTAAGGTATTTGATACAACAAAGCCGCAAGATTCTATTAAGCCTATAGTCTAATTGAGGAAGCATCTAGGAAGCTTGATAGCCTTCTTGGCCTTCCTAAAGGTCTTCAAATCATTTTAGAGCTGCTAGCTAGCTGTTATGAACACAGAACGCCAAGAGGCACCGCCTTTGTGGCTAGGGCCTGATCCAACATCAGCCACTGTGGAAGCCTACTCGGATGAGGGCCAACAAGTAGACAACAGGCGGACGCATGTTGTAGACCAACCATCGAATAGTGAGCAGTGGGACTGCGGGAACTGGGGAGATGATTGGTAGGATGACGAAGCATGGCACAACCTATGCACGTGACTGTGGCAGAAGTGTCAGGACTGGCAGGACAGACCTGACAGACCTGACAGACCTGACAGACCTGACAAGCAAGGCTTGGCGGTCTTGGACCTTTCTATCTAAGTCGATAGATTCCCTTTGTAGATTGAGTCCCGTGTAGTTATTTCTCTAGTTACCTCGTTAAGACATTCTCGAGTCAGAACGAACGGCCCTCCACTGCATTGTGACTGATACTCCCCGAGAACCGGCGACCCTTAATCTCTCTCTTCACTGAAGCCACCCTAACCGACCAACGCAAGTAAGACCCGGCCCTGCGTACGACTGTCACGACGGTCGTCACGTGGTACCAGCGGTACACAGGTCAGTAACACTAGCCTAGTTAGCCAGCTAAGCCTCCTATTTTTAAAGTTCTTTTGTGCTGCCTCATGGGTACGCGCTTCCCTCGCAGCTGCCTTCGTACGTTGCTATTCCTTAGCTAGTTGAGCCTTCTCAAGCCTCTCTAGCACTCCGCGCCTATTATCCTCAACTTTCTACTAGCGTAGGGCCTCTACCATAGCCTTATTTTCAGCCTACCAATTGCGACCTTATTGAACCTTGCTAGGGCCATAAAATACGGCGCCTCCGGCGTACTGCTTGGGCGGCTCTAGCAGCAGAGGCTTGCCGCGCTTCCGTTTCTTCTTCTCGTCCTATAGAGCGTCAGCAAGGCCCTAGGTCAATATTTGTAGGGTCATTACTTGAATAGAAAGACTCTGAACAGTATTACTAAATTGCTAAGCGCGTCGATTATTAATATTACTAGCAACCTACTATAGAAGCTTTTTAATATACTGCTAATCCTGCCCCATAAGGATTAAGGGAAAACTCTTACTAGATAAAGGCTTAATCTTAATAGTAGTATTAAAATGAGCGAGGACTCTGTTTAGACTGAGTAGCTCTAGGCCACACTTTTGGATGCTAGAGGCTATCCAGGCCCCATTGAATAACCCGGAGAAGTCTCGCTTATTTAAGCTGCAAGGTCCATCGATTCTTACATAAATTTAGTTAGTTCCTTTATATAAGTATTTACTAGGGGCCTAAACAGGCAGACGTCTAGAGGCCTCAGTAAATAAGTTAAGGCGGATAAACAGCTAATAGGATCCTATTTTTTATCGTAGTTGTTGAGAAATTGTATAGAAATATAAGATCTATAGCTATTAAGGATCAGGAGTTGAAAGGCCCGCCTAGCCTTTTATTTAGTTTCGCTATCAAATACCTATTGAAGCCAGCCAAGGCCTAAATCGTTATTCTATTAAGTGCAGGCAATCACTAAAAGAGTTGCGCCCGTATACAAGGCATGCACGCGATTATTTTGGGAGAGTGAGAAAGTCAAGAGAACTTCAAGCATAGTAGGTCGTAAGGATATTTAGATTAACTACGAAGAACCGAAACTAAGAGAGTATCATAAGATCGTTACATATGATCTAGTTCCTTTCCCGTATCGCAGCCGATCAGCATTCAGTATCCACAGAACACTGAACACCCCATCACGTGCTTTCTTACCACGTAGCTATCTTATGTTCTGCCTCGGGTCCTAATCCGAGGTCCCCCCATTCATCCCCCATTCTAGGTCCTGGGGTTCGATAAGTTCGAGTGCTCCCTCGATCTTCCGATCTTCCTCAGAGGTTGTAATATATTCGTCCAGCCACTAGGGGATGATGTGAAAAAGCAGTTGTGAGCCTAAGGATTGAAATACCATAGCCAGCTATCCTAGATATTGCCTATTGCTGTCTAATATATAAGGCTAGGGGATAGCGCTTAGCTGTCAGCGCATATATACGCTATATAGGGCATCCACTCGCGATTACCGTCCTATATAGCCTGTTTGATGCCACTCTTTTCAAACTTCCTCCTAGAGAAGATTCGCTTCCACATTGATAGGATTCCTATTATAGAGCTTTTCTTATCCGTATTATATATATCGTGGTCAGATTTTATAGTGCGTAATCTTATACAATAATAGCTCAAAACATGGCGTATATTTATAGGCGGAATCGACTTGCTTCCTATCCTTATCAAGGTCAGAGGTCTATCGATTTATAAGGTCGATTTGAAGCCGCTTAAGGAAGCGGTGGGCCCAGGTTCTACCAGCCATCCTGCCCCTGATATCTGAGGCAAACATACTTAGCATCTCTATTATAGGAGGCAGGCCCTACTTATAAAGGTGCTTTACGTAGCCTATAAGCCCTTCTCTTGCTGGCAATTGAGTAGTTGCTGATTTTCGTACTGTTCTACGTGAGTGTCCTAGACGTCACGCCAACGCTTCGATAACCTAGGTTTTTCAACACCATATTATTTAGCTACAGCAGTAATATTTCTTGATTCTTCTGGTTTCGGCGATTCAAAAGCCGCTAGCGTCTCGTCAATACCATCCATATTGGTGGAGTTGTTAATTTTTATAAATCCGTCAAATCCGGCTTCTGTGTGCGTTAGATGAGACTATGTGTTGGCTGAGTCGTCACGGTAATGGTCTAAAAAGAAGACTGCGTGATATCTCGTTCGCACTTGCTGATGAAATCTTAAAGTCTTTGGAAGGTCTGACAGCCACTACCATGTCGGACACGTGAACGACCTTCTACAGGATTCCTATGCTTCTTGTTCACAAATATAGACGATGAAGTGAAGAGAGTATCATTCGCTGCAGGGAAAGTTGCCTGGTCGGATTGTCCAGTGGCGGGGCTCCACCAAGTAGGGCAAGTGCACGCGTAGTCCAATTATGGTGGACAACATTGACGACTAATATCTCGACTACTTGTACGTCCATATAAGCGCAAGATGCGGAGGGAAGGCATGCCGGACCGCGACGTGAAATTTCTACAATTTCACCTATACCAGTGTAATTGTATGCATCTTGGCGTGATCGTCCATCCACTCGCATTGACCCAAAGTCTCACAGCCCAGTATTATCTTTCCAACTCGTTGATAAACATCGCGGTGCTCTTTGTCGACTAGAGTGACGATAAGCGCTTGGTAAGTCCTGTCCTTCGGCTCGTCACTCTTAGTCCGTCTACACACCAGAATCAGGGCATAGAGGGGCAGAGTAAGAGCCATTTCATCGTTGATTGTATCGAATATGGCACTAGAGCCATACGAATCCCCGTTGCGGGTCTTCAATCTTAGTGCTCTCTTGTGCGGAGCTGTATCCCAATCCTCCTCTTTCTCCTCGCTGGGAAAAAGAGGCTCGATGGGGGCTTTGAGTTTGATACTGCCCGAGACTACCTCCCCATACGAGTTTTCACCTCTAAGCACTACTTGACAGTCAATTATGCTGGCTATATCAACCCACGTAGCCTCGGGGTTCATTAAATCGTAACCGAGTCCTAAATTCCCAGAAGACCCATCAATGGACGCCCAAGACCAGGATGGTGCACGATACTCTTCTGGCGCTTTTGTCGCTCCACGATGTGCACCGAGCGCCTGCCATAGGAGCCCTTCAATGAGTTGAGAACGCCATAGGCCTGCAACATATCGATCGCCTGTTATCTTCTCAACTGTCCTTGCAATACCAGACAAAGCTGGGAGTACGTCCGATGCTCTTGTTAATTCCCTACTGTGGTAATAATGTAGCAAGGTGTACCATATGGATGGGCCACGATACCTTTCCCGTTCTATCTTCTGATGGGGTTCTCGGTCTGCGTCTGACTCCTCCATTTGTATGGGTTGCGAGTCTTTGTATATGCCATAGAATCGACCACGAATACGGAACCCGTCCTCGCCAACAAAATGTTGATAACATTCAAAGAAAACCTGGTCGGTTGCAAAATGGAGTGTCCTCTTTGCTAAGTAGCGCTCTTGCAAAGCCCACCCACGCTTGGACAAGGGCTCTCGCTCCAAAGAAGAATATACGCCGGTATTCGCAGCTTCTTCTGGACGAAGAAGAAAGGCATAGATCTGGCTTGTGCCGCTGTCTTGAGTAGTGAGCTGGAAATTTACATAATCCGGTGGGGATCGACGGATGAACAATCCATCCGCATCGCTTGCGGAAGCAGTCGCGGCTATGACAACGTAAGCGTTTTCATAGATGGACGCCATTTTTGCAGATTCTCGCTCCCAATCCGGGCCGTCGTCTTGATAAATACTTTAATTCATCAGCGTCATATTGTCATAACATGTAGAGGGATACTTCACCATAACGAATCAATCCACAGATATCGAATACCTAATCTGCGCGTTAGACTTATCGAATCTTGGAAAGTCTTTGGTAATGCCTCAAAGGCTATTCCCTTCTTGAGCTCATGGATGTTGTGCCTTGTCATCGTGAAATGGCGTTTCGCCCCCCACACATGGCTCAGAGCGGTATAGTTCTGGAGCAGCCCATCGGTTTCAAGAAGTCGAATCCGGCTCGGGCAACCGTTATACTCTAGATCAAGAACACGTCGGGGTGAGATTACTTCTGCTACCGCACATCTTGTGCCTATATGTGTTGCATTGCAATCATGCACCCATTTCGAAGCCCTAGACAATGTCTTTTCAGAACTAGCATCCCTTTCTATAAGCCTACCAGCAATTTTAGAGCTCAGTGGATCGTTATCTGATGCTTCAGTGAGCAGTAATTGGTAAGTCGCGCAGAGGATTCCATACCATCTACGCAAAACCCCACCGCAGCCAGCAGCCATGCGGCTTTACTATTCTCTGCACTCGAGGATAGTACCATAAACCCACTACAGCTATCCCGGCGTTTGGTCAACCATAAGCGAAAGTTCGGGTGCATGCTTCTGCCCTTCTTCCTGTAATAGACATACACTTCATCTTTTTCAGCTTCAGCGAGTAAAGCTACACATCGACTCACAGACCGCTCAATGATGCGACAGATTGAACAATTCTCGGCTGCTGATTTGAGTTCCTCGATTGATTGATGATGCGGGAACCCAAGGGGCTGGCTAAATTCCCCCGCATCCTTATTTTCTTCTGCCCTATTTGATTTAGCCTGGCGCCAGTCATAGAAAGCGACCAACTCTTTGGTGCCATCCCATGGCCTTATGTAGCCTTCAAAACGGCCCGGGAGCGGAGGAAGATTGAAGAAGTCAATAGACCGACAAAGTGAACACAGATTCATTGCGAGAGTAGGTTTCGCTGTGCACACCGAGTGCGATGTAGAGCTGAGAGAGTAGAACGACGAGAATACGAGTATAATATTAGAACGGGGCCACGGTGCAAAACGAATAATGAGCAATCTCAATATAGGAAGAGCTGCCCCTAAGGTCGTCAATGTGGCGCGTGTTGAAGGAGGAAACTTAAGAGGAACAAGTGGAGGAGGCAGCGCTAGCGCGCTTTTGGACTGGACGCCTGATCAAGATTCGGGATGGAGGACACCACTTCCGTGTCACTTGTTGAATTTGCTCTTCTACATTCTTACAATGGACCCCACATCGCTTCTAGAATGATGTTCACGCACTACGGACCATGCGCAATGCACAACAGCTCGTCTCACACCAGCTCGTTCCTGAAGAAGCCGGGGTAAATTTCATACATATTACCTTTATATTGCGGCGGGCGGGATAGCACTCTGGATAACCCTAGGTTATACAGTACTTCAAATATGCTACCGGCCCACAGATGAATCTGGTTCCTGATGAACAGTGTCATTATTCTCTATTGAGGCGTATAAGTACAGTGGGCCCGCATTCATGGACAAGCAATCTTTCGCATCGCGCTCTCCGGGTAGCCTGCTGACGGATCCACCATGAGATACACTCACATTCTCTTTGCAGCTTCGGCTTCGGCGGCCACCATTGGCAATAAATTACCCCCTCCAGATGCCGATGGAAGGTACACGCTAGAAGCAGAGGGCATTCGAGCTCAGGTACCTACACCCCTGTCAGTGGGATAGATCCCGTGGCGACATCATTTAATTCTCCTCAATGCTCATTCAAGCTGACAAGTACATCCACAGTTCATTCCTTACGCTGCCACTCTTACTAATCTTTTTGTTAAAGGTACACATACGATCGCGCGGCGTAGGTTGGTATTTGCTAATAGGGCTTAGACAAGAACGGCATCGAGCGTGACATTGTCTTGGGATACGACAACACCTCATATTACCGTAAGACTTCTTCGGCTTAAAGATACTCTTCTAACATAAATGAGTATAGCTGTTGATCCCGGGCATCCGGTCTACAACGCTATCCCAGGAAGGTACGCCAATCGCATTGGAAACGGCACCTTCTCGATAGACGGTACTACGTATCACACAGTAAAGAACGATGGCCCAAATACACTCCACAGCGGGCCAAATAACTGGAGCTTCCGATTCTGGAATCTGACAGACGTTACCAAGAACTCTATTACGTTCTCCCTCCACGATCCTGCGAACTCCACAAACATGCCCGGCAGCGTGGAAGCTAGCGTTACTTATTCGCTCGAGAAAAATAAATGGAACATTGTGATCGATGCTATCTCACCAGATGTCAAGACCCCGATACAAGTCACTCAGCACACATATTTCCAGCTCGATGCGTTCGCCAAACCCGAGAACAGGACGATTTGGAACCATACCCTCTACATGCCTTATGCCAAGCGTGTGATGGAAGCCGACCAGAATGCCTTGCCGACGGGTGTTATTGCAAACGTTTCCAAGGGCGCTATTGATGATTTCTGGTCCGCGCCGCACCAACTCGGATTCGCGTCTGGAAACCGCAATTTTGAGAACCATTGCGGCGGCGGCTGCCACGGATACAACGGCAACTGGGCTTTCGACGATGACAGACCAGAAGATAAGGTTGCTGTTACTCTAGCTAGCCTTTGGAGTGGTATTAAGGCAGACCTCCGCACGAATCAAGACGGAATCGTCATCTATACGTGCAACTGGAATGATGGCAAGACGGAGTTCAAGAGCACACAGGGTGTTAAGGGCAAGGACAAGTTCATTCCGAGAGACGGCTGCGTTGCGATCGAGGCTCAGGATTATGTTGATGGCATCAACCAGTACGTTTCGCCTTGACAACAGTATAGAGGCATTGCTAACCGGGAGAACAGTCCAGAGTGGGGCCGCTTGGACAAGCAGATATTCGGGCCCGGGCAGAAGTATCACTGGGAGTCGTCTTGGACATTTGGGCTGCTCGATTAAAAGCACCGGAAGGGTAGTGTTTGAAAGGGATACGGGGCAGAGAAATGCACACATCAGCTGAATAGAAATCGCATAATGCGGCAAAATGCCGTAAATGCCCTTGCGAATTGTCGATACTCGAATGTACAGAAATGTGGCTCCGCTCTGAAATGACTTGTTCTCGAATAACCCACGATGTTTGTTCGGTGCGACGACGAGATCCGGGACCCCTGGAGTGGATCTCAACAGCGGTGCACAGGTGGCAACGGACGGGGCGCTATTGGCCGGGCATTATCGATGGCATCTGGACATCTGATTCTGACGCAACATGCCAAAGTGTACGCGTCGACGTTTCCATGACGTGCCTTCGTCGTCGGACTCTGGCTGCTGTGCAAGACCTGTTCTGCGTTCGGTGGTTGCTCGCCCAATGCCAGTCCGTGGTGGGGGATAATGCGCCGGGGAGTGGTTTTGTTGTTCCCCCTGAAGGCGGCGGGCGCACAGGGTGGCCACCCAAGGTTCCCCGCCGCGAGGCTCAGCCAAGCTTCTGGCGTGTGACGCCGCTTTGTGGCGCACTGTTCTCACAAAGCCGCCCACCCACGCCCACGGTTTGTCGGGGCTTCGCACACAGCAGATCTGGGCGGCGCGGAAGAAGACGGCTGCCAGATGCGCTGTCCCTTGCGTGCGGAAGTGAATGCATGAGCGTCAAGTGAAGCGGTTCTCGCCGTATACAGGCAAATGCAGCAATACTAACTCGTCGACGATCGACAGTGCGCCTGCCAAGAACAGCAGCGAGCAGAGCATAATACATCAGACTCCATGTCTGGGCAGCTTTTCCCACTCCACCACCCGCGTCCAGCCGTACACTCGCCCTCTGCGCCTGTCCATGCGATCCGTCGCCGCTGCAGCAAGCTCCTGCGCGGCAGACCGCATTCTTTGATGACAACGGCGTGTAGTCGTATCGCTTTCCCACCATTTATCATGTCCTTGTGACACCACCTATCCCCCCTCCCCCCAAGCTCCCACAAACACCCCCCGCCCGACGGGCGACTGCACTCCCTCCGCACGAGGGCAAACACTTCTCTACAGCCCTTGGTCGGGCAGCGACAGCACAAACTGTCTGCCACCTCGGCACACCTCTCCTCCGCCCCGCAAAAGAGCACATCTGCATCGCATCATCACAATGGGGAATAGCCAGGGAAGAGAGTCGCGCCCCGGCTCCTCGCGAGGGCACTCGATAACATCGACTGCGCGCAATCCGAGCTCGCCCATCGCATCCGGGCCCGAGAGCTCCTCCCGCCGCGACGGCATATACCACTCGCGAGGTGGACGAGGGAGCAGACACGATCTCTCGTTTCTTGGCATAGGAGGGAGTTCAGAACGGGACCCAGTTCTAGAACCGCGGCGAGAGACGAAGGCAGAACGAGAAGCTCGAAAGCTAGAAAAAGAACGGCTGCTCAGGACTCAGGAGCGAGAGCGAAGTATCCGCGAGGAGGGGGTCGATGGCGGATACTTGGTCACGCTTGGCACTTATACCGGGCCCGAAGACTTCAGCAAGCCCGTCGTCCGGCAGCTACAGGTACGTATGACCTTTGATAGTAGAGTCCAATGTTATGAACACAATCTCAGATTGAACGACGGCTAGCGCCGTTCTGGAAGGGCTTAAACGACCACTCCGATACTTGGACTGAGCACCAACTGGTGGCTGTTGTGAACGGCCTTCCCCTCCCTGCTCCAGATGAGATCCCACCGGAAGAGCCACTGCGGTCGAACAACCTCAGTACTGACTGGAGCCCTCGTGGTTCCAATACTAATATCAACGGTGTCACAGTGCCCATCTCCGCCCGATCGCTCTCTCAAACCTCCGAACACTCTTCGACTTTGTCGCCGTCGCATCCTGCATTCTCTCTTCCTTCTCCGTCATCTCCTATTGCTGCATCGCCGTCTACCTCCCCGTTTTTCCGCGGACGTGCAAAGACGCTCGCCGCCCTTACAACCTCCTCTCGTAACAATTCGCAGACTGAAATGACACCCCAAGAAGTTCAACTTCCCAAAGACCCCTTCGTTAACGGTCAGCGCATCGAAGCTTTCTTATACAAGAATGCTTCTGAGTGTCCAATTTGTTTCTTATACTATCCACCTTATCTCAATAAGACTCGTTGCTGCGACCAACCTATTTGTTCGGAGTGCTTTGTCCAGATCAAACGGCCAGACCCGCATCCACCAGAGCACCATGATCCTAACAATCCGGATGCGTCGGCCGAACCCCAAGAGGATGGCCAGCTAGTCTCGGAGCCAGCCGCATGTCCTTTCTGTGTACAGCCAGAATTTGGCGTTACATATGAGCCCCCTCCATTCCGAAGAGGATTGGCATATACTAACCAACCTAACTTGACGTCTGCAATGTCTTCAACATCTTCATTGAACTCGCAGGGTATGCCTGCTCCTGGCCGTAGGAGAGCGACTTCACTGGCGGCTAATGATGCTTCGGTCATAACAACGGATAGGGTCCGGCCGGACTGGGCCAAGAAATTAGCTGATGCGAGAGCACATGCTCTTCGGAGAGCGGCGGCGGCTACGGCCTTACACAATGCTGCCTATATGATGGGTAACTTGCAGGCTTCAGATAGCCGAGGCTTTAGCCTAGGACGGCGGCGCCGCACTATGTTTGGAAACGATAGCGGAAATAGCAGTGGTCACGGTACACCGCGTCGTGAAGGCGAGGCTGGGTCTTTACTTGCTGCTGCATCTACTGCTGGATCGTCAAGTAGGAACGAGGGTCAAAGCGATCTATTTCCTGGACGGCACAGTTCGAGGCGAGGCAATAGGCTAGAGGATCTCGAAGAGCTTATGATGATGGAAGCCATCCGCCTTAGTCTGGCGGCTGAGGAAGAGCGCAAAAAGAAAGAAGAAAAAGAGTCGGCCAAAGAGGCCAAGAAGGAAGAGAAAAAGAAGGCCAAAGAGGCCAAGAAAGCAGGAAAGGCTGCCAGAAAAAGTGGCTTCTTCCCTGCGTCATCTTTGGATGGGGATGACGAGGCTAGCTCATCTGCTGAAGCGGGACAGTCAAGCGCTACCGGCAAGGGCAAGGCAGTTGACCGTTCAGGCAGTTCTGTTGGCTTCAATCCCTTGAGCGAGCCGACGTCGACTGTGAACACGTCTTCAAAAGACGACCCTCAGCGGCATCTTGAACAGAGCCGTGCAAACATACAGGGCCAGAATATTGGCAACAACATCCCTCCAGCCGCGCCTTTTGATCCATACGCTGAGCACGTTTCCCATCGAGCGGCACTTCGGAATCTGTCCAATGCCTCCTCGTCGGTCTCGTCGTTGGCAGATTCGCTCCCTGATTCACTCCGTCAAGGAGGTCATAGTGGTTTTGGAGCCTCTGGGTCGTCATTTGGGCCTAGCCCCAGTGCTTCAGGTGTAAGTGTGGATCGTGATGAGACGAGTACTCCTAGTACCGAGCCAATGTTCAACTTCAGAAGCCTCGCAGCTGTCATTACCAACGAGGACAGCAAGAAAGATAATGAAAATACTACGCAGCATATCGAGAGTGTCAACGAGGTCAATGAGCCTCGTAAAGAAGCTCCGGTCTCCAGTCAAACGACCCCAGAGATTGCTGTACAGCCACCAGGGTATGCAGCAGCTAACAACGCGAACGAGTCGGAGTCGGAGTTCACAGACGCCTTGGAGGAGAGCGTCACGACGATCAAGCCCTCGTCTACGCTGGCAGAGGAAGAGGATGAGATCACAGCGGCGCCGCGGATCGAGGTTGTGAACAGTGAGCATCGGAGAGATTTTGATGCTAAGCATATTGGGGATGTCAGCATGGTGGATTCATTGGCGCAGCAGCATACGCAGTAGGGCATTCAGTACGCTCGCGCAATGTGGATACGTATGGGTGGGGTAGAGATTTCTATATTGCACCTGAGTACTAGATTGCGGGGAGAGGGGGGAACCATTTATGTGATATTTTATGTGGAGAGACGATGATGATGATGATGATGATGATGATGACGATGCATAATGGCGTTTTAGGGGCATTGGCGGGGATTTACCACCGGGTGGAGGGAGGTTGGGGGCGGGTTATTTGTATTTGATAATGGGCAGAGAAATTTATTTTTCTTTTGTTTGGAATGATGGGGGATGATGGCTGAGGTGGACGCGATAGGTAGGTGGTTTATGAATCTATCGATCGTTATATCTATCAAATATACGTGATATGGGTCCTCAAGGTGCGTATATATAATGAGTGCTTTGAATATGTATGTGGGCCTAGGGTTCGAAGTCGTGGATGGAAGGTGGATGGTTTCAGTGAAGGATTCTTTGGGATGAATAGGGGATTGGGAGTGGATACTCGGGTTACGTGCGTTGATGTGGAGTGTGGTGGAGGTATCCGGCTCGAAGGGAGCAAGTAGCAAGGGCCTGAAATCAATATCGTGTGCTTGCTTGTTCGAATCGCTTAGGACGAAGCGTAGTGTAGCGTAGGTATATATCTATATACCACAAAATCAACACATTCCCCTAGCTGACAAAGGCTTGTCTGCAGAGAAAAAAGAGGTGGAGATGCGGATTGGCATATAGCTAGCTCGCTATATGTGTCCTCGGAATGTGCGATAGGATAGGAATAGCATCGACTCAACTCGGCTCTGCTCGATTCTCTTCTACGTGCGTACGAGGCAACTTACCCTCTCTGCTATTGTTGTCTCTCTATGGTTAAATGTCGGGTTAGTGGTCTGTATATAGACGGTGACGCAGTCACGGATGGCTTTCGGTGTTCGGTGTTCGGTGTTCTGGGTAGAGCGGACACGGAGGGTGTGGTCGCTGGTGCCAGCATCGAGATTACCGCTGAAGGCACGTTGTGATCGAGTGTTTCTGTGCTGTATTTGCTGCGATGTGGATTGTACATGGTGAGAGATCGGTAGGACTGCGGTACTGGATTGCTGGGTGGTGTTGAGGTAGTGGCGGGGACTGAGCAGAGGGAGTCCGAGTTCTTATC
The DNA here is from genome assembly GCA_010094045.1 of Lojkania enalia. Taxonomy (NCBI): domain Eukaryota; kingdom Fungi; phylum Ascomycota; class Dothideomycetes; order Pleosporales; genus Lojkania; species Lojkania enalia. The sequence goes on from ML986636.1 coordinate 94,261, forward strand.
TAAAATAGAATTGAGGGATCTAAAAGACGAGTTTTGAGGCTGTAGAGGATGGCCCTAGTTTGTATCTACAGAGGGTTGTGTAGATTTTAGGATGGTATGGGATGGAGGGTGTTAGCTTGGGGTTGCGGTGTAGAGGGTGGAGAAAGATACTGTGAGTGCGCGGTCTTGCGTGAGAGGATCATGGGGTGTGTCTGCGGAGTATGAATTGAGCTATGCTACTCATATGTTCGTATAATTAACAGCCTTGTAACATCAAGCGAGTAGGACGGTACGATTGGAGCGCTTGTGGATGCCGTCTGCGAGCAAGACTATAGTACGGTCTGCGCACAAAGGGATGAAAAGGACGCGTAATTCGAGAATCAATGGTAAAAGAAAACTATATTGTAACTCTTAATTTGTGAGATGCGCAATGTCGCAACAGTTTGTTATTACTTTGTTTTCTGACCAGTGGTAGTTAGAGAAATGTTGATGCCTACGGAGCTCAGGCCCACTACGTCCATTCCCATCAACGTCAAGGCCAATGCCAACCTTTCGATAACTCCAATGCCCGAATCCAAAATGCAGGGCCTTAAGTTCTCCTACGGCACAATACTAGAGGAATGGTGTGGACCTTGATCGGACGAATGACAATTGAAGAAACATTGGTGCCTTAGAGAGGCCAACTTGACCAAAATATTACTCCACAACGCATTTATGCTAACTTTACGGTAGCATTTTACGCACCTTCCCCTAAGGGATTGGTTGAAGTATGCCTCGGCCCGAGTGCCTAGAGCACACTATTGATGCTAAAGAATATCCTTCGTCATGGCTCGGCTTATCAATTCGATCGTGTTCAAACCATCCGGAAATTGGGCCCATCTTTCAAATCGAGGCGCTACTCTTACTATCTGCCTTGAATATAGATAGAGTTGACCAATTTGGTGGCCTCGCTTGCTAATTCTTTGTCGATGCTTCTCGTGTCCGGGAATTACCAGTAGTGACGCCGCAATATCCGTTGAAACACTTTAGAAAGGGGATTGATGATCGATAGAAGTTTTCCAGACGCCACTGCTGAGTGCAATATACTAATAGCGGAAGACATGTACGGGCTTTTGTCGATCTAATGGTGCTCGTATATATACGGCCACTTCAAACCCGCCGAGCGCGTTCGTAGATATCGTGACTTGCGTCACCGTTTATTCCACCTCCTCAAAATGATTTGAAGCTGCCTGCGAGGCGTGCCGTAAGGACGGAGTCGAAGCCAAGATCCAATGCAGTCGACCTGTGGAGCATGGCTGACGATACCTGCGAGTATTGCCGGAGGAAGAGATCGGCTAGCTCTCGGCACAGGGAGAGCGGCCTGCCGGGATTAAATAGATCTAGTAAGGTCAGGGACCAGCAAGCAGCTTGGATGATTAGCAGCAGAGCGATGCAGAGGCGGAATGATGCGTCCTTTGCCATGGCGGTTTGTTTCGCGGGAAGGATGACCTGTTATAGTATTTACGTGAGCGGGTCCTTGAGGTACTCCGTCAATAGAAAAGCAAATACTGCAGTAGGGAAGAGCAAAGGGAGCAGGAAGGCTGATGGATGATTTGACATTGGCTGGCGCGTTCTCGGTTTTTTACTCTTGCCTGCCGATGTGGCCAAGTTGGCCAATTCGTGATGTTAATTTAGTAAGACAAGTTGTCCTCTGCAATGCCCAACTTGGTGGTCATGCGACTCTGCGGCGTACCATTCCTCACCGCGCGAATCAATGAAGCGAGGTAGTTGGCGATTCGTATCGGAAGAGAAAATTTCTGCGAAAGGTGGCATCTGCACAAAGGATCGCGTTTCCGGACCATGGCTGAGTGCTTGCGAGGTGCATGGGGAGTGCGTGAATGCGTAGTGAACGGATGCCATTGGCCGGGGCTAAGCCTCACTCGGAACTAGTATCGGGCTAGCCATGCATGACTGGGCCCGTGCATGTTCTTACATTCACTTCTTCTCCCAGGTTCGTTAATATAACCCATGTGCCAAAAGCAGATGTCGGCCCAGCACCACACATCCTAGTTTAGAGATTCGACATCTCTATCCAAGATAAGCTACAAATATGCGCCGCGATTGGTGTGGCTCCGAAGAGATTTACCCTCTAGAAACAATATGGTATTTCCAGGACCCTTGACGACGGGACTTGTGCTGCTTCGAAGGTTGGGGATATAGCGCTACTGTAGATATAGCATTTCCATATGATTCTTCTATCCTCGTCTCTTTTCGACTACCATAGTCTTCTACTCGTAAGGTTTCGTTCTAGCCATTCTAATCTATCATGCCCTTCCTACCACGGGTGCATGGAGCGTGATCTTTCAGACTAGCCTTATTCTCACCCTTGCATTCCCTCCTCCTTCGTATTGCCTTCCAATGATCGGTCGAGGTTGTTGCCTGCGCCTATTTTGCTGTCGTGTGGATCTTCCTCACACTAATACCGTTCGCAGTTTTACGCCCCAGGATCAGGATTCTTGTACGCCCCAACAAGGCTTATTCGTGGGTCTGAATTTATTTTGATGCAGGACAGCACTAGGGCATTGTTTCATCGAGTCTCAGGATGACGGTTTAGCATGCGGCATATGCATCGCCGGTGGATGAATATATCCATCAGGCAGCATCCATTGCCTTCGAATTTAACATACTCCTTGTGACACCCTTTTAGAACATCACTATAGGTGCGCCCTTCAATACTGTCCATCGAAGCCTTTTGCATAATCCCTCTCCATTTAAGCAACCCACGATAACCTCAAGTCTAATAATGAAACAGATTAAATTGAGCAAGATCCCTTTACAAAAGTTCAAACTACGTTACACAGACATGGCGTCTCCGAGATTTCGCGACGACCCCGACGACAGCGTAAACATTGAGAACCCAATTGCTAGTGCGACTGGCCTAGACGACGAGCCGACGAGGAAGCCCAGATGGTATAATAGTGGTTCGAAGTCAGGCAACCTTTTTGCTCGATGGCGGCAACGTTTGCTTGCTAAAAACACCAATGAAAGGAGAGCAAGAAGAAAGGCACTGTGCCGGAAGCTCTCCATTGTCTTTGCCGTACTAGCATTTCTCGGCATTTGTGCAGCTATGTCAGTGGTTGGCATTAGGATACTATTTTCCAACGAACTAATTCTCCATAGAGTATATACATGCTTCGTTACCGCCCTCATATATAGGCTCGAGCCACCGCCAGTCAACAGTGGGCTCCAACACATTGTCGACGAATGGAAAGAGCCTGATGCGAACGGCGCATACATGTTCAAATGGAGGAACGATTTCAGCCGAGATATTGTGCCCAAAAACTGCCATTCGCACAATGATTATTGGCGATTTGTCCCATTATATCAAGCCCTCTCAAGTGGCTGCGTAAGCATTGAGGCAGACATTTGGCTAGACGATGACAATGAACTTCGCGTCAGTCACACATGGAAATACACCACGAAAGAGCGGACTTTGAGGAGTCTATACCTAGATCCTCTAGGGAACATCCTCGCAAATCGCAATGTTTCGGTTGCCTCGACCGAGAATAAGGAAGTTGGAATCTTTGATCGGGATCCCAACGTCTCAGTGATCCTTCTCATCGACTTCAAGACCGACGGTCATGATATATGGCCAGTCTTACTATCACAACTAGAACCCTTGAGAGAGAGAAACTGGCTGACCTACTTCGATGGCAAGAGAGTCATTCAGGGACCTCTGACTATCGTGGGAACGGGCAACACGCCTTTCGAACTGGTCGAGGCCAACAACTCCGATCGCTACATATTCTTCGATGCACCCTTGGATGATATTGCAAATTTGAAGTATACGTCCGACAACTCGTACTATGCTAGCGTACAAATGCGCAAGGCGATTGGCCGCCTTTGGTTCAACAGGTTTACGTCCAAACAAGTCGAAATTCTCAAGACTCAGATTAAGGCTGCAGCAGACAAGGGCCTTGTATCTCGATACTGGGACACTCCGTCATGGCCCATCTCTCTTCGCGACAAGGTGTGGTTGACACTCACAGAAAACGATGTTGGCATGTTGAATGTGGACGACCTCATCTCCGCGACGAGATGGAATTGGAATTGGTGCATTGTGGCAGGAATCAGGCTATGTGGTAATAGCTGATAATAATCAGCTATGAGCATGAAGGGACCGTTAGGAGCATTCGATAGTGGTTTGATGATACCGCATTTCCTAACGTTTAATAATGGTCATGAATATGATACCGAAAGGGTGGATGATAGATACATGAGTAGCTGTAAATAGAATCAAGGCGAACATCTGTTTCGGTATTGCCCATATTCTGGACAAGGATAATGTGATCTAATGGAGGCTTGTGTGGCTTATCCCTTCACGGACGTACTGCTAAGAAATGATCAGCCTGTAAGGCTTAGCTTGACACCGGTGCTCCGATGATGCGCCGACCCGACGTCCTTCAAAAGTTCCATCATCACGAAACACAATTCATATCATGCAATGAACGATGGCCAACGAGATGCAAATAAATCCCCAGCGTGCAAAGCAGCTCGCAGAGAATCTATCAAACATAACATCGCGTATCAACGCCGCAAATAAGTCTAGCAAAAATGTATCTCTACCTCTCGCGTAACATCATCGGCACTCTATTGCTAACAGACAAGTAAAGGTCCGCCTCATAGCTGTCTCCAAGCTTAAACCCGCGACCGACATCCTCGCCCTCCACCAACCTCCCAGCTCGCAAGCCCACTTCGGCGAAAATTATGTCCAAGAGCTTCTCGAGAAATCTAAGATCCTACCCCGCTCAATACGATGGCACATGATCGGCGGCTTACAATCAAACAAGTGCAAACAACTCGCAGAGCAGATACCGAACCTATGGTGTGTAAGTAGCGTAGACACCGAGAAGAAAGCAGATCAGCTTGAGAAGGGGAGGAAGGCGTTAATCGAGGCGAATAAGGAGGGCGAGGTGGGGAAGTTAAGAATTATGGTACAAGTTAATACTAGTGGGGAGGAGAATAAGAGTGGGGTTGAGCCTGCGGATACGCTAGGGCTTTGCAAGCATGTTATTGAGAAATGTCCGCATCTAAGGCTGATTGGGCTCATGACGATTGGTGCCATTGCGAGGAGTAAGGCTACGACGGAGGAGAATGAGAATGACGATTTCGTACTACTAAAGGAAACAAGAGATAAGGTGATTAAAGAGCTAGGATTGAAGGAGGAGGAGCTTGAGTTGAGCATGGGGATGAGTGCGGATTTTGAGGGGGCGATCAGGATGGGGAGTGATGAGGTGCGGGTTGGGAGTGATATATTTGGGGAGAGGCCTGCTAAGAAAGATGCGGTGATCCTCTAGATTAAAGATAGCTAATTAAGATCATGTAAATATATAATGAGCAATGTAGGTCATGATGTAAGTTTGAGCCTCGCTTTTCCCCGGTATATGAAGGGATGATAATGTTCTCTTCTAATAATATCATGGCTTCGACTTTGTGTTTACGTGTCTCTTAGGCCTTTTGAATGCTTATATCTGATTTAAACCTCTACTACATTCGAAAGATTTCAATTAAACTTATTCATTATACCTTTTTATAGTCACAGCTTTTCACCATCTACGCCGCTCTATCCTAGGTAAGACTTCAATCTGTTGAACTCATTGAATGGGGCAGAAGTTTCTTTCTTTCATTTTTATTATTTTTATTTTACGCTTCTCGCATGCGGTAAAGATAAAGTGCGGCTACGTCACTCGCGGTGCACATGTCTTGCGCAGTGCCCATCTAAATGCTCACGTAACAGCCTGGTTGTAAAGGCCTAGGCACTATTCTTGCGAGCTAAAAGCTTAATGCCTGCCATACCCTCCTCCATCACTGCGCCCTCCACATTCATAGCAAAGATGAGGTAAGTTCATAAGGTCTTCTATAATATATCTTTACTAAGCCCGTTATGAGTGAAAACCTGGTCCCTAAGCAGGCTCTGTAGCTTAGTAGAACTAAGCTGCTAAACAATTCTAATAACTAAGAAATTAAATTGTATTTAATAACCTTATAACTTCTACTTAGTTAGCTCTTTATAATTAATCTGAATATCCTTCCCACATACTACTTGCGTACTTCATAAACCCTTAAGAAGCCAAGGCACGTGATCAACATTAGTCATCACACGTACACCTCGACACTCGTGTAACAATTTGTCCTAGGAAAATCAACGTCTCTGGAGAATTCGCTTAAGCGCCCTCATCTCTTAATCGATTAGATTGAACTTAGCCGATGCAAGTGGAGGGAAGCAACTCTTGAAGGGAGCGGCTTAGTCTTCTTAGCGGAGGGCGGAGGGACACCTGTATTTATAGTATTAGTCGTACGCTGCATAGCCGCCACAGGGCGGCTGGGACAGCCTATGAACCAATCAATCAATCAATCAATCAATCTCTTAATCGATTAGTCCTAGGAGAAATATTCCTAGGAGAACAAGCCTAGGATGTCAAGGGACCACGCCATACGCTATCACGGAAACGACGATCCAAAACAGATTAACGTAGAACCATGATCCTGAAGGGATCACGGACGTGAAAACCTTTTCTTTTTTCTTCGTGCTACGTCTCGTTTCTAGTCTCGACCCTAACTAGGCTAATACTATCGCTATCGTTGCTCGAGCATTGCTGCTGAATCAGATCACAACACCCAATCCAGACTGTGCAAATCCGCGACCCTGCGTCTCCCCGAAATATTTCAGGGAAACGTCTCAGCACCAATGGAACACAATTTCAAGCCACTAAACGCTTGCTCAGAAGTCAATCACGCCACTCTTCTACCGTGTGCTTAATACTGCAAAATGATCGCTATCAATTTTAATTCTATCACGGAAGTAGGCTTCACTAGTCGAGCTCTCGTGTTCGCCTTGAGCGCTTTGGAATCTAATGGCATATCTTATAAATTCTGCTTGACCATAAAGTCGACCAAAGACGATCATCGCCTTTGCTGTAGTTTTATCACTTTAGACGTCGGTGTCGGCGTTATGGAGATTGGCAACTCTTGCTTTGGTTGCCGCCACCATACAAACGATTCTATCCCTAATCCCTCGCTCCCATCTAAAGCTACTTATTAGATTTGTTAGTTGAGGGTTCTCATTCCAATGATGCTTTTGACCTTCTTGCTTATCGCGGTTGCGTGGTAAACCAACATACACCTGCACCAGAACCATACAACAAAATGGATCGAGGGTCATGTTGTAGCTCTAAATCAATGAAACTGGCTACGATCTTCACCTAGTCGCCATATGAATAATTCACTTCTTTGGCAACTTTGGTGTATCCGTATCCCGGCATGTTGATTGCGACCAGCTCAAAACTTGCTTGGTGGGGACGAACACCGAGCGAGAATCATCCACATTTGACAGCCATTAGTGCCAAATCCCGTGGTGGCGAATCTTGTGTTCTCGGTTGTACTACCACACCTCAATTGGGGGGCTCTCACTAAGAATACAGCAGATGGGAATTCTATATAGGCCGTTGTTTTTCTAGTGAGAAAATCCCTAATCCTATATAACAGAGCATTTCTTAAGTAAGCCAATTCGGCCGTACCTTACCTTAATCGCAAGATAAGCGTGAATGCGAGGCGAGGCCAGACAAATTTGTCAACACTGGTTCCAGCCCTGACCACCAGCTAGCAACTGCCTTGATACCAAGAACCTGGGAAGATGCGTCCGGATTGCAAAAACTAGCGTGGAATTGCTATATTCTATTACATGCGGGGAGGGCACTTTCCAGTCCACAATCATATAGCGTGGTTCATAACCGAGTAGATCATCCAACTATAAGGACAGTACCTCCAGCACTAAGGTTGTTTTTCCCCTTTCTTGCGGCCTCGAGCGCACAAGAAATGCAGTCCCTGCAAATCACCATCTTCCGGCAGACAAGAATTCCCGCTGCATATATACGGCCCACCTCATTTCCACCCACGTTAACAAGAATCCTATCCCTGTCCCGAAAGGAAATACCGGCTTTTGGAGGTTCTGGTATGCTATTTTGATGAAATTGATTGACTGTAACATTGTGCCATCGCTCTGAACGCGGAACTGGGACCTCATGCGGTGGTCTGTCACAGGTGCACTTGACGTCGCAAGCTAGTATCTTCTCAAGCACGTTTACAATGCTGAGAGTAGCTAGTAGAGCCCCATCGCGTCGTACTGCGAAGCAAATTCTCTGCGGGTCGTTTCGCCAGTACGGCTCCGCGTCAATACGCATACTAGAATCATCCGAGGAGTAGGAATCGAAAGATAGACGGCAAAGCTCTGGCTCAGGATTGAGGTTCAGATCAACAGCCGACTTTTCACGCAGAGACGATCGCACACATCCGGACTGATCAATCGGCATGTCTAAGATGCGCCCAACGCCAACGTGAAAGAGCAGGCTGGTTAACCCGTCTGAGGACGGACGCAGGACAAATTCGGAGACTGCAAAGACGCCATTTGCTTGGATACCCATTATATCTGAGAAGCGTATGTGGGTCCGATTGAATACGTCCTTCTCGGCGGGGTTAATTTTTCCGAGCAATCCCTCGGATGGCTGTTCGTTGAACGGCTGTGGAGGCTCGGTTCCAGTGACAAGCTCAAGTAGCAGACCGACCCACTCGCTTTGCTCAAGGAAACCAGATAGAGCAGAGCCCAACTTTGCCGCCCAAGCAAAGGGTTTGTTGCCCATGACGACATCTGGAGAGAAAGCAACCTCTAGTGCTTCATCGCCGAGCTGATCTGTCCGATTATCTGGTACTTGTGCAGATAGGGCTATCGAGCAAGCACCATAGATTGTACCAAGAACAATGGAAGTCAGCCTACAGAAATTCCTCAGTACTTCGACGTCTTCTAGGTAGATCCTCTTCCCGCTTCTTTGACCATCATAGAATTCTTTAAATGCTTCTGGAGACCAGTCCCCATCAAGTACTGTCGGGAGGTAGTCGTCCAACGCCGGACGCATGATGCGTGAAAGGTGAGGGGACCATAATCCGATGAGTGCCTTGTGCCCTTCCCGGTAAACATTGTAATCGCTACTGCGAGGATTAAGCAGCACTCTGCCGCCGCGAGATAGAGTTGGCATCGTGACAGCTGATTTGGCGTGTCGAAAGCATACCTTCCAGATATCGGTCAGTTCCGCAGCGTCTACGAGTCCATATTGCCTTTGTAACTGCCCAAACGCCGCGTATGGAATGCTGAGCAGGGGATAGATCTGAGGCCGTAACTGCAGAGTTTGGTAAACATTTTCTGTTACAATCCACGGGTCCGTTTTTCCAACTGCCGAGGTGACTAAGACGACATCCGGATAATCGTCCTCATGTGGAGGATTGAGGATCTCGTCATACTGTTCCTTAGACTGTACTGCATTCAGGAACATTGACACATGAAATCCCAGCTGTGACATAACGGCCATGGTAGTCCAAACTCGGATTGACCTTGTAGGATATTTGAGCAAATCACGTCGATGCAATGGCGTGACCATCCATCGGAGACATCCAAGCAGAAGCCCCAGTTCATTATAACCATCGCCGTCGCTCGGGGGTGTGATGTTCGATTCGTCCAAAATCCGACTGTCCTCGGATGCTTTTTGGAGTAGGCGTTGTCGAAAGTTGTTGCAGTCTTCCTCCGCTGCCACGGCTTTCACCCAATCACCCACGCTGGCAATGATTGGTCCGTCGAACTCCAAGTCGTAGTCATCCTGTTCTGACTGCAGCAAACCATACGGAATGATATCTGCAAGGATAGAACTTGTCAATTGCTCGCTATAAAAGCAGAGCAACCCCGTCGCCAACGCTCGAAGGCAGTCGATTCCTGGATTCTCTGTGACGGCGGTTGACTCCACCGCCTCTGGTAAGCGGTAGAGCGCGCCTTTCTGAGCGGACAGCCCTGCGATGGAGCCACATTTCCGGATTTCACGATACCCGGCGCAGTTGAAGGAGCTGGTCGATACAAGCGACGTCTTGCGAGCGGAGAGGATTTCGATGAGTGTGAGAGAACGCTCTCGTGCCTTCCACCAGCCGATCGCTCCGGTTGCCAGCCAAGCAGCAGCTTCGAAGCTAATAAGATGAACGCTGATTTGAGAGAGCGGTCCCGCTCTTGGAATGTTGAATGATACATCCATGATTAAGATGGGACCATTGGGACTGACCGAGAAGCGATTGCGGGGTGTCTGCGGGATCTTCTATACGTACACAGCCTGCATTTGATGGGGCAGTGGGCGCACCAGCCCATGCAGCTGCAGGCTGCAGCCATGCATTGTGGCGATCAGAAAAATCACCCCTTGTGCTGGAAGGCGTACTCGTAAAATTTAGCAGCTAAGTGGACCTGACCGAAATAAGAACGTAATTGCTATTTTGTCGAACTCTGCCGCCGGAGCTGGCCAATGACCGCATCGTAGGGGGGGAAAACTGACCCTGGGCTGTTGCAATTCCTAAGGTATTATTACAATTAGAACTGAGGCTGTTACGACCCAGGTCTCATACCGACAAGGAGAATCTAGAGACAGTATAACACCCGTTGGACACATGGATGATTGGCAGCAAGTCATCCTTGGGTCACGTGCCCTGCAGTCGCTCAACCCGCGCGACCCGAGCACATCAAGCGCTCGACCTGCTCGACTCAAGCATATCGAGCAGTCGAAGTATATAGCAACCTCACAAGCATCCCTATGGCACTAGCGTTTAACCTCTTAGTTACCAATACTTTTATACATAAGCACGACCCTATACTATATTAGTACCCTTCTCGTTGTCGTTTGCTCTTCCAGTCACTCTTCCTAAGAACCAACCTAAGCTTTCTAGCCCACTACCCCTGCACTATCCGAAAGCTCCCCGAGCCATTATAATATGTAGAAAGAGCGTGGGCCGCTTTGTAGTAGAGGCGCTAGGGTAGGATTAGAGAATTGAGGAAAAGAGAGGAGGAGGCCAAGCAAGAGGAGGGAGAGCATTTTATAGACGTTAAAAGCAGGCGGGATAATAGGGCGAGGAGCGATATCTGAAATGGGTAAGTGAGGGACTGCGCTAAGCCTAGAGAGGGAGTCACCCGATAGAGATTACGAAGATCACAAGCTTCGAAGAAAACCGGTACCAAACAGCAAGATCTCATATAGCTTAATTTCAAGTGCCCATGGACTACGAAGGTAAAGGGTGATAAATAGTGTAGCAGAGTTCAAACTTGCCACGTCTAGGAGATTTTGCCATTGAAATCGCGTGCTCACAGGGAGATATGTCATAGACTAGTCTTTTCTGAGCAAAAGGAGCCGTATGTATTGGCTAGGGACTACTAGCTCACAATCATATACAACATAAGCCGAAAAACCCCATCTCGTTATCTTACACATCGACAGGACTCTATCCTCGTGCCTTGATAATATCCGCTGCCTTCTCGGCAATAGCGTAGACCGTGGCTTGGATATGCGTCGCCGGGATCAAAGGAATAATACTCGCATCTACAACACTTAATCCCTTGACCCCATACACCAACAAATCATCCCCAACGCATCCACCCATGTGCTCAGGCATCATCGAGCACGCACTAGACGGGTGCGAAAACGAGGGCATCGCCATCCCACTCCCAATCAACGTCCCCATTATCTCCTCATCCGACTGAGCTGCAGGGCCCGGTAAGATTTCCGTGGGCGATAATCCCGCAAGCTGCTTGCTGGCCCAGAGCTGGCGGGCCCAGCGCACCATTTCGGCGAGGATGGCGCGGTTGACGGGGTTCTGCATGGTGTTGTACTCAACGATCGGGTTGCCGTGCACGTCCTTTGGATCTAGGGTGATTGTGCCACGGGAGGCCGGGCGCTGTAGTGCAGCAATGATGAAGCCAGAGGGCGTCATGGGAATCTCGCCGGCTGCCGCATCCTTACTTGCTAGTAGGTCCGCGATGATAGACTTCTGTGCCTTGTAGCCTTTTAGAAGCGCGCGGTCGGAGTATATGGGTGGGAGGTAGTCGCTGGGTTTTTGCCTCTTTAGCTGTGCGACAATTGATTTGGAGTTCTTTGTTATTGTAGGGAGGGAGATGAAAGAGAGGCTATTCCCGTGGGCATAAGTATAGGGTTCAGTGCGCTTTGTGGTGTATTCGTGCCAGGCGGAGGAGTTGTATGTAGCGTTTTCGGACAGGGTGTTTGGGTTTGGGAAAGAGAGAGTTGCAAGGTCGTACATCATGAAAACGCCCGGGTGGTCTTGGAAGTTAGCGCCGACGGATTGTAGGTTTTTCTTTACTTGTATGCCGGCGGCCTGGAGAATGGATTTAGGTCCGATGCCGAGACTTGTAGGAGGTGGGGGGTAAAGATTCCGCCTGCGGCGAGGATGACTTCGCGTTTGGCGGTCACTTTGGTGGTGCTCTTGTCGGAGCGAGATATAAGGATACACCCGTGGCTTTTGGACCGGAGAAGGGGATCTTAGTGACTTTTTGACCTGTGAGGAGTTTCAGATTGGGTCGGCTCGAGACGGGATCAAAACATGCGTTTCCGGCATGAGATCTTGTTTGTGCATTTGGGTTGAGAGAGTTAAGGACCCAGAGAGCCCCGACGGCGTCGCCGGATGCATGTTCCTTGGGCGTTGGCACGCCTAATGCGCGATAGGCATTCCAGAACGATTTTGTGTCTAGGTATTCAAAGGGCGGATACGCGGCATGGATGGGTCCGTTTTTGCCGTAGTAACTTGCGTCATATGTAATTCCGTATTCTTTGGCCTGGGATTCTGGTGGCGGTGTGAATGTTGTAGACTTCCTGAAATAGGGGAGGAGACCTTTCCAGCCCCAGCCTTTGTTTCCTAGGCTCTCCCAGGCGTCGTAGTCGGCCGCAGAAGCGCGATCAAATGCCATGCCATTAATGACTGAGCCGCCACCTACAACATTGCCCACTCCGACGGCGAAAGTAGCATTATTTAAGTTGGATCTGGCGCTGATGTAATGTTGTACATCAGGTCTTGGTTGACTGAATTCCCAAAGTAAGGGATCTGTGTCGACGGGCTGTTGTCGATATAGCCATTTTCAGTTACGAGAACGGTACCTAGCAAGTGTAAGATTCTAGATGTACAAGCGAGGGACTTTAGCATTCTTCCGATCTTTGCGCTCGCTTAAGCGGTTTGCGACTACAAGGCCGCTGAGCCCTCCTCCGACTATAACATAATCGTATTCCTTATTTTTAATACCTGCAGTAGCAACATCTTACCTTTCGTTAGGTAGAGCGAGTGCTCTAGAAAAAAGAGAAATGAGGAGAAGAGAAGTGTCGAAATGAAGCACCATGGTATGAGGAAGGAAGTGAAGTATGAGACATGAGGCTAAAAAAGGCTGGCGAGAGGAGGCACAAGGGAGTTATATAGATGGGTAAAGCACCCGAGGATCCGCTCGAACATAGGTGATTGAAAGCTAGTTGAACTTCCATATGGTCTCTCAATTAGGTATTCGGTGACGGATTCAAAATAGGGCCTATTCAACCGCGCCTAAGCCAGGTAAGGTTGACCTTCCATATAAAAATGTGCATGCTATCCTAGAACCAGAGAATCGGATTGCTCATGCCTAGTTAATAGTCCACGTGGGAATCCGCATTCTGTAAGTGCTTTCTCCAGTTTAATTGGTGCCGACATGGTGGCAATAATCGCAATTGGGAGTTGCGATTGTATCAATATAAGACCCTGGCATTAGACCATGAGGTTTCCCGGGTAGCAAAACGGTTCGTAGAAGGTGGTGATATATATTGTTACTAACTTCAACGGTTGAAAAGTCGACTAGATCACGGTTGAGCCAATAGGTATTCGTAGGGATGCCAGGAACACCTAAGCGAGCTGGCCGTTAAGACCCACATCGTCGGTTGCACTTCTTACTTCATCTCGTCTATTTCCCTCCATCAGGTAGGGCGGCTGCTGTGCCTCTCTTCTAGAAACCTGTCGACCTGTGATGGGCAGACAGTTGCGCGGCCACTACTTCTGATTAATCGAGGGCGTATTTCCCTTCGGTGTATCGGCGACCTCAACTCAATTGCCGGAAGAGATCATGAGTGGGAACCACGTTGCTCGATGATCGACTCTATTTAGGTCGTCAGGACTATTGCATAGCGAACTACCATCGGATTATATTACATCTCGTTTCGAAAGTGGCAGTGAGATTCAGAACTTCTCTACAAGTGTTTCTAAATTCTCCTAAATTTAGCGAGATCTTGTCGGTGAGGTTAGAACCATTTTTACAAACTCAGAACGATTGTCACGAGAGGGTCCCTCGGTCATAGTTACCGAAGTTAGCGTCCATGGGACGGCTACTAGCCAGAATCTGGCCTAGGACCGGCTTGCGGTCCGCCAAGTTGATCTGGGCCATCAGACTCTAGACTCGAAGCGGGAACGCGTACAAAGAGGCTTTCTGAGGCCTCTGTCAGGACTTCGAAGTATGACGAAGCAATCAAATAGAGCATGAAGGAAAACTCGAGGTGAGAATCTTGTTCCAGTGCCGCACACAACTCTTGGTATGAATCCGTATTCCGACCCCGTGAATGAGTGATTGCTTTGAAGCATGACTTCATTTCGACTGCTCAAAATCTTGGACCAGCTGTCATATCTACATTCTATGCTAATTGTAAGTCTTTATGTATTTGTATAAGTTATGATATTCGGGATCCTAGGCATATTTTAGGTCTATCGTTTTCGTTCTACTCCAAGCTAGCGATTAATAATTCCTCGACTTAATATAAGATAGCTTAAGTGCCGCAGAATCACGATTCTACATTTTCAATACCAAAATTCATGATGGCACACCGACATGGGAAGTTCACTGCCAATGGGTCTGGGGTTTTGTTGACGTTAATACCGAGTGACTAGATCCTTTCTCTTCTCCTAAGTTCGCCAAGAGCTCGGAATTGGAATCCCGGACTAAAAAATATACTCCGAATTTGTAATAGGGATCGATTACAGTGTTTAGGCCGAGTAGTTGGACTTTCAATCACAGAGTTGGATTCCTAGACCGTGGTGCGAAACATATTTTAGATGGCAAATGGAACTGATCATGGATTGCCGATTCCGTTAGAAGACAGACCGGACGAAGCATAGTGTTGATACTAAATACTTTGTAGTGCGAATAAACATGGTAGGGCAATGCGGTTGATTGATAAATTGCGTGCCTTATCGAAGATATGCAAATTAGTGATAAAAGTAAGTTGTAGAATCACCAATGTTGCCTTGGTATATGAGATGTTTACGGGTTGACCCCGTGGAGTGGGAAGCAAGGTAAACAAGCGATCACTACTGCCGTAGTTCCGCTCAAATTACCTTGGAAGGAATGGCCAGTAAGGTAGTGGGCGATCGAAACGTGGTCGCAAGGGATAAATATGGTTCACTGCATCGGAAGTATTGTTGCAGGAGGGTGTCCAGGTAGGTAACCACGTGGGCATTTCCGACCCATGAAGTCTAGCTATTTCAGCAACTTCGGCGACGTTCGCTCTAGATGCCGAGTAAATCATTAGGAAAATTTTACGGTTTGTTGAACGCCGATACTTTATTGCACCCTCCGAGGATGTGGTAGCGAAAAAGATGCTCAGGAGGGTTTGGAATGGGCCTGGAGCAGGTCCCTACATCGGACTCGTAAATGCAGGCGTAGCCGGTGTCCGACGGAATGCCGCGCTTCAACACGAACACGCTCCAGACGAAGAAATCCCGCACAAGACAGACAGAAGACGAGAAACAAGGAAAGGAGTTGAGTTATAGTTCGTGTTAGCTAATAGAACCCAAACTCCGATTCCACACTTGACTACGAACGGTATGAGCTAAGCTTCTTACAGTAAGCCTGGCGCCTCTGCTTGTAAATCGAGCCCAGTCATACCTCTAGGCAGTCTAAGTGAAGTATATATCTGCTGCGCCCCAGCTCGTTCCGGAGTTCTCTTTGTCGCCTGCAGTTTGGAGTTTCACGGCATGAAGCGTTGCACAGGCTCTTGAGTCCTCTACATACACTCGATAACCAATCAAAGACTTGGAATCCTCTCCGGACCGGGGCCTGAAAGGAAGTGTCAAGGCCAGTCACTCTTCGAAGTTTAGCGAGATATTGTCGCATTGAATGTTGACCTGAAGATGCTCTCGAGTTCTGGCCACTCGTCCAGCTGAACGGCCCATTGTACACAATCTCTTCGCATACCAGATCTCTTCGATTCGTCTGTCCAATGTTTAGCCGTTTCCGTTCACCAGACGCGGGCACTGCGAAGCCCACCCCGGCGCTTTTCCCGTTCCCCGTATCCGTACTTAGTCCATCGTGTTTTCGTCTGGTCCATTCGGTCTCGTTCTTATTTCCTGGCTAAATCGTTTACAGTACTCGCCCCGCCCCCGCCTTGATAGCCATCTGCTCCACCCATGGACGGACCGCTGAATCCCGGCAAATGCAGCTTTCGTAGAAAGATAAGGCCAATCTTAGAATAGAAGGCAGCGCCCATTATCTTCACGCAAGAAGATATTCTAGAAAGACGCGAGGAACGTAGTTGCTGCCTACCATGGTATAGGGGCGCGATAAAGAGCAGGGCCGCTGGGTGAAGGCTGCAGAGCGTGACCACTTTGCTGGCACTCTCAGTTGCCTTATCAAGACGATTCAGCGCAGCTGCCCCCGCACGCACGTCTCGCCTTGCATTGAATGCGGGATACCAGCCGCCTGGTCTTAATTTCATCCTTCGACCCATAACCAGTGAGCGCCCAGCAAACCTCACCCCCTGTGCCCTCCTAGCACTATACGCGGCGTTGCATAGGGTTGCTCCCTGAGGATCCAACGACGGAGCTTGCAGTGGCGACGAACGGCAAGAGCGATATGAAGAGGCAGCTTTTAGTGTTTTGTTTTGTTTGAAGCCTCGCCGATTCGCTGACGCCATCGGCCATGCGTCGACTGACATCCCGTCAAGCATTCCTCAAGCAAATCCCAAGACGACTAGTTATCTGGCGGAGTTGCGACAAGCTGCCAGCGGCTGGCTTGCCGACAACTGTGGCGTTACTCAGGCTCTTGGCACATGGTCCACATTCCTTGCGCTCTCCGACGTTGGCATTGGGTTGTGCGCAAGGCAGTCTTTACTCGCAAGATTCGAGCAATCAATTCCACGTTTTAGTGGATGGATGATATATTGACCCTCTCCCCGCTGCGTTTCACGAAAAGAAGCTTGGGAACACGGCGTTGTTGCACGTCTAGCGCCTAAATGCTGACTTGCCTCGTGTTTAGCAATATGGATGGGCGGTACTGCAGCACCCAGTTTAAGAAGGTAGCAAGGTAGAGACTCGTCCAGCTACGGCACATAAGTGATGGCCATGATTGCGTTAACGCACCCCGGACGCACTGCACAGTCGCCACCGCGTGGTCCTTATCAGTTCGGCGGAGCGATCATCTAATTCGACGGCCATTCTCGGTACAACCTTATTGCTTTGCCGGTAGGGTATAAACGCGCCACCGCCCTTGTAAAGGCTTGTGTTTGTATCACTTTATCTCTTGGGCTCTCGCCCCGCCGTACTTAAAAGGCTTGTCTCAGGAGCTGTCTTCGAGCTACTGGCGCCCTCAACTGAGCTTTAGACAACAGCACCGACAGCATCAATCGCAGAAATGTCGGACAAAGCAGACTTTTTGTCAACCGAGAAGGAGGGCCACGCAGCCGTGGGTGAGGTCTTGCACCAGCATGACTATGGCGCGGAGACTGAGTTGCAGAGACGCCTAACGACTCGTCACGTTACCATGATTGCCCTTGGATCGTCGATTGGTATGGGCCTATGGCTCGGCTCTGGTAAATCTCTTGCTTCTGGCGGTCCCGCTGGTATCTTCCTTGGTTATGTCCTCGCTGGTTCAATGATCTGGTCCGTCAGTCACTCAATTGGCGAAATGGCTGTCATGTATCCACTTCCCTCAGCCTACGTTCAATGGGTAAGTTCCCACGCGCGCAATTATATCACAACCTTATTCAATTGCTGATTAAACTATTAGACTGGGAAGTTTGTCTGTCCCTCCGCTGCATTCGCTCTTGGCTGGGCCTACTGGTTCAGTTACTGCATAACCATCGCCAATGAACTTCAAGCCGTATGCACTGTCCTTGGCTTCTGGACCGACAAAGTACCCGTGGCTGCCTGGATTACAATTTTCTGGGCCGTCATCATTGCTATAAACGTGTTCGGCGTGAATGTCTTCGGCGAAATCGAAGTCATTTGCTCAACCATCAAGTTTGGCTGGATCTTCGTCGTCATCTTCTCTCTGATCGGTGGGTGTCTTAACCTCTCCAGCGCTGATCTTTCCTAACTCTCGCTATGTAGTTGTCTCCGCTGGTGGTGCTCCCGGAACAGACGCCCAGACCTACCCTGTAGGTTTCCGGTACTGGAATTCAACCCCTTTCCTCAACGGCTTCAAGGGTTTCCTGTCGGTCATGCCCACCTGTATCTTCGCTATGGCCGGCTCAGAAAACTGCGGCCTTGTGGCCGCCGAGACTGATAACCCCAAGAAAGCTGTGCCGCGTGCGGTCGGATCCATCTGGCTCCGTCTCTCCCTTTTCTACCTCTTGGGCGCCCTCATGGTTACCATTTGCGTTGACCCTGCGAACCCCAATATCTTCGGTCAGGATGGCACCAATGCCTCGCCCTTCGTTATTGCATATAGGGAGGCCGGTCTACCCCCTCTCGCCCACATGATGAACGCAGTCATCTTTATCTCGGTCGTTTCAACTGGTTCAATCTCTGGATACGGCGGCTCGCGCACAACAATGGGACTCGCCCACCTTGGCATGGCACCCGGGGCCTTCAAGAAAGCCGACGGCACGGGACGCCCATGGTGGGGACTCTTCGTCACGCTGCTCCTCGGCGGCGGCCTCGCCTACCTCAACGTCAACAACTCCGCCTCCGACGTTTTCACCTGGTTCTCGAACCTGACGTCGCTCTTCACGCTCTTCGGCTGGGGCCTCATCTGCCTGTCGCATATCCGCATGCGCTACGCATGGAAACTCCAGGGCCGCGACCCGGCCGACCTGCCCTGGAAATCGTGGACCTTCCCCTTTGCCGCCTGGTGGGGCCTCATGTGGTGCATCCTCCTCATCATCGCGGAATTCTACCTCTCCGTCTGGCCGCTGGGCGAGAAACCGAACGCCGAGACTTTCTTCGCAAACTATATATCCGTCATCGTGATCATCGTGTGCTACTTTGGTGCGCGCGTCTACTACCGCGGACCCTGGTGGGTTGATGCTAGTACTGTTGATTTGGATGCTAGCAGGCGGTTTTACGTTGAGCAGGATATTGAGAAGGCGAAGAGGGGGGGCGTTATGGGTGCTTTGTCTAAGGGTGTCGGGTTCGTTTTCAATTAGTTAGCTAGGAGCGAATATGGGATAGGTGCGAGAGATAGATAGAGTGGTAGGAGAGGATGGCTTATCTTGTATGTGCATATGGCCTTGATTCCACGTACCTTTGGTCGTTGGCTAGTAGTGCATGTAATACCTGCATTATGAATCTTTGAATGGGGTTTATGTGATGTGGTGATGCATGTGTTGTGGTTAGTTCGTTGGCTTGTTTGCCAGTTAATAGATTGAGATGTGAGCTTCGAGTGTGCAAAATTTGTTGACTCACGGTAGTATCGCAGTTACAAGAGCCGATGAATATTGAGGTCAACGTCACGTGTACTCATACAGGTGGCACATAAGCAAGCAATTGTCTGTGTATTTGAACTTTACCCTCATTCCGGCATGAGTCGCAAAGGCATAAAATATTGGTATCTCATTATCCCAAAACCCACCGTCCACATACCCAATTTCATCCAGTCCAAACTCATAACTTCCCTTCCATCAGTAGACGCCCATGGCCACTCATCATATCATACATACACACGCAAGCCGAATCTGTAATTGATTAGTCCCCGCTGAATAGCAAGGAGACAATGATCCGCGTAGCTTCAAAAACACCTCTCTTTTGTACTAGCGATGTGAATGTTGCGGGGATCTTGTTGAGGCTGTTTGTGTCGTCTTCTTCATGCCCTGGTGGGTGTTAACTTTCATTCATGTTTTCCCATCTTCCTGTATTCAACTTCCAACCACCATCAACAGAAAGAAGAATGGCAGGGAGACTTACATATCGCCGGAAACGCAGGCTGAATAGTAACATCCGACACAGCATCGCCGGTCCACTCAAACCTAATCCGCCACACAATCCTCAGCAAAACATGTCTATTCTGCAAAATCAGGACGTCGCGGCCCAGCTGTGATTTTAGCTCGCGCCTCGACATCTTGTCTCCCTTCCTGTCTTTGATATGGGATGTATTTTCGGTGTCCTCCGGCGCGCGCCCGGGGATCAGGCGTGCAAATTCGCGGAAGCATTTGTGGAAGAAGAAGGCGCGTTTTTGGGACAGCTGCCAGTAGGAAGCGAGGGCGTAGCAGAGTATTTGGAGATCATTTTTTGCAGCGAGGGAGGTGGTAAGGGGGCCGAGTTCGGGGGTTGCCCAGTGGGGCAGGCGGTGGATCTGGAGGGTATGGATTGTGTTGCTGAGCGGGTTGATGGTTGCCGTTAGGGTAGCTGTGAGGACTTTTTGCGGGCCGGTTATCTCGATGGTGTGGATTTGATGGATATCGGGTTGAGATGGGTGGTAGGGTTCTGGGAGGCTGATGTACTTGGTGAAGGTGAAGGGTGTGAACATCTGGAGGTAGGGTACGGGATCGTCGAGCTCAATGGGCCGATGGGAGCGCTCGGGTTCCTCCTGGGCGGGCTTTTGCTGTGGGGGGTGGATAGCTTGTGCAGCGAATGGGAGAAAAGAATCTAGAAGGTTGGAAACCGCGGATTCCGCCTCTTTTCCTTCGTCTGGTTCATTCGAGATTTTAGTGATTAGAGCTCTGCATGGCCATTAGTCCAACTTAAATTGATGAGACGTGGAAATACTCGCATCAGATTTTCTCGCTCTCGAGGTTGAAGGGCTTCGTAGCCTGAACGTTCTTTTCGCACCTCCTTTAGAGTTTGAGCAATATCTTGTTCCAAACTTTGTAGTTCGCGCAGGAGCCTCTCCTTCTCTTGCTTTTTCTGCTCAAGTTGCGGGTTGAAGCGCCGTTTCTCTTTTTCTGGCGCTAATTCATCCACATCATCCTCAAGGGCTTGCTCAAACCCCCCTTGAATGCTTCCCCGAATCAATTCAGCATGAGCTCCGCCATGGCGCGGAGAAGACTTCTGGGGCGGTTGTTTAACAGGGTCTCTCGATCGGGGTGGTCTTTTGCTAGGCGTAGAGAAGAGTATGCCTCGGCGCGGGGTATCCTGCTGCTGCGATGCCCGACCAGAAGGTGTAGTTGGCAATCCATCCTCCTCTTCCTCCACGTCGCCCAATGGCATTGATGTTCTACTCTGCGTTCTTGTTCTTCGCGGCGTCACGTTTTGATTACGCGAGCTGCGCCGCTGTTCTGCACCTGCCTTTGCTTGTCCACGCAGATCATCTGCACCATCTCCCTCAGCAGTTGGGTTCTCCTGGTTCCTGCCGAACAGATTCGAAAGTGCTTGATTACCGGGATTGAGTGTGCCGCTGCGACTTTCTGGTTTACTTGGGAGTGGCACAAGATTGGGGTAGGAGCGTGCAAGGCTGGCTTTCGTGGGCGAAGAGAATGATGGGCGGCGGGGAGGCTTCTTCAAGGGACTTGTTTCCCTTACACGATCCTCGGGCGGGGAGGTCTTGCGCCTCTTCGATGCCGGCTCGTCCATGGTTGATTTCACCTGTATAGCATCCGGAAAGAAGAATTTAGTAGACTCGAGAAAACGCGTCGCGAATGGGCGAGAAAACGTGCTCCTAAAGAAGCGCGTCAATAACAAGGATAGTGAGGGTTACTAACGCGTCGTCCCGCGTGGTGTTGATGTTGTAGAATGCGGCTATTCGGGGAAGGTTTTGCCGACGTACCGAGCGTCGCAAAATGACTTCATTCTTCCAAGCCTCTTCATTCACATCACTGAGATCGCCTTCCGCTGCCCCCAGTTCGTCGCCACGGCTGTAATTGTGTTATCCTGCAAGTCTCGACCATGATATGACCAGGTGCATTGTTATTCTATTTTATAGAGAATAAAATTTCACGCTCCGCACTTTTTCTCTCAAAGATGGAGAATCTTTTACGCTCTGCACATCCGTTAACATCGCGCCGCTCCTTGTGCCCTTCATGTCTGGGGGCATTGAAATACGAATTTACACATGCGATACCGAGAAGAGCAGGGTTGCAGAATAGCGACCGGATACAACGACGCTTCCAGGGCCATATTGCCAATCCAGGCGAGCAGGCTAAACCGCTTCAAGGGTTCTATGCCGGTTGGTATGGAGTTCACGAACATATGAACAAGTAGCTGACTTACCCTTCAGAGCTTCTTTCGAACCCGACCTCGAAGATAGCTTCTGCGACTCGAACCGCACCTTCGCCACCGCCGACCGAGTCATTACCGAAGACAGACAAGGAAGAGACATTACAGAAAGCAAGAATCGTTTTTGGGTCCCGTTTAGCAGGGCCTGCAGAACGTAAAGCAGAAATCGAGAAATCTTCACGAAACGTAGCAGGGGTTATGGTACCGCCACGGCCAACGGAACCGGATAATTGCTGCATGTCCGGATGCGTTAATTGTGTCTGGGATCTATATCGGGATGAGATGGAGGAATGGGCGGCGAAGAGCGCAGAAGCACGTGCCGCTATGCAAACCCAAAGAGCAAAGGGGCAAGGGACAGGTAGCATGGTTGTTGGTGAGGGAACACCGCGGCATATAGCTGTTAGTATGGATGACGATGGTGGAGGAAGTGAAACGAATTGGAGCGCGGACTTAGGCGGTGAGCATTTATTTGATGATATCCCTGTTGGAATTAGAGAGTTTATGAAGACGGAGAAGATGCTGAGGCAAAGGCATATGGAAGAACGAGTATAAGCAAATTCAACATTAACATTGCTGCCATATTCCGACAAAATCCTTGACCTTGCCGCGGTCTGATGACATATTGTCGCAAATAGCATGCAGGCGAATAGGTAACTCGCTATCCGAGGACAAGAAAATGTCCAAGATACCCACCTTTGCTCGGTATATGCTCTGTCCCTAACACAATTTTCGTACGCCCTTGCCGACATTCAGTCCCTGCCAACATCCACACCCTGAGCCCGGAGCTCTGCCCTTGCCTGCTGTATCTGTGCCATCAATTCCTTGTGCGCCTCGGGAACATCGTTGAACGTGAAAACACCCCAGCCGAGTTTAAATAGGAGATAGGAGCCGAAGGATACAAGAGCCCAGAACGGGAGCTACAAAAGTGTCAGCCAAGGCAAGTCGAAACGGTCCAATATTGCGCTTGAGACCTACCACCGGGACTATCTCCTTCTGAATCTTGTCTGGAAACCTAACAAGCTCCATGAAGACAGCCAGATAGAGCTATAGAACAGTCAGTGGAATGTATGCGTAGTGGGAGGGGGTGCATACAGAGGTGAAAAGAAGAGCGATAGAAATTGTCTGCTGGGCGCGAGTCATCCTGACAGCTAGGTGATTCTTGAAATTTTGAAGCTTTGTAGAATAAGAGAGGTCCGTAACGAGCGAACGAACTGGAGAGTGGTGTTGTGGTTGCGATGTTGATGATCCAAGCCAGATTTCAGCTTACATAAACCTTGAACCCTGAATGTCAACACGTGATTGGCTCGTAGTCGACGTCGCCACTACGAAGTATCCTTCACCTCAAACCGTACAACTACTGGACTGAATTTGGAGAGGGTAATTGCATACAACAATATTTTTTAGATCGTTTTCCTCTACAGTTCTATTTATGTAGCCGGAGACGCGCCTCCAAGCAACATATCCTAGGCACTAATTGAAGAAGTCTCTTGAGAGCACCGCCAATTACCATCGAGCTTTCTCCCGAATCACCTCTAGCATGGATTCATGAGCATTCATTGCTTTCAAGACTTTTGGGTAGGGTATCATTCAGGATGAGTTCCTTCCTCGATGATTTGAAAAGGTGTCTTGAAAAAGCTTCAAAAACTCCAACCATATCGCAGCAACTTGCGCAGGTGCCGGGGAAGTTATCAAGCCTTGCCGCAAATGGTCAAATCGGGGAATGTGAGGAAATTGCCCAATATTTGGGGACTGCCGTTGGGCAGCAAAGTAGGGTCGTTTTTCAATCCTATTCCAAAAGTTCCAGCTCACCTTAATTAGGAGAATGGCAAGTACCCTTCAGGGAGAATGGTATTCTTAGTCATGCCATTCGGAAAGCCGACCCATCTTTGACACCAAATATTCTATGCAAACAATATCTAAGGGTCATTGGTAATTGCGTAGCGGACAATGGTATATTAACATCTTCCGAATTCTTTCATCTTCTCTAATAAATATATAAGATCTCAATCGCGAAACTATTCTCGGAGAATTCGCGAATCTTATTTCATGTCTAAAAGAAGCAGAACTCTCCACCCATGCTTTGGTGGTGATGTTTAACCTATGCAACGACTATGGTAGGACCTTTGCCTCAGCTAATCCAGATTCCGACTAACGAGTGTAGAACCTGCTCAAATTAAGGCCGCCCAGCTTCGACTCGACAGTGTTGTTGCTGAATACCTCGCAGCTGATAGAATACCAGAGGAAGCAGTCGATTATGCGACAGATTTGTTAGTATGGGCTACCGAAAAACTTGCAACTGAACAGCTTAAAGATGATATATCGGTAGGTACCTTCAGCAATCTCCTTCAAGTGTCATTACATTTCGACGAGGACCATTACCCGGACTATATTGCTATCTGCTCCGATTACCTGCGCGATCCCGAATTCCATCAGAAGGTGATCGTACCAGAGATCATAGAACGACTAGTTGATCTATCTTTTGGTTTAGACGACCGTCTGGACCACAAGGATATATTCCATGCCCTGGATGTCTCAAAAGGCCCTGAAAAAGTGGATTCGGAGAACTCGAATATAGTCACAATGGTTCAGTTGATCAATGGTCTATCGGCAATTTCATCTACAGATGCTTTTATCAACACCTTTGGCCTCCATAGCCCAGTGATCAAGAAGATAATATCAAGAATAAGTCAACCGACTAGTATGATAACTCCATCGGCAGTATCTAGTTGGATAGTACTCGGAAACCTTTCCACCTCAGATCAAGCATCGATTGAAATGGTGTCTTTGCACCTACACGAGACAATTCTGCAAGTATTTGCAACAGCACGCCACTCATCATTACTGTACGCCGCGGCGGGAACCATGAGGCACCTAGCGTTTCCTGAACAGAATAGACAGATCCTGGGGGAAACACGCCTCATCGAGTCGTGCTGTGAACTCCTTATGCAGCAAGATCCTTCGTTGCGTGGGGAGATTGCGGCTTTAATAGGTAAACTCTTGTTAAACAATGACCATAACATCAGGAAAGTCGTTTTTGAACACCTCCCAAAAAGACTTGCGCCCACCCAGCAAACTGATGAAATTGATCAACCGCCAAAAGTCCTCGATCATATTATCTCACAGGCTTTGGCTCCCTCGGCGCCTTTACCAAGTACCGCGATGAAAAACCCCATGATCGAACTCGGTCGATCAATTATTGTAATGCTTCGATATGCGCTCCAATCAAATGTTCCAGATCTTCTTCTACATATATTCCAAAGACCACTAGTTGCTCGCCCAATAGTACGACTTGTTCGTCAAAGCTTCTACCCTGATGCAAGATCCGACGGACTTTTCGGCCTCGGATTGATGGCTCAGTGGCAAGAAGGAGCCAAGCTTTTGATTGAAGAGATAAAGGCTGATGAAGGTTTATTGAAATCTATAAAGGAGTTTGTCACAGAGCGGAAAAAGGAAGGGACAGAGGTTGGCGTGCCATTAGGGAGAGATCATCAAAATATGATTGTCTTGTTGCATGGTTTGATAAAGAATGGGGTAGGCAATACCAAGTGTACCTCTTCGAGCGCCTCTGCTAACTTTTATGCAGGCTGATGTAATGGATTCTTCGATGCAAAGCGATGTGGAAGCTCTTCAGACCGAACTCAGCAAGCTTCTCGTCTAATTCTGCTTTCGGTCCAGATTGATTGTTGAGATAGAACGACGACGAAAATGTCAAGCCATGAATTAGCGTAGAAATCATATGCGATAATAGGCTATTTTCTAGGGAGGCTTGTAGGAATTTAAAGATTCATAAAATCTTGAGAAGATTTGCGAGGCTCCAGCCTCACTGCCGAAAAAGTTTCTTCGATTTATATCTCGATGTTCGTAATCAAGCTTCATCTATTTCGCTTGGGCCGCTGCCGACATGGGCACCACTCTCGAGTATGCCCGATAAGGACCACAGTTTGAATGCTAGTTATAAGCAGCAAATGACAGAGCTTCTAATTATTCTGATGCAAGTCTAGTAGTAACGACGGGATTACCAGAGAACGTCAGGGTAGTAATAACTTCGATCTGATTGGCTGATTGCCACAGTGTCAGGTGACGGTCACTACGTTCCAAGGTTGATGATAGCATGCTGGTACCTGCGTCAATACATATAAAGTGCATGTTCTCGAACTTGAACTTCTTGTCCATATTCTACCAGACAATTTCCACTTAATCCACACTTCTCTTACAAGCAACCTCAGGCTTTCTCAACTCAACTCCACTCCCAACTCTCCATATTGCATCATCAACCATGACTTGCTGCGGACGTAACAACGGGCAGTGCGTTTGCGCACAGGAGGCTACTTGCTCCTGCGGCAAGCAACCAGCCCTTCAATGCAGTATGTTACCTTTTATACACAAACCTCGAGCTCCCTTCCATATTCTCAAATACGAAGGCATACTAACTTAGAGAAAGATTGCGAGAAGGCTGCTACCGAGAACAAGCTTCCTGCAAGCACCTGCGTCTGCGGAAAGCGTGCGGAAGGTATGTTTTACTCATGGAATTCATGCATGTTTCTGACAATGTATAGGTGCCTGCACTTGCGGCCGCTCCTCCGATAAAGGCTCGTCCGCGCTCGAGACCGACTTCACAACCCAGAAGTAAAGCGACTCTGATACTATCTGGTTCGGCATGACGCGGGGTTGATCGGGCATTTGGAGGCGTGCATGGCGTTCGCAGGGAAATGGGTTTGCACAAACTGAAAGTGCTATAACGACCGAATTATGTGACGATGGGATATTCATGGCTATTTGATCACAATGAATGGTGTATCTGTATTTTAGCAATTGACTCTGTACTGAGCCTACATTGATTGTTTTGCTATGCCCTTTGAGCTAGTTGTGGAGGGTGATAAAACCTTATTAGTTGCATTGTGCTCAGCTGTGCCTTCTCTCGACATGACGCCACGGGCTTGGGCATGAGACGTGCAGGTTCTTTGATGCGGGGACGATGTTTTACGTCTATCGCGAGGGTACAGCATGCGATGCCGACGGCTCCGCGCTTCACAGCGAACGGCAGAGATGAAAAACGAGGTCAAGACGACTTTGGCGGTCAATGCGCCGCCTCCCGTTATGCCAAGAAATGGATTGGAGAACATCCAACATCCCGCAGCACAGCGCCTCAGCCAAACCGCTGTATGACGGCAGGTTGCAATCCGACCCGGGGACCCTCCTTACACCACTTGCTCCATACTTTTATTGTCGAAATTTCAATACCTTTGCGTACATGACTGAAATCCAGATATTTCCGTCCGCGAGCCCCTTACGTGATCGCTCACCTCTCCGCGTTCGCAACCCCATATCCTTTCCGTAACCTCCGAATCTCGACCGAACCCACCTCGAACCCATACCTCCACAGCCGTCGTTTTGTCAGGCTATCTTCCTAGCGGGAACCGCCCGCCCATAAGCCTCTCGACATCCGCAAGCTCGAAGATGGCGTCTGGCGCGGGAGGAGGCATTTTCAGTCGGAACAACTCTGGCAATGTTCCGACTATGCGAGGTGGGCGAACTAGCTATGCATACGTTTGGAAAGTGCTTATACGAGGTCTTTAGGTTTGGTGTCGTTCATTGCCGATCTGAGAAACGCTCGAGCCCGCGAACTGGAAGAGAAAAGAATAAATAAGGAATTAGCAAATATACGGTTTGTGGTCTCCCACAATATACTGAATGTGATATACTGATGCATTTTCGTAGGCAAAAGTTTAGAGGTGAATACCATGTGCTGCTCCTCGCCCTGCTAGGCCTAACATAACCCTTCCAGATGGCGGTCTCAACGGCTACTCAAAAAAGAAATACGTTTGCAAGGTACATCCATACGATCCGATACCGCACCAACGACGCTAACGAAAAAGCTCTTGTACATATACATACTTGGCTGGAACGTCGATTTCGGACACCTCGAAGCAGTGAATCTTATCTCGGCCACCAAATACTCAGAAAAACAGATCGGATACCTCGCCGTCACACTATTCCTACACGAAGAGCATGAACTACTACATCTCGTTGTCAATAGTATAAGAAAGGACTTGTTGGACCACAATGAGCTCAACAACTGCTTAGCATTACACGCTATTGCTAATGTAGGCTCAAAGGAAATGGGCGAGGCATTAAGCTCGGATGTTCATCGACTATTGATTTCTCCGTCAGCTGTACCAGTTCGGATAGTAGTTACTTCGGCTGACATGGAACAGGGCATCGAAAGCCTTCGTGAAGAAGAAGGCAGCATTGACGCTTCTTCGGTTATACCGAAAATACCCTGGTATTGTCCAGAATGAGTGGGCTGAGCGAATAATTTCGCTTATGGACGATCCTGATATGGGCGTTGCCCTGTCGGTCACGTCGCTAGTTATGGCTCTAGTTCAAGATAATCAGGAACAGTACAAGGGAAGTTATGTGAAAGCCGCAAACAGGTTGAAGAGAATAGTTGTTGATGGCGAATGTTCGGAAAGCTACTTTTACTATAAAGTACCTTGCCCGTGGATACAGGTCAAGCTGCTGAGACTTCTTCAGTATTATCCACCGCCTGGTTCGTTCGCTTTACCAATGCTAGAGCTTATACTTACATATCTACAGAGGATTCTCATATCCGCAAACTCATTCGAGAAGCCTTGAAGAAGATCATAGATTCTGCACTGGAGATGCCAAAGAATGTACAGCAGAATAACGCCCAGAATGCCGTATTGTTCGAAGCAATAAACCTCGTAATACACCTGGATACAGAGCACGATCTGATGGTGAAAATATCTACACGATTAGGCAAATTCATAGCATCCCGCGAGACGAACGTTCGTTACCTAGGATTAGAGGCCATGACTCATTTGGCGGCACGATCGGAGACCCTGGATCCTATCAAGAAGCACCAAAATATCATTATTGGATCGCTGAGAGATAGGGATATCAGCGTAAGAAGACAAGGCCTCGACTTGCTTTATAGCATGTGCGACCAAACGAATGCTCAGGCGATCGTCAACGAGCTGTTAAGGTATTTGCAGTCCGCAGACTACGCAATAAGGGAAGAGATGGTGCTCAAGATTGCTATTTTGACCGAGAAGTACGCGACCGACGTCCAGTGGTATGTCGACATCTCACTTCGGCTAATAGCAATGGCTGGAGACCACGTTAGCGACGAGGTATGGCAAAGAGTCATTCAGATCGTAACGAACAACGAAGAGCTGCAGATATATGCCGCCCAGAACATATTACAATACGTCAAGAGCGATTGCCACGAGACTCTTGTGAAGATTGGAGGGTATCTACTTGGAGAGTTTGGCCATTTGATTGCGGACAACAAAGGATGCAGCCCCATTGAACAATTCATGGCGTTGAACGGAAAGATGCGATCATGCTCGTCAAGTACGAGGGCGATATTGCTATCATGCTATATCAAATTTGTCAACTTGTTCCCTGAGATTAAGCCGCAACTTTTACAAGCATTCCAAGCGTATAGCCGCTCACTAGATTCCGAATTACAGCAACGGGCATGTGAATACCTCGCGCTTGCCACTATGCCAACCGACGATCTGTTACGGACTGTATGCGATGAAATGCCACCTTTCCCGGAACGAACATCAGCTCTCCTCTCCCGGCTTCACAAGAAGCACACTACCACGAGCGACAAGCGGACTTGGGTAGTTGGTGGTAGAGATGCTAATGCGGACATCAGGGAATTCAACTTGGCACAGAATACTACCTTGAAGCGGAGCTTCACAAGTGCTGGGCCCGTACGCAAAGACAGTACACCGCCGACAACAAATGGTTCTAACGGTGTAAAATCAGTCGCAGACGATCTTGCAGGCCTTGACATGAATGTAGATACAAACAAGGTCTTGAAGGCTCCAAATCTCGCCAGTGCCGCTCACTTGAGTCCGGATTGGGACATAGGATACAACCGGCTGTTGCTCAAGGCAGAAGGTGTACTGTATGAGGATCAACAGATCCAGGTTGGACTGCGGACTGAATATCGGGGCCAGCTAGGCTGCGTCATATTTTACTTCACAAACAAGTCGACCTTTCCGATGAATTCTTTTACTACAACACTGGACAATCGATCTTCGGATTATCTGAAAACGGACATCAAAGGCCTACCAGATACCACCATCCTTCCCGATGGACAGTCACATCAGACTATTATGTTCGAAGCGAAGAATGTCTTCACCGATCCTCCCACTTTCCGGATATCCTATCTAGCAGGAGCTCTGCAAGCGCTGACACTTCAGCTTCCCGTCGTACTTCACAAATATATGGATGCGGCCGAACTAAGTGCGGAAGACTTCTTCAGACGCTGGAAACAGATTGGTGGAGCACCGCGTGAGGCACAAAGCATCTTCGGCTTGGTAAGCAAGAATAGGACAATGAACCAGGAGTTTGTGAGGAGGGTGGTGTCGGGCTTCAAGTGGGGCATCCTGGACGGTGTAGATCCAAATGGAAAGAATATCGTCGGCGCGACGGTGCTACATACGAGCGAGGGTGGCAAGTTTGGATGCTTATTGAGACTAGAGCCGAATTATGATACCCAGGTATGTTTTTCTTTACCTTTGATGTCGAAGGTGGAAAGGCTAATGATGTCAGATGTTCCGCATTACTATTCGCGCTACAGATGAATCGGTGCCTCCAGTCCTTATCAAGATGATGGAGGAGCGATTAGCACAGGGTATTGAGGGAATCAATTAATCAATAGACAGCCCAGTTAAATTCAGCATCCTTACGCTCTTTATCGTTATCCTCCTATATCCGCTCGCAGCGCACGTACGGCTTGGGTGGAAAATTTTTCGTGTATGTAGTCTTCTAGGGGACCTTTGGAGAAGCATAGCTGGGCGCTACATTTGTTGATATGCTGGCCTGGGTTTAAAGGTTTGGCAGCAATAGAGAGCGTATATGCGAACGAGCGACGGGTTTAATGGGGATTTTCTTTTTCTATTTTTTTTTTTTTTTTGTGGGGGAAGGGGGGGGGTTTGAGTGTGTATAGGTGAGAAGGGGCATACCCGATCGGAGCGTCTCTATTCCTCTTTTTGCTTCTCTCTTGATAATGCGAATTAACAAATATGGACTTTCCGTGGATCCTAGCTATCTTGGAGAGCGTGGCGCGTCATTGATGACCCGAGGACGGACCAGACTCGAGCATAGCCTTGCGTTGAAGCGACGACTATGACACGAGATCAAGTGACTCAGTTAGCAGGTCTTGGTGCGAGTAGCGCCTATCATCCAATTATCAAACCAAGAAAACTAATAGCGAGCGCCCTCGATGTCTAGTAAGGGCGGAGCGCAGTAGTGAGCGGATGAATGACTCTTTGTGGCTGTCGCTCAGCCACACTAAATATAGCTGCACCCTCGTATTTGCATCTTGGTGAGAATGTATATATAACAAACAATGAGCGAGCAACCTTAGGGGAAATTTTGTATCTCCCGAAATATGCCTGAAGATTGTAGTTGAGAAGAGGGAAATATAATTTGGATAATTGCTGTGTAAGGCGGTTGATTGATTGATCGAAGAGCACGAGAAATACCCCCAGTACCCCCCAGTAGAAAAATAACAAAACCATCTACAATGCCGCCGAAGAATAGCAGCAGCAAAGTCACAAAACGTACCTCCTCTCGCTCCCTCACCTCAAAACCAAATCCAAAAGCCAAATCCAAATCCAAATCTAAGCCTAAGTCTGAAACTACAAAGATAAATCACCTGTCTATGTCTACATCAGCGAATGTAGAACAGAACGAAGACCCGACACTCTACTTCTGGAAACCGGACCAGAAGAACGGGTACATGGGCCAATGGTACTGCTCCGCATTTGAGCACGAGGGCGAGACGTACGCGACGGCGGAGATGTGGATGATGGTGCAGAAAGCGAGGTTGTTTGGCGATCATGTACGTAAGCCCCCCGCCCCTTTTATCATTATTCATATCCAAATCCGAGGGCACTATACAGAGGCTAAGAGCACCAGGAAATCGCCACCGAAATGCTCCAAACCACCGATCCGAAAAAGCACAAGTCGCTCGGCCGCCAAGTGCGGAATTTCGACGCTGCCATATGGGATAAGGAGAAATTAGGTATCGTAATCCAAGGCAATTATCTCAAGTTCACCAAGAGTGTGGATGCAGCGACCTTGAGGGGCATGCTGTTGGAGACGGGGGAGAGGGAAATTGTGGAGGCGAGTCCGCTGGATAGGGTGTGGGGGGTTGGGTTCGGGGAGAAGAATGCTAGAAGGAATAGGGAGAAGTGGGGGAGGAATTTGTTGGGGGTGGCGGTCATGGAGGTTAGGAGGAGGTTGAGGGAGGAGGCGGCGGAGGGAGAGGAGAAGGAGTGAGGAGTGCGGAGATGGGGGCGTGTGGATGATTTGGAAAGGGAGCGACGGGCTGGCCGATTTGGAAAGAGCGAGATGGTCGAATTGGTGATATGATTAGGAAAGGCTGGATTGGTTGACTTAGCACTATGGCTGGGAGACGTATATTGTTGGCGATGAGGTTGAAAGGGGTTCCTCGAGACAAGCATTTATTCTTGGAGTAGTGGTTGGTTAGTTCAAATTATTACATTGATTTGACTATCTGAGGTATCTGAGGTAGAGGCGTTAGAAATCGTTAGCCATTACTCATTAGTATCGCTCGGGTATCAAGAAACAATCAAAGTACGACACAACAATTTGCATTGCACAATTTGGCCCGTTTCATAGAGGTCGGGACAAAGAAAACGTCATCATCACCCCAAGGCCAGAAAAGTAAATTAGGATGATCATCAGCAAGTCTCTCCGGAACTAATTCTTGAGCCATGACAACCTCCTGCTCCTCCGGCACGGGTTGCAAGTTTTTGTGAGTTAGAAATCGCCTGACTCGATCTTTTTCGAGGCCCACTCTGTTGAGAGTCCACAAGCGGAAATCGGGGCTGGAGCGGTGCTTGTTCTTTGCCGTCCAGGCTGCAAGCCGCTTTGAACGGGCACGAACACGGTCATCATACCAGTCATTCTCGTAGGGGTATCGTTTCAGGGTAGCTATAAGGTCTTTGTCGTAGACGGTTTTGGTGCCGGACGATTGAGATGCTCGAGCGGCAAACTCCACCTCGAGGAAGAACATGGAAAAGGTCCTCCGCCAGTCGAAAGAAATCTCATGCCGCTCGCAGTCAACGACAAGATCCACGAGCTCTGAATCGTTGACATGGTCGGCAATCTTGAGGTAGTAGGGCGGGCGATCGCCGCGACCAATTGAAGTCATGTTGCCCATGGTCAGCAGATAGGCCCTCTTCGCATCGCCAGCGAGAGCGTTTCTCCATCGCGAGTGCTCCAGTTCCCACAGGGGGGGAGCCTCAGAGGCCTTGCTCTTGTTCAGGACCCTGGGGGCCGGCAGCTGCAGCTCCTTGTGACAGCGCTCGATGAACGGGACCCAGCCGCGGACGGAGCCTTGGCGCATGGAGCTGTCAAACTGGCAGTATGCGCGCTGCTGGAAGACAGCCCTCGCGCCGCCCTCGAGGAGGCCGGCAAAGACCATGGGGACGTGGATGTAGTTGTTGACTGGGCCGGACCGAAAGTGGAAGTCGCTGTAATGTAAATCAACGAAAGTTTGCTGGATGACGCCATGGCTGAAGAACTCGTCGACGCAGGCGCGCAGAAAGCGCGACACGTTGCGGACGGTGGACCAGAGGAGGTTGATGTCGTCGAGCTGGGCGAACACTAGCAGCCAGACGTCGACGGGAAGAGTCGGGGCAGCCATGGCAGCGGGCGACGGCTGAGAGACTGCGGGCAGCCTGGGTCCAGGAGCATCTATCCCCACGCTGGCGATATTATATGACAAGCATGGTTCGAGAGACGCGCGACCGTGGCAGTGTGGGTGGTGGGCGGGTGGGTGAACTGAGGCCCGCAATCTATGCGCGGTATTGACAGTGAGGAGTCGTCCTTTCCCGGCCGCTCGCCCAGATCGCCGCCGGGCCAATCACCCTAGCCCCTCGGCCGCCGTGCGGAGGAAAGTGCGGAGGCGGCCACGGTCCCGGTCACGTGTGTGCGCTGCTGCTCGTTCTGCCTGTTGCTGTCTAATCTCTGTTCGACCTCATGTCGTGAGAGCCAGCGACATCTCTGTCAAGCCGCTGCCAGCGTGCGCAGCGAACCCCGCAGCCATGTCGACCATGATTACTTTTGCTGCAAATAACGAATTCTTCAGGAAGCGAAAACGTGCGTTCCCTGCAAGCCAGGCAGCCATTTCCGCCCTCTAACCGTCGTTCTAGGCGTCCACAGAGCCTGCGAATCATGCAAGAAACGGAGGGTATGTTTTGCTGCGCGCCTCATTTGTGGCTTTTCTCATCGCCTGCACAGAAACGTTGCTCGCACGCGTTCGACGAGGACGTGGATACCGGAAGCTCTACCAAAAGTAGTCACTCCGCAGGCCATTCCACCTCTGACCCGGCCACCTACAGCCACCAGCACGACCCAAGGGACCCAAGAGGGCATCCAGTCCACCATGGCCATCCTCTTTCCAACATGCCGCCGCACAGCCCGCAAGAGGACCCACGCGCCCAAACCCCTCCTAACTTTCTGGGCTATCTCAACCCTGAGGCTGTTCTGAGGGAGCAAGTCCACCCAGTCCACGAACGAGGAAAGTCGAGCCATTCACCCAGCATTCCAGCTATCGGCCAATGGATCGAGGGCCACGAGAATACTAGAGTAACGACCCAGCCAGGTTCAGTCTCGGGCCGATTGAATGAGACTAGTCCTCAGACCACCCGGGAAGCAACCGTCCAAAACGCCCTCCAATCGTACCTAGATGCAGTAGGCGTCTCTATATTACCCCCTCGACAGCATCAGGGCGTTCTTCTCAACATCTACTTCACCTATGTCCATCCATTGCTCCCGATTGTGGACAAGGACCTCTTCTCAGCCCGATATGCCGAAGGAACTGAACCGCGCATGCTGATGCAAGCAATCTGCATAGTAGCATCAAAACATGCTGACGCAGCGCCTCATTTGATTTTTGGGGACGACTCTAAGTCTCTAAGTCCGCGGGAATTCTCCCAGCGGCTCTATACCGCTGTCATTGCAGGCATAGAGGCCAAGTTGGAGAAGAACCGCGTAGTGTTGATTCAGGTTCTAGCTCTAATATCACTCCATTGCGAAGGTCCGGATGGAGCCGAACAAGCATCAATGCATCTTGCCCAAGCAATCCACCACGCTCATACCTTTGGTCTTCAATTCGGACACCAGTGGAAAAATCAGAAGTCTGATTCTCAAGAGAACTTGGAGGATCTGTTCTGGTGTCTGTGGAGCCTTGACAAGCTGAATGCATGCATGAACGGGAGACCACTGCTTATGCACGACCGAGACAACAGCTTGAACAAACTACCTACAGACCCGGAGAAACGGTCGAGCCCGTTTGGTGTATGGCTCCAGATTGCGGAGATGCTTGACAAAGTCATTGACTATTATCGACCAGGGAGATCGGCAGAAGAGACTGGCTGGGAGGGAGACGACTTTTTAGGATTCGAGGAGATGGTGGGCGACGGGGAGGACAAACTCGACGGTCCAATCATGAGTGAGTCCATGTTCTTTTTAGGGCATGTAGGATGCTAATGGTAGTAGCCCTCCTCTCCCTATTTCATCACACTATGTGCATGGCATCTCATAAATCACTTTCGATCAACGACCCTGTCAAGTCAACCCCGTCATATGTCCGTCAAAGTTTATCAGCTACCCGCGTCATATCTCTACTAAATGCCGAACCTCCCGAATATCTCCCGCCCCTTCCTCTTGTCCCTTATGCTCTCTCTGTCGCTCTAAGTGTAGTATACCGCCACTTCCGCCAGCGTCGCCTCAAAGTCCACATCAATCGGGCTACCGACGAACTCAAGCAATGTGTTGTCCTCCTCAACCGACTCCGCAACGCATGGTGGACCGCAGGTACAATGGCCGACCTCGGCATCGCCGTCCTAAACAACGCGGACCGCAACACTCGCACTGCTAACACGCCAGCCACAATCGCCGACCCAACCCACCCCCAAACCCTCGAACCGAAACCCGAAAGGCCCAGCCAGACGGCTCAGCAGCCATTGCCGGGCTCCGCCCAATGGCAACAAATAGATTCCTCCATCGACCCGCGACTACAAAACCCACCCGCAACCCCAATGTCCAGCATTCTGAACTTGCCGCCGGCCCCAACGCCTGGCCAGCACCCGACGAGTAGTGAGCGGGTAGAGCGGGCGCCACTAGCCACCTTCGATTTCTCGGAGGCGTCGCAGGATTGGATGAGCTTCGACGCGGCGTTTGAGAACTTTGAGGGCTTGCTCGGGAGCTCGGGGGCGGAGTTGAGCAATGATTTGTTCAGGCCGCTGAATTATGAGATGTTGGATGGGTTGCTAGAACAGGGGGGTTAGATTCTAGATTGTGGGATTTGAGGACGGGTGGCGCGAGGGATGGCTAGTTAGGCCTTGGAGTCTATGAATTGGATTAGTGTTTTGGGTATGGTCGGTTTGATATGTTTTAATTTTGTGTGTGTTTTTTTGGGGTTTCTGAAAGGGTGTATGGAATGTAATGGATACATATGCATGGGCTTGGGGCGTTAAATTGTTTTCTTTGAGAGAGGCACGGCGCTGGGCTAGTTTTCTCGTACTCGCTCTTATTTATCGGGGTAGTGTGCGTATGTGTCTGCATGTGTGAATAGCGTGGTAGCGTCATTTGCCGTGCCTATACTAGGTATAGAGTGATCTCAGCAATTATATATCATTTACTCATTCATTCAGTCAGTATATTGTAGCTATTATAGGACATGAGCGCCTGGCTCTGTCTAGCCTGGTGGGTATTTCTACGCGGGTCGAGTAGTACTTATATATATAATTCGAGTCGATACCGTTCTGGGTTACTGTACAGCGGTATGTGTGCTCTTTGCATTTAGCAATTCAGAAATGTACAACGTATACGACATAGCGGTCATGTACAAGCATCTGGATCCTGCACGCGGATGGAGATGTGAGGGTGACGGGGGGGGGGTTATCACCCATGCATTATAAAATAAAATAAAAAAATTTTTTTTTTCTCTTATATCAGTACGCGACATGCAACAGGACAATAATATATACGGCGACCACGCATGCTTATTCCGTGCCGAGGGAATAAATAACGCATAACCGCCAATGCACACATATTTCTGCCAACTTGGCTGACTGGTTAATGTGAGTTATTATGGAATTGGATATAGATATGGATATAGGGCTAGGGGTGCTTGGTATCGGACGCGTGGATGGATGGATGGATGGGCGTCGAAGGACGTGGCTGACCAAAGATGTTGGGTTAGCGGGAAGCTTATTAATGGTTATTTGTTTGGACGATGATAATAGATGAGACGTGCATGCTAGGAAGATGAATAAGCGTGGTAGTCTAGTCTATCTATGATCCGAGGAGCTGACTGCTATCGGAGATTGGGAATAGTGGCATGGAGAAGAGGTCGATATCGATATTGAATACTAATAAATGCGGAATCAGAGAATGAGATTCTCGGATAAAAGATCTCAACATGTAAGAGGAGCAAACGAAACGACGTACATCACTTGACAATTGCCTGGTGATTCGAAAACGGGATCTGGATGTGATATGACAAGAAAGAAAAGAGGCTGATGGGTATACTCTATACATTGTCAATAAGGCGCTGGTGGAAGATGGTAGGATACTTTTCTTTTCCGGTTTGGACTAGATCAGTGAATTGTAAGCAAATCCATAAAAACCACCAGGTCGCGCAGCAAGTATCAAGATCATTAATAGCTAGAAACCTTCATTGAGCCTTTGTAGTTGGGATTCGCAAACGCATAACATCGACATCTCGCTACACAAAAATTCACAGCGGAGGCGATCTTGACCGCGCGAACATATGACAGTCTACCGTGAGAGAATTCATTATCGAATTGACGTTCCTCGGGCTCGATGATATGCATACCACACTCTAAAATATCGGTACCAGAGCTCGGACAGTGTGGCGCTTGCAGCAGAATCGCCTTGCCAGCTCAGTTGGCTATCGATCTAGTCGTTGCTTCGGCGCAAGCCATTCACCGCCGACTAAACGACTAGGCCCCTCCATTCCATTTCATTTCTTAGACGCCGCGAGACCTGCGTAGACGGAGCACGGGCTTCAGAGAGATGGGCACCGATTGCGATTCTCAACCTACTCTTTTCCACAGCCGAGTACGTGTTTCGGAGCCGCCGTGTCTAGACCTGGGCGTTGGCTCATCGCTTTTCGTGGGCGGGATGCGGGATGCAGGACGCGGTAGCCTAGAACCGCTCTGGGATCGGGCATCAACGCTCTTCTGGTCTTGTGACAGATTGCTGTGCTGTGTGGCGATATTCTACGAAAAAAAAAAAAAAAAGGTGTTTGAAGTGGAGATGGATGTATGATAAGCGGGTGTTTCGCCCTCATCTAGGTGGTTACAATGATGGATGGGTGCGAGGAAGGTGAGGAAGAAAGGATGAAGGGTAGTGATCGACTGAAAGAAACGATAATGGTCATACGGTCAACTGTTCGCAATCATCGTCCAACAGAGATGCAGCCAATCAATGTGTCAATACCTAGATTCTGCATCTACACTCCTGCTCCCAGTCCTCTGGATTT
Organism: Lojkania enalia; assembly: GCA_010094045.1. NCBI lineage: Eukaryota > Fungi > Ascomycota > Dothideomycetes > Pleosporales > Lojkania > Lojkania enalia. The sequence continues at coordinate 133,103 of ML986636.1, forward strand.
GATCCCTTTTCCTTTTTAAAGTTTTGCTCGTCATCTGAGGAGAATACGGAATGATGGCTGTGTAGCTCTACGTTAGTGCACACTAGATGCATAGCCCTGAGTATTGTGTTGCTCGTCTTACCTGTCAAGAGGAACCATGGAGGCTGATCCAGGAATAACCCATGCGGAATTCGGCACTCCGTGGGTTACTCATAGATGCAGAGGTCTCTTCATGGGCCATAATCCTAGAGTTAGTTTGTTTGCTTACCGTGGTACGTCCAGCAAAAATGGAGAATACTCATGGCGACTTAGAAGTTGAAAATTATCTCGAGCCACTCGGGCTCCGGAATGCCTACTCTCTCGGCCCGGTTGCACAATCACGGGAGGCTGCTGTAGAGACAATGTGCGGAATCGCCGCGGAACGGTCCTCATCAGCCGCAAGGATCTACAAGCTAAACGCGGTGACATGTTAGGTATGCAGAGTGCTTTGGAAGCCACTTCTCTGCGGAGGGCCAGATTCGGAACCCAGAGGTCTCGCTTTGTCCCCTGTTGCATACTCTTGCGGCGCGAGACTTTAGCAGCCCGGGGCGTGAAATTGAACAGCGTTGACAGATGGCGCATGCCGTGCCATGTGCGGGGGAATACGAAGGAAGACTAGGTGGCGATCTGAAGACGTTGTGCGAGGTCGCTCCAAGGGGCCCGGTCTTGGACAGATGGAAAGAAAAGTAACGAGCTGTGGTACGACGAAGCGCCATTGCAAGACCGTGGACGAGACTCATGTGTAACAGGAGGGCTAGAATTGTTCCGAAGTGGGCGAGGCGTGCGGAGAACCTCGTTGAAATTGGGCGTAATGGTTGAAACACGGCCGGACTAGCCTGGAGAACGCACTTCACGATGAGAGCCTGAATTGCCATGCCGGGAGCGTTTCTCCATGTGTCTCCTATAGCTGAGGTGAGGGTGGTACGAGGCTATGAGTTGGCTGTCATTTGACTCGTGCCCATCGCGGTTTCGGGACTGAGATGGAGCAATTATGGTTCAATGTCGTGAGGAGACGTTGGAGAAGGTTGCCAGTCATTGGTTATTCGCGAGCCGTTTCCAGGCACGGTGGGACAGGCCCAATTTGCGGCCACCATGAAGATGCATCCGTCTGGAGACTCGTCTTACCATGCCTGTCCTCGGGGGAAGGAGGTTGACCGCCAATTCCCAGATATCTCGTCCCGAGTCTGACGTCTGACGGAGACGATATCGCGAGATGACACGGAAGGGGAAATCGCGGAGTTGAATGGTCGAAAAAGGAAACCAAGATTCCATCGGCGCTCGCCATGAACACATGATCTGGTAGGGCTGAAATACGAAGGTCGGGACGCAGCAGGGAGTTGTAACACGAAGAGACAGCCGCAAGACCTTGCCGTGCGATCGCCTCTCCTTACATTTCAGCCATCATCTCACCACGACTCCATGACGCGTGCAGGACCTGCTCTTCCCGTCTGCCGCTGCGCGTGAATGTGTTCCATCATGCGCAGCGTCCGATCACTGCCTTTTCACATCTGCCGTGATACTGAAGCGACGATTCCAGGTGCCGAAGCAGGAAATGCTCAGCAGGTGTGGCTTGTGAAGGACATAATTAGGGTACAGCCTACTGCACATCGCCCGTCGGGGGAAACAAGAGACGCAGAAGGCCACATGGCTTGTCGTGTCCCAACGTCAGCCTCTCTGTGCGGCATGTAGAGGGCATACCGTCAAGCAAGTCCAGCACAAGGTTGACGCAAATATCGCAACACCAGCCCCGACAATATCCTTCATGTCGAGGCCCCGCGTGGGGTGAGCAGATGCAGAGTCAAACCGCCTAGCAAAGCACTCAGCAGAAATATTCGATCGGCCAAATAACGCAGCGAATAGTGCCGCGCTCTCCGGTCAGCCCAGAAACTGTATTGCCCCGATGGGCTACTTGTAGCAAATAGGGACAAAGCCGTATAGCAGGCAATATATCCTAAGCAACACAAAAACCAGGTCAAGCACCATGAAAAGGGGAAACCAAACCTCGCCACTCTTCCCGTAACCGAGTCCCGATAAGCTCGCAATCAATCGAGACAATTAACTCTGCAGCAGCCAGCATTCCCGCAGGACTGGATAATCGCTAGGACGGGGACCAGCCTGTTGAGCAGGCTAGGGCAGTGGTGAGAAAGTCACGACGATGGTTGCCCGCGAATCAATGCGAAGGCGTGGCTTGGCCCATTTCTAAATCGACGTTTGAATGGTTCCACAAATTGGAACAGCAAACTCAGCGCCGGTCGATGACGCGATGCAGAAGAGTGAGTTTCCTTCCCCAATAATCTTTACCCCTAGAGGTTTGATTAATTTTTTTCCGAGCATCGTACTGTATCTTGCTTTTTTGCTGTTCATCAACCATCAGATGACCCCAGTGTGGCGCACCCTCCCAAACGCTCGCATGGCGACACGAGCAACGGCGCAGCCATTCCGGTGAGGCCTTCGTCTGGGTACGGTTTCCCATTTCCCTTTGAACGTTCACTCTTTGGCTGGCCGGGCTATGTCCGGAGACGCAATTTACGCGAATGGGAGCTGAAATAATGGTTGACTGAAACGTCAGCCCAGCTGAGCTCCAAAGAAATTTGCTGGGTACTCTGGCTGATGAAGGGCTGCCTATGAGCTGGCGAGCATAGCCGTAATAGCACCAGGTATGTATGTATGTATGTATGTATGTATGCCTCCCAAGTGCTCAACGCACAGTGGCAGTCCTCGAGGCCACGCCCTGCCTCGCAGCGATCGAGCCACCAGGATAATACGTGATCGCATCTTAGATGCCTAGCCGAAGCCGTGGAATCCGAAGAAGATTCGTCTAGATGTGTTAGGGCGCGCCCACAGCGCGCCCCTTAAGGCAATAATGCAATGAATGGATGAGTGAGTGAATGACTGGCGAAGCAAATCGAGACATGGGCGTCTCGATCGCACACATCCGCAGTCAGTCATCAATCCACCCACCCTTAAAAAAAAATAATAACGTCTATCGGATTAGCACCAGGAGGGTCTAGGGCGCAGCCCGGACCGGCTCAATCCTTCCCCCATGTGGTTTAATGTCGTTGTCTGTCGAATCATACTACTGCATGCTACACCCTCACCATGCCCTGCTCGACCTGCAATCTCTCGGCCCATTCGCTCGCTGCTTCCATCTACTTTGCAGAAATGCATGCAGAGAACGCTACACATTGCCAGCCCGGCCGAGCCCCAGAGCCCAGTCAGTGCCCTCCGCTCGGGTGGAGCACCGGGGAGTGTGGTTGGTCGCCTCACTTGCACAAGGCCTGGGTGGGCCGTTTTGGGCGCGCTGCTTTTTTGTGAGGGATGCCGGCAGGGATTCATGCAGACGTTAGATTTGTGTGTCACCGACTTTCCATGTGCCGTAGGTGGGAGCGAAATACAGACAGGAATGCTACACGTCAGGCCCGTTTCGGAGATTCAGGAGAGAGCAGATGATTGTGCAATTACCGCTGTTGTTACAAGGAAATTAAGATTTGCATCATATTATCACGATGTAAGGATAGGGAATGGGGTTTCAGTCTTGTGTGGATGATACAACCAATTGATTGCATCCCGCCTAACATGTTTTGTTGTGTTCAGCTTGCGCTCCTTGCAAAGCCTTTATGCTCCCAAGGTCTGTAATCTCTACCGTACATTGTTGAGCCAACGCTCTGGTATCAAGATGAATGAAATAGCGAAAGACCGTAAACGACAATGAGATCTTCCCATTCGGGTGACAGATCCCAAAGTCCCAATTAGAATAAACGCCCTGTGTAAATGCGTCGAAATTCCCACTTCTTCGAGTCCGTAAAATCCCAGTAGCTGCGCATGTGCAGCGAAAGAATTAAGAAACCAAGTATCGACAAACAGAAGTCGAATGAGTACACCTCGCCATCTAGGCTTTTGACCTCCCAGTAGTTAAAAGGTACTAAGACACCGTCGCGGTCAAATAATTTTCTAAGCACCAAGGCTGAAATGGTCCTTCCTGGTAAATGTTTAAGGGTCCAACAGCCTTAGTAGGTTGCATGTCCATATCTAAATTTGGAACTCCGGTGGGAAAAAAAAAAAAAGGCCAATCCACACCAACACCGTGCAAAGGAGAATACCGCTCAAAACCTCATGTCATCATGACTTTTCGAAATAGCAAACAGAAAATATCAACACATCGTAGAGAAACGTATCCAGAAAAGGAGTTTCCGTATAATGGAGGCCTGCGTATGGCTTATCCTAGTAAACATGGACCGGAGCAGTCAGTATGGGAGACTGGAAGGACACATGCTTGACCAGGTTAGCGGCCTGGATGAATGGATGGAACCACGTATTGGTTGGCGGAGAAACGTATGTAGGTTGCATGTTCCGAGCAGGCAACTTTTGTGCCGGCGGAGCAACTTGAGTGAAAGATGATGTAGAAGAAGCAGACGAGACTGATGAACTAGAAGAGAACACAGAATCGTTGTCCGAATTGGCGCTTCCAGATGAAATAGAGTGTTGAGGGTAGGGGAGCTCCAGGTGCGGGGGGGAATAGAGAGGAGCTGGGAGAGGAGCGACAGAAGGAATGGAGGCCGGCTGGTAGCATCCGTTGAAGGCGGCATCCCTGGCATATTCCACTGGAGTAAACGGTGGAGAGGGAAGAGGGGCAGGCGCTGCAGACTTTGTCGTGAAACGAGGGCAGCGAAGAATTAGATCCCGGAGCTCTGGGATGGTAGCCCGCTTGGCGGGGTTGAATTCAAAGACCCTCTTAAGGATGGAATCCAGCTCCGGAGAGATGGGCAGAATAGATCTCAGAAACTTTGGATCCTTCATGTAGGCGCGGAAAGTGCTGTCCTCGAACGAGGCTCGCTTCCATGGGTTGCGACCACAAGTTAGGTTTACTAGGATGACACCCAAACTCCATACGTCATTGGGCGCTGACGCATAGCATGAATATGGCTTAGGCGCCGCTGTTTGGCACTCTGCAATTATCATTAGTATAACTCGAGAATATTATGGGAGCTGACTCAGGAGCCCGAGCTGCAAAGGAAAATTACCTGGTGACATATAGAAAGTGGACCCGCATCCAAAGTCGGAAGTAATCTGGTCGGACGTGGCCAGTCCAAAGTCGGCGAGCTTGCAGGTCATTCCCTGATCTGTTACCAAGATGTTCTCCGGCTTAAGGTCTCGGTGGTAGATTCCAATGGAATGGCAGTAGTCCACGGCATCCAATATTTGGAGGAAGGCTCTTTTGGCAAGAGCATCATTACCAACGTACTTCCCTTGTTCTGTGATATTTGAGAAGAGATCGCCTTCTGGGCAGTACTCAATGACAACATAAGTGCAGTCTGACGAGTCCAAGATCTTTACCAAAGAGACGACATTGGGATGTGCGCTGGCCTGGTGGTGCAGCTGGATTTCTCGCTGCTGGAACCTTTGCTGGCGGGGCTCCAAGCCAAGCTTGTTGAGCGCCTTTACAGCATAGGGGGTATTGGTCTGAATGTCCACGGCAGTGTATACTACACCATAGGCACCTACTCCTAGGATGCCGGTCAATTGCAGTCTCCCTGCGAGGATTTGGCCTAGTCGGTCTTCCGGCGCGCAGAATCCATTGTGGGTTGGTGATGCTGGCGGCGTCGGCAACATGCTGTAGTTGTAGAAGGTTTGGGAGTTGTCGTCCTCAAAAGGTCCACTGAAGGCCTCAAGGACTGATATTAAACTTGCTCTGGATGAATAAGGGGCCCTTTAACAAGAGGGATATCCAATTGGGTGGATCCTGTGGAGAGCCTCAAGGAAAAAGACAACAGCAACGTATTAAAGAGACAGAGACCAGGATATCATGGGACTAGTCCAGGTGGCGCAAGGCGAGGGCGTACGTGTGTTGAGGCGAAGTGTCGAGACAAGCTGACAAGAGGAAGTGAAGTGAGGCAAGGCAAGGCAAGGCAAGACAAGGTAGTGAAGGAATGTGGGAAGAAGAGGGTAGTAGTAGATGAAGGTAGGAGGAGGAGGAAGAGGTTGGTCGAGACAGAGTGAGGTGCGAAAGTGTGAGGCGGGATATGATGTATGTTGTATGGGCACGGCTGGGCACGAGTGATAAAGATGGACGGTGTCGAGCGGCGGGGGCTGTAGTTATTGGCCGCCCGCAGCCCCAGTTTCTGTAAATATAGGGAAGGATGAGCCTAGCACTGGCGCTATGACGAAGACGGGAGAGCAGACAGGCCACCCGCGGTCGAGCGCCGATGGGGTCAGTCACGGCGGGCGATGCATCGATGCGTCGATGGGAGTCGCTGGATGGGCGCGGGCTAACCGCTAAACCGCTAGCCGCTGGACCGCTAAAACCGCCTGGTTCCACCTCACGCAACCAACCCCGGGCACCACGGCACCAGCAGCTCCCAGGCCTAGGCTCCCTGGCATTGGCCCAGGAGGGAGGCGAAAGCGAGCGAGCGTGCGTGGTAGTGCGAGCGCGAGGGCGCTGGGCGACCGGGATGCGGTGCCCAGCGTTGGCGCAGGCGGCGAGGGTGCCGCAACAGGGCCTAGCGCGGGCTTGGGCTGGCTCCCACAAAGGCCGTCGCCGGTGGTGCAAGGAATCCGACAAAGCGGGCTGCCTTGATTCATGGCCGCGCCCATTATCCTGCCACCTACTGCAGTGCTGCTGCCCCTGCCTGCTGCTCCTACCGCCCAGCCCTCGCCATCCAGTCGCCAGCCAGTCGTCGGCCCTGCCCAGCTCCGCCGCCGACCGGGGGGTTTGGTGGGCTGTGGCCTGCGACGCAGCGAATCGCGCGGCCCCGTCAGCACGCCATGGGGAATGCCGCCCTGGCCGTGGTCGCGGTCGCATGCATCTCAGCAGTGACACACACACCACCCGGTCCCTCGCTGGCTGGCGTCGGCGTCGACGGCGGTGGTGGTGGTGTTGTTGGGGATGCTCGCGGTACAGCAGCCTCGAAGCACCTCCAGAACCGTCCATCTGCAGACGCATGCGCCTCCAGAGCGCGGGTCCGAGCGACCGCGCGATGTGGCTCCTGAGCAGGAATGAGTGGTGGGCCAGTGAGTGGGCTGCGTAAGGTAGTTTGCACGACACACCCACACATACACACGCACGCTGGGGACCAGTGGCCGCGGGCTGACGGCCTGCACTTCTTGCGCTCGCTCTCCGCCTGCAGACAACGCTCTACTGCTGCTTCTGCCTGTTGCTTGCTGTTGTCGGCAAGCAAAAATATCGCTCGCAATGTTGCGCCAGGGTCGCCAGCCGGCCCCTGATTGGCCGCCCGCCACCGCCCGCTGGCCCTCGTGCGAGGCCCCTGATGGCTGCGCAAAGAAAAGACAGGCCGGGAGCTGCTGTCACCGGCCAATACCCAGCACTCGCCCCAAACAGAAGGCTGAAAGGCTGAGCGCGAGCCCGTTGCCGGCTAGCACCGCTTAGCCATCGGCTTTGTCAAAGACCAGCAAACCTTGGACGCAGACAAGCTTACGACTCCTCTCCTATGGGCCGTGCACCGCGCACGGCCGGCGTTCGATAGTCTTTCGGCTCCGGGCCCATGACGAAACCAGCCAGCCAGACGCAGATCTTGCAACGCCTGCGGCACACTTCTGACCATCATGCCGCCAGCAGGCCTTTCTGTTCCGCCTGCCTGCTCCTCTAACTACTACCCAGGAGCTCTCCCACAAGAGAGACAGACATACGAGCCCACATTGTGGCCTATCCGTAACCCGATCACTACTAACAGCCGCGGTCACGTTTCGGTTTCGTGTTGGTGGAGTCACCTGCCGTCCGCCGGCTGGCGCTTTCAGACACCGTCTTTGTCACTCGCCGTGGCCCCGTCTAATTTTGCTGTCTTGCCGCTTGCCGCTTGCCCGCTTGCATACTGGGCGAGCTGTCTCGAACAATTCTGCGGCGGGAGGTGAGAGCGTTGGCGATGACACATAGCTGCCCGCGCCAGATTGGGCGCTGCTCCACCAAGTACACCATCTAAGTACAGTGCTTGTGAGTGTGAATGTATGAGCGTGTATCAGGCGCTCTTGCACCATTCCTCGCCCCGTCCTAGCGGCTGCGCTGATTGGCCCCGGCCTATATATTGCCAATCTTGCCGCTAACGAGCAGGCGCTGACTAACGAGACGTGCTCCCTGGAAACGGCAACCCTGTCGCCGGGCCCCCAGTCAGCAGTCCTCGGGTCCTACCCTTTATTAGCTGGCTCCGCCAGTGGCACGCCACGCCTGGTCAGAATTTTCGAGACTTTCGGTTCTGGCAAATGACGTCGGAGATTATTTTCTGCATTGCTGCCAATCACCACTTCGGAGTCACGGCATGCCAGCTATTCTCCTTTCCCCTAGCCAGTCTGCCGCTGTCTTGTGACCCAAACAGTCACAATTTGAAGGCAACAGCCCACCGAACTCTTATTTTCAGCCATCGTAAAACGTGGCCAGTTATGCAAATCTCAAATGTGACGAACGCTCAGGGAACGGCCCACTCACATCACCAGATCACCCAACCACAGGCCCCAAGGAGTCATAATAATGGAGATTTTCTAATCCCACCTAGAACGAGGCAAGAGCGGCTGCCTTGTCTGAATTTTACCGGCACATCTCTCCTTTCATTTCGTATTCACGCCCGTTGGATGATTAACAACCCGCTGAGCTCAAGTGGTCAGTCTAGACCAGGGTTGCGCCCAATGGTGGGCAAAATGAGCATCTCGCCTGAGAGAACCTGCATACCTGGTCTATTTTTTTCTGTCTCTTTTTGCTTTCCGGCGTCATCCGTGCAGAACAAACGGTGCCAGCCAAGATCCGCTTCCCGCTGGCTAAACTCTGTTGACCACACTCCACGAGCGGGAGTCCGTGTGCATCGAAAAGGGACTGCTGATCATGGTCTATGCGAAATTATCAATGGAATATTCTATCACGAGCTCGCGTGCCATCAATACTGTAGCCCAAGACCTCAAACAGGAATCGGAAGGAAAGAGGACATCCCAACGGCGTGGCTACGGGTTGTTGGTGCTATCGCTACAGTTGGCAATACATTTTTGCGTGCGGACATCCCCTCGGAGAGGTGCAAATTATAGTACCCATGTGCCTCCTACTATTTTTTCCTTCTCAAAGTCCTTCCACGGACTTTGAACATGTAGAAGCATGTCAGAAATCCGTCAAAATCGAGGATATGAGCCATGTCGGAAAACGGCAGATTGAATTTTTGGCTGCAGCTCGATGTTATCAAAGTGGTGTTGAGATTAGACTAGTCTTGCGTCCGATCCCAGGTGCTTGCGCTTCTCCAGGGCATTCGAGCCCTTTGGCAATAATAGCCACCTCTGCGCACGGCAATGTCGCAACAGAGAAGCCAGACTCACCGCCGCTCCGCGGCCTCAGGCCAAGGGGCCCCTAGTAACTCCTTGGGTTTAGCGCTCAGGTTTCGATAACAGATCTTATCGATACAGGTCAAGCCATCGTCGCTCCTCCGTTCGCTTCTCGAACAATGCTCCGCCATAAGATTCGACCGACCTCTCAACCTGCTGCATGACTACAAACCTTAACAGCGTCCAACTCATTTGGGTGCATAGGGATGCTTCCAATAAGCGCTTGACATCCCTCCGGTGATCACACCGGTGAACCACCGAATCCGCAACGTGGCTGGTGGATGTTGAACGAACGAGTGCAAGCGAGCCTTGAAGCTTCGCACGCCTTCAATAGGCTCACAACAAGCGTTGATCGACAGATTCTAGACGTGCAAACACCAAAGTTTTCCTGCAGTAATTGGCAGATGACGGCATACCAGCCTCTACCGTGTTACGTTGAGGGATTCTAATGGCGATGGTCTGCCTCGTTTGCCTTGCATCAACGTGTTAGGAGGGGTGGCGAAGTGCCGGCGAGTATCCCTCTAGCCACCAAATCCGTACCACTACGAGTACATACATTTTGATTAGCTTAATGGAACATTGCGGTCCGGATTGGCTATCACACTGCTCCCACCAGCCTAGAGACTCCAGTTACAAGCATGCTATCAGACATCGTTGTTTCGCTTTCCACCGTTGTTGCTATTGAAGGATTGTGTCCCGGGACATTATATTTCGGATCCGCTATTATGCTTTGGATGCACTATCTCGCATGGATGAGGAAGCTGGTCGACGACTGGGCATTCCATAATTAAATTCCCGCGGTGATCAGACAGATGGTGCATGGGGCTGTAAAGCCCTCCACTCGAACCCAGCCAAAACGCAAAAGACGCACAGGATGGTCTCGGGCGGGTGCCGCTGAGGCTGCGTAAAGTGCTGACGGCCCGCGAAACGAAAGCTGGGAGAGGGTGGCAGTGAATAATATGGAGACATTTTTTTTGGGGTTAATGAGTGACGGATGATGCAACGACACTCTGTTTCATCTTCTCGTTTTCTGAGGTCAGATCTTTAATAATGGGGGGGGGGAATAGGCAATTCGCTATCATATGTAGGTCGCTCAGTGGGACGAGCTGATGGACCCGCCTCGGACTGTACACAACTGGAGATCATAGACATTCATGGTCAGGGTGGCTTTCCAGCGGTAATGACAGTGTCATGATGCTCACTTGCACCAAAACGATCACCACCCAATAATTACCCGCCGAAGGGTCTACCACAGTAGCACTCTTCAGCCCTTGCAGCGAATCACCATGCGCTGATTGTCAAATGATGGATCGCAGATATACAATCGGGATTTATTAACACGGCATCGAAATATAGAGGGGTGTCGCAAAACCCCTTGGCGGTTATAGTATGTGTTCGACAATGTTGATTGGCACAAGCCGATACGTTTGCGCCGCAGTTCAAGAACGAACACCCATCATCAATCATCATCATCATCATCATCATCATCATCATCATCCGTGATCAGCGTTCCCAGTCTCAACATTGCCCACAGATCTTCCAAGATGACGTTGGGCAGTCGGTCGGACTCAGTTTGACACGGTTGATGCCATTTATGTGCAATAACAATCTCGCGACGAGGTGGTTCTCTCGAGCCCGATCTACTCTACCGAAAGCTCTGGTCATGAACCAGCGGATCTACAGCCAGCCCGTACGGTTCCGTCCGAACGACTTTTTCCATGGTAGATTTTGGTTCCACAGGGCCCATACATACTTCCTACCTTGTAATAGTAAAGCGTTGGGAAGAATTGGTTGTTTTAGGGCTGTGATGTGTTGGAGCGTTGGATAAACTCCTCATACATGAGAGGGATGGCCGGCGAATATAGGACGTTGCTCGCATCAATTTGATCATGTTGGTGAATTCTATCTACATATCATCGCCCGGTGTCACAGCATCCAAATGCATCTCCAGATTTCCAAAAGGGTATGATTTGGCTATCAAAATATGCGCATGGTATCGTGTACGCCCCATACGCCGAACACGAAATGCCCTCCTATCTACTGTAAACGGCAGTATTGCCTTTTGTGCGTGATTGCGCTTCGGAGGCCGGTTGTGTGGCCTTCGGGGTCTATCCAACAAGTAATGATATGACATCGGGGAATTTCTTAGATTGATTGATCCTATAGAATGGTATTGCAATATGTATGTCGTCTAGGCGCCAAGACACACATATCAAGAAAGACTGACATTAGGGACGAGTATGGCAAGCTGACAATTAACTTACTGCAAGGCCCAGATCCTAGCAACTAGACTATGATGATGTCCTTAGACCTACATACATATCTGTTCCCCTACATACGTACGTGTGGATGTACATTATCCATGTGTGGCGCGGCGTCTGCGAGCGGGCGTCGGTGAGCGAGAAAGTCCGTGTCAGCATTACGGTCTGTGAATCATTATGCGCTCTCTCTCTCTCTCTCTTGCGCGCGCGCGAATCACGAGCTTCGTATGTAAATGTTAGGCCTGTTTGTTCGGTTCGAGGTAGGTAAGCGAGCTGTTTTGGCTAGGAGGCTGCACTCGCGTAGTGTATGATGCGAGCCAATCCATGGTGTACTGTATGTACATACACTATCTAAACTATGTAGCTAGATCCCTGTGTAGACTACACTCGAAACATGAAACATCAAAAGTGTGTGCGAGGCGGCGCAGCACATACCGACGTACTTGGGTCCATGCCAGCTGACGAGAATGTAGCAAAGAAACCGTGTTATTATTATTACGACGATGGCGGCAAGAGGTGTGATTGAGTGTACGGCGGTACGTATATTGGCACCTCCACCAACTCAATCAGCCAACCATACACCGTGTCGGAGTATGTTGGATACTGCTTATCCAAAGCCGTGTTGTGCATGAATCCTCCAAAGGCGCCGCGGTCGCTCGAACGGCCGAGGACGTTTGGGGTCGGAAGATATTTGGCGAATCAGAGGTATCTTGATGGGGAGGGAATAGATACGTAGCATCTTAGGTGCTCGGTTGGGTTAGTGGTTTGGTGTTTGTTGGCTGACGCTGCCCTGCGTTGCCGCTCCAACTTGTTTCGAAATGGTAACCGTGTTACCTGCATGAAATGAAACGGAAATAGAAATAAAAAAGGCACTTTGCACGCACTTGTAGATTGACAAACGTGCTCATCTAGACTTGGGCTAATTCTGGTGCGTGGAAAATAAGTGCCGTTTGTTTGTCTGTGGAGCGGTGTCATGTGTTGGGGTTGATGCTATTTTGTCGACGGGTCGGTTTGCTTCCGCGCCATTATTACTGCGACGTGCGTCGGTTTGCGAGCAAAGCTATGCAGTAACATGTATGGATTTAGCGACGGCGTTTGGCGAATCCGTCGAGCGCCTCGGGTTCTCTTCTGCGGTATTGAGACGGCCGGAGATCGGTTCGGTGGTAGCGTTTGCTTGGTCGTGGAGGGTCAATGAGACAGTGAGGCTGTCTCTTGCGTCTCCAGTCTTTCGTGCGAAAGGTGCTGGTCGGTGCTTCGATCCTGTGGAGGATTAAGGCAGGTGGTCGGTTTACGGTCTCGAGAATAGTATCGGAGTAGCGTAAGTGAGGCTTCGTGCTGATACCTACCTTCCGTATTTCTCGACTGATAAATTGAGAAGAGATATGCTGCATTATTGTCGTCAAGGGGGCGATGTCCGAACAGGCTGTTGCAGCCAACTAGCATCGTAACATCAACTTAGAAGTGTAACTTCCTTCCTTTAGGGTTTGGTGACTTCCGCTAGGCAGAGACCCTCCAACTATGCTGGAAAACCAAGAAGCATCCAATGTGATGCTTGTTGACTAGACTAACATTATACATGTACCGTGATAGCATGGGTATTTGTGTCATTTCGCTAAGGACTGTAGGTTTCTGTTTGAGCTGCTTAAATGTCCAGCATCAACTTATATAGCAGTTTACAACAAGCCCTACTAGAACCAAGCTTAGTCAAAATATTCCCCATAAATCCAACATAGCGGGAAGTGCAGAGTACGAGCATTTTTCGCTTTCTTTCGATGTCTATACTCATCTGTAGAAGGGTCTAACAGACGATCGCCGCGACACTGTGAACAGCAGTGAACTAGAAGATATATGGAAACTTCGCCTCATGCTCGCCGTCTAGCTTTCTCCGCAGACAATAATCCCAGTGCTGCATGCGAACGGTAGAGGCACGTATGCGCCGTTGACTGACTCGCGACCTCGCAAGCCGACGTAGTCTCCCTCGATCCAACACCATCAGCTACCAAAACACTAACATCATTCCAATCCATGAGGCCCCTGACTCACATACGAATTACCACTATCGTATCTCATAAACACGCCGCATAACTCATAAGTAAACCCAGCGACTAATCTTCCCTATTTCGCAGGAGACAAACCGTCCTAGCTCAACTCCTCCGATAACCAATGTTTTGTGTCTGAGCTTGGATTCTGCAGAGCTCCTTTCGAGGTGTGAGGACTGGGATTTAGCGAGGAGCATGGGTGATGAAGGAATGGGTTCGCGTTGGCTGACTAGTCGTAGGAAGCGGAGGATTGGGTTGAGAATATGGTAGGATGAGGTTAGTAAGATGGATGACGGAAGGAGATGATAGTACCGAGGTGGATGGGAGAGACAAACTTGTTAGAATTGGGGTTTGTTGTGATCTGTGGAGAGGGTTTAAAGTCATTGTATAATTTGGGTATTCTGTTTTCTGTTGTGGTGGTGGATTGGTGCCGGTGTCCTCCTATGATTGATGGCGTTGGGATGTTGTCGTGTTGAATGTGGGCGGGATGAGTGCTACTAGATATTTTAAGCATACTAAACATCAGAGGCCTCTCTATGACTTCGTGATTCCGGGGATATTTGCGGTTTAACATTCTTTCGATTGGTGGAAATTTGCTTCACCGCGTAGATAAGACCGCAAATCGAGGAGTTCTGAGGCGATGAAAGGATAGGTTCTCCTTGGCAGTAGAATCACACATTTCAATATAGTCACACTGGCGATTTCTGGGTATTATTCAAAGAAACATTTTATATTGTAGTTTGCCAAAAGCCTTTCCAACCCGTTTAGTCTGGTCTAGAAGAAAATATCAGCTTTCTTCCTATTTCTTCATCACTTAATCATATACTTTATATCTAATTTAAATTAAAAATATACTGACTTCCTAAGGGTTTAATGGTTTGAAGTTGTAATTGCTGAAGGCGCATTTCCGTGAAACGAGCTGCAATCATGTGATAGCTGACTAAGGTATGGAAATTTCAGTGGTCGGCAATGTCATCACGCACTACACAGGTTCGAAGCTTGCTTATTGACAAACACCTGCCCATCACCACGCTTACAAGATAGGTGCGAATCCATAGCCTGTATAGCCGGATTGCCGTAATCCCGGCTGCGAGGTCTTCTTCACATTGATCAATGGATCCACACGAACGTAGCGTTTACTCTCCTCGATTTCTTCAACCCGGAATCTCGCGTACGAGAGGAAGAATTGACATCACAATCACATGTTTTATCATTTCAGCTAACCTCTAAACTATACATTGCGGATAACGTAATGGGAGACGGGACCACGAAACGAAATGAAGCCTTCCATCCCGGCCGTCAACCGCTGAAGCACCATCCAGATTTCTGGCATGCTCCCCACCGGATCCGAGGGCCCATATCCTTTCTAAATCCTACGCGCGCACACTTCCAACCACAAAGAGGATCCGCGAGACCTGCGGAGCCGTCTAGCAGCTCCGGAGGGCTTGAGAAGCGGCGGTCAAAATACCGAGAGGCCGATCATGGGATATCATACAAATGGACATCCCGCAATAACCGCAAAGGCCGGCATGCCCTAGCTGTCAATCCGAGCATCCCTCTTGCGGAACTCCCATATCTTGCACCTCCCTTCACCGCGTCGGTACGAGAGACTTTTCGCGGCATCCAGCGGATGTTCACCGTATTTCCGGTCTGGGACGTATCGTATGACGTTGCGACGATATTTACAGTAGGAAGCGTGATATGGGTGATAAATGCATGCTTTGTTTACCTTCCGCTTGTGCAACCGGACACCGAGTTCAAAAATGAGATCTTGTATGGAGGTGGTATAACAGCCTTCATTGGCGCAACCATTTTCGAGATTGGGTCATTCTTCTTGATGGCTGAGGCTGTGAATGAAAACAGGACGGGCTGCTTTAGCTGGGCTCTTGAGCAAGCACTCTCTCATGATGCTGAGAACGGAGTGGACGGAATACATCTCCGACCTTCGGAATTGCATTGCACACACCATCATATCAACAAATACAATCTTGTCGGCAAGCAATGTAATAAGTTCGGCCATGTATCTACGAAGCCCGAATATGCAGCATCATCTTCCCCTTCTCCACGCTCCGGGTCCAGGAACTGGATCTGGTTCCCGTCGAAAGAAGAAATCCGTACTCATTACATCCACGATCTAGGCTTCCTAGCCTCATTCAGCCAACTTGTGGGCGCGACTATATTCTGGGTATCAGGCCTTTCAGCCCTACCCGGAATCTACAATCACATGTCCCGCCCCGTAACTATAATCTTCTACTGGACACCCCAAGTCCTTGGCGGTCTGGGGTTTGTAATATCCGGCGCGCTTTTCACGCTGGAAACGCAATCACACTGGTATAAACCTGCGTTCAAGACTCTGGGTTGGTGGATCGGCATGTGGAATTTCATTGGGGGCGTGGGGTTCACGCTTTGTCCCGCTTTTGGATACGATGAGAGGAGTTGGGCGCAGTATCAGGCGTCGCTGAGCACATTTTGGGGCAGTTGGGCGTTCTTGATGGGGAGTGTGATTCAGTGGTATGAAAGTCTGGATAAGTATCCTGTTGAGGTGGATAGGGGGGATCAATCGGATGAGGGGAGTGGGGATGGTAAGCGGTGACATGTGAAAAGGTAAAAAAAAAAATGAGAGCTTTGTAATATAAAATAGAATAGTGATAATACTTACCTAAATATCCCCTATGTGCATGTCGCTGATGCATATTAAGAATCTGAATATGTTAAAACCTTGTTGAAAGCACTCGAGTTGTAGGGTTTGGGAAACTTATATGCCGAATGGATGCTATGGTTGATGCTGCTAGTCAATTTGACTTTACAAATGATAATCTAGAAGAAGTCTTTGAGGCGTCACGATGCGAAGATTGGTTAGGGCAGTACATTAAGGACAATGCTTGTAGTGTAAAGGCCCGGAGTGGAAAGGATCATTGATTGGTATGTTTTAAACTATTACCCTCACCAAATGATGTTTAATCTATATGGTGGTCGTAAGTTGTTACATCATAGCACATATCTAATCATTTGTTTATTTCGAGAGTTCGAGATGCGTATGCATATGCGCGTTCCCACCTCTAATAAGATATTTTTTATTATCTGGAGCACAATTGGAAGGACTTGCGGCCTTGTTTTTGAGGTGAGAGGATTATTGTGGTGGATGATGGGGCCTGGAAACCCCGACCCACACCACATCTTTAGCGCTATGGTGGAGGAGGTTTTACAGTTACGTGTGTGTAGCTTTAACGATATTTCCGGTTTGGAGATATAATAGATATTATAGTCCGGTAGAGAATCTTTTATATAGGAGTCGGCTGCTTATTTTCTTGGGACGCTTCTTCCGTTTTGTTTTTGGTTTCTGTAATTTGACTGCTTGTGAAGGTTATATTTGCTGGGTTTAGAGAGGGGTATTGCCGTGGATTGCGGTAGTGGCGGCCTGAGGAATAGTCTTTCAGGATGCTATTTTTTTCAAGATCTTGTCGAGCTATATTGCTTTTACGCGATATTCAACTGAGGTAGAATCTCCAGTTTGTTTACACGGAAATATGTGTGGGAGTGATTGGAATGTTGTACGCTCGATTCTGGCCCAGTAGTAGTTCGTTGTATAGTTTCCGTTCAATGATGATTTGTCCTTGGGTAATGTGTGTAAGTCTATGATTCTTTTAAGAGTAACTGCAAGAGGGACGGGGACGTGTTCAGTCCGTCGTCCCAAGCACCTGATCTGAACCTAGCATGTCCACTGGTGATGGTGTGGACTTACACATAACACGTGGGGATACAGTGCTCTCATTCTTGTTACTAAAGCTACTATTCATCACTACTGATGACTGCTTCGCAGTGATGTCCTTAGTCTCAGTAAAGTGAAATATTAAGATACGCGGAGCTTTATGTAACAGGCTAGTAGTTCCTTCCGGATCTGTACCGTGAAAGTTTGCTTCGCGTGAAGTTAGTGAAAGCTGGTGACGCCAAGTCATAGGATACACGTGCTATTGAGCTTTAGTAGAAGACACTATTGACAATGTTTACTCACCATATTCATCAGAGCCCCGCAATATAAAGATGCCTTCATCCGAGCCTATCACTTCTCATGGGAAACTCGCGTTTCCAAGCGCAGATGGAGCAGCACTTCACCCCCTAAGAAGCTCAAGCACAAGCTATCGATTGCTACTTAATACCAAGACACGACTCCAAGCACAACACACCCAAAACACAGTAACTGCATTATGGAGATCATCATTGGCCTTATTAGCTACCCCAAGCACTAGCGTTCTTTCTACATTCTGAAGCAGTTGCTAATCAAGCACTCACAGTTCTTCTGCAATGTGCTCGCCGGCAACTAGCAGGTTGACATGATCGAGATCCCTTCCGGAGACTAGCACATGCCTAGCATGTTCTAGAACTTTGTGGATTACATGCACTCTTACATATACTCACTTACTAGGGCGATCCTCGTCTACCACGCAGTATAGCAGCACTCGATGGCTTAGGTCATGGGCGAGGCATTCAGATGCACCGAGTTCCGGAACGGGGCGCTGAGGCAGCTTTTCAAAGAAATCGAAACTAAACCTATGATGGTCGGGATGTGTGCTGAATTCTCGCGGATTAGGGGCTTGGATACTATATACGCATTGTACTGTTCGTTTCGGAATTCAGGCCTGCGCGAGCTGTTATCTAATGGTGTTGCTGGCACGTGGACGAGTGACGATGTTAGGATGCTCATGCATGCTATTTGGGACATTAATGGGAGGGTAGAGAATGAACGCACACCGACCCGGGTCTCAATGTACGAGGAAAGCCAAGATTTTTGGAAGACAACGATTTACAGCTTGGGCTGACCGGATGACGGCAATAGGGTATTGGGTTTGAGAGGCGTCGAGTAGTATGTTAGGTATCATGCGTAGAAGGGTTGGAGGGGAGATCAGGGCAAGGGACGGGGAGTGCAATAGCAGTAGCAAGAAGTGAGTGAACTCCAAAAGTCAAATGCGGATCCGATAACTACGGAGATCAAGAGCTAGAGCGACGGGGCGTGCGCATCGTCGTAACAATCGAGGCTGAGGAGCGAGAGCCTAGAGCATGAGGAGCATGACTTCGGCGAAATGAGACTCTATTTGCTGCTTCGCACTATGCCGTTTGATAATTAGCGAGAGAATGATAATATGGAACCCAGGGAAGAGCTCGTTAAGTATGAGCTTGAGACGGAAGGCTATGAATCTGACAAGGATAGGCTTGGAGATGATATTGATAACTGAAGGTCTCTTGAATTCCTTTAATTACGGGGATGTCGGCTAATAGGAAACGCAGCACTACAACGCTGCTATGGTGGAACGGGTTTTCCTGTCGTCTTTAAATATTGCTCCCCTCAAAATTCTTCGTACTTATATTGGGGTGCAGAGGGATGATGCTAATTGGGGTTTGTCTTTCTAATCCTGGAGTGCAAAAGGATAGTTTTGATCGGGTTTCGTCTAATCATGGGCTCGGCGTTATTTTTTATTTTCACTGATATCCCAATGTAGCGCTCGCTAGAAAGGGTGGTCGTTTTGTCTCGATGAGTGGCACCCGAGCAGCAATTGAAGCCTCATATACAAGTTGTTCATTCACCATATGCTAAAATAGCCCAGAAAACGAGTGCCTCGAACTGACAAGCCGCATTCCATTCGCTTGAACGCCGGACAAATTGCAAGACTGAAAAACCCAAATGCAATTTCAAAAAGAGGGATACTGCCGACAAATTTCCCTTTTATACAAACCTTGGAGCAAACATGACTAACAATTCTGGAGGTAATTACTCGGCACGAGACCCGGGCGGCCGTTCTTGCCCATGACCTCGGCCTCCCACCATCCGTCATCTTGCAACCGTAGAACGGCTAGAATATCTCCCTTAGCGAAACTGAGCTCCTCTGGGATTTGAGCTTGGTACATGTACATCGCTCGGGCTATATCATAATCAGAACAACGCTCCCTTTCTAGGGGGGTGTGCTAACACTCACAGTAATGCAAAATCATCCTTCCATCTTTGGTATACTGCCTTGGTTCTGCAACGCTCTTGCTCCGCGCTCTCGTGCTCAACTGGCTACTAACGCTGACTCCATAGCCGACATCGCTTCCATTACCGTAGTATGAACTCGTCGGTCGCTGGCCGCCACCACTTCGCCCGCGCTGACTGCCACCGTAGACACTGCCTTCTCCCCGCTCGCTACCAGGGCCCGGTGCTAGCTGGAGCGCCATGTCACTGCCTCTCGAGCTGCTCGGTCGATCATAGGACTGGCGGAATTGAGGTTGTGGGCTCACTGCTCTAGAGCCTGGACCAGCTGCTCTTGAACCCGGTCGGCTCTGAGCATACATGGGTTTAGGTGACGCCATTGGGTTTGGAGATGTAGCGCGTGGGATAGCTCCATGGGCTGGTGATCCACCGCGGGAGGATGAATAAGAGTTCCTTGCGGCAGGATTAGTATATTGAGGCTTGACGGGGCTCGACTGTGTCTGCGCTCGCGGTCTGCCCCCCGCATTAGATCCCACATAGGGATTCGGTGAAGCAGCACGGTTGTATGTCTTCGGTGACTGTGAAGCTTGGGAGGAATAGAGACCAAGCCTAGGACTGGTAGCTCGAGGTGGTGCTGGAGATGCTGCTCTCGGCATCTCCTGATTACCACCACCACGAGTTGACGGTC
Organism: Lojkania enalia; assembly: GCA_010094045.1. Lineage (NCBI taxonomy): Eukaryota > Fungi > Ascomycota > Dothideomycetes > Pleosporales > Lojkania > Lojkania enalia. Next base: position 153,380 of record ML986636.1, read on the forward strand.
TGGAAGGGGTATTGTTACTGAACATGCTAGTTTTCTGGTCAATATACTTCTGGGTCGTTTGCTGCATCTGGCGCGAAGTAAATGCTGGCTGTGGTGCTCCGAGGCGAGACATCGGTTCCCCATATGAAGGTGGTGGTGTTCCTCGTTGAGCAGCGTTTAGGGTAGCGTTGGCGAGAGGAGTAGGCATACCACCAACAGGTGCTGCGTTGGCTGTAGGTGTGCCTGGAGCAGGTGTTGCCAGGCCATGGTAGCGATCCGCAGATACGCGAAGAGAGCCTTGTTTGGTGACCCCTTTAAGTTCTGCAAGAGCTTGAGCGATAGGATCTAGTTCTTCTGATTCCTCCTTTTGAAGTGCTACCTTCTTGTGAGTGTCCGGAGAGGCCACGTCGAAGACATTGTTACCAATATTTAACTGAAAGTTTGCTCGAGGATCAACAGGCTCAGGACTAGGAGAAGGAGCATCGCCTCCAAGAACAGGACCTCGGGCACCCTTTCCGAACGTCCGAGTTGGGCTTATATTTTCATTATTGGGCGCTTTTGACGTAGGACCCCATGTATTGCGATTGCTTGTGGTGATAGAAGCCATCGGCACCTCCTTTTCGTGCTTGCTTCTCCGTCTGAATGGGCTGTGGTTTTGGAAGAATCCATTCTTCTTTTTTGGGATTGCTTGAGTCTCAATTGCTGGCGGTGGTGCTGGCGACATTGGTTTTCCTGGCGAAGCGGAGCCGCTTGGTGGTTCAATGCTCGAGAATGATGTAGGATTGGAATATTCACTTTGAGAGTCTCTACTGGAGGGCCGTTCTGGGCTGGGAATGGTGCTTCTGTCTGAAGGTGGTGGGATCCTACAGAATTGGGTCATGCCATCTATAGGATAATCATTATGCGGAACCTGGCTTTGCTGATACTGTTGGTGTGCTTGTTGCTGTGCGTGGATTAATCTCGCATCTGGTTGCACTCTTGGCGATTGAAGGGGATGTGAAGGCTGCGCCGGGTGCATTGGACGCACTTGTTGCATAGGCTGCGATGTTTGCGGAGGTTGAATTTGTATAGGGTCATCCCCTGGCAAGGGCGTTGTGTCCTTGAGACCCATCTCCCGAGCCAAGGGGTTGTTGGGGTCGTGATGAGACTCAAACACCGAGGGCTGAGGTGATGACGTTCTGAAGGCCGGATTCATAGTCCTCTGGAATTGGGCAACGGAATAGTTCCCTTCATCCGAAGTTTCGGAAATAGTATCGGCATCTCCACGGCAGAAGTTGATAAACTTGGGAGGATCTGGAATTTCCTGGCCGGTCCCATTATCCTTGATGAAAACTGTTATGTCCTTGTTGACATCGCAATCTTCGAGGGACAACCGAATCTTCTCACAGGCTGCATCGTCGCTTACGCATACTGTGGAAGCAATGTTGGCAAAGCTCCAGAGACTACTCTTCGTGTAGTCGATACGTTCTTCCTCGAGATCTTGGAATTTCTAGAACATATCAGCTTCATGGGGCATAAAATTTGGTGAAATACTAACATCACAGGCTGCCTTCCAATCTCTATTCCATCTCCCGGTTGTCTCCTCGAGAACCTTAACTGCTGCCTCGTATTCGCTGCTTGTGGTTGAAAGCTGAATCTGAGTCTTCTCAAGTTTAGCCTTGTTCTTGCGCTCCTCCTGACCCATGACCATGTGGGCTTGAGCCAGGAAACCCTTAATCTTGAGGCAATCCTGTTCGTATCGGTCGCGAGCCTTATTCACTGCGGCGGTCTGTTGCATCTTGACCTTGAGCAGCTTCTCAATGCCAGTTTGAACGATTTTCCTGCGCTCCTTCATTCCCCCAGCAAAGGCTACCAAGGGTTCCTCAAGTTCAGTTTTCATTTGCGTAGCGATACTCTGGTGTGCCTTGCCCATGGACTCTACTTCAGCGCGAATGACATCGAGAGACATGCGGAGGGTTCCGGCTTCAGAGGAGCCGAGGGGCTTGCGTGAAAGATTGAGGAGTTTCCGTGCATATTCGTCTTCGATTGCGGCTCGGGCTAGCTGGCGTTATTAATGTTATTAATTGTGTGAATATATCGTACCGGCATAGAAGGTCTTCAGCTCGTCCGATGTGACTTTTGCATTGTGCATGCGCTCTAGCATAGGACCGACGCCGGCGTCATCTTTACCCCAAAAGTTGTTGGCGACTATAGAGGCTTAGCAGAGCTCATTCGAAAAACTCCTGGGAGCATACAGGAAAGAGAGACTGAAGGCGGCTCAGAGACCGCAGCCGCGGGCATGGCGCGGGGCTTTGTTTACCGACTGGAGAAGCGAGCGACTGTCGCAGCGGCGATATCGATGTTTAGACGGCAAAAGACAGAAGTTAGATAGAATGCGGATTAGAATAGCTGAGCATGAGTCTAGGGTACACAAGGTCAGCACCTGGTGTTGAGAGGAATCGTGGGGGCAGGGGTGTGTTCACTATTTACCATTGGATTACCCCAGCAACGAATGGCTTGGCCGAATGCCGACGTGCATCCAGCTGCAAACCCCTGACCAATAGGCATTTTAGAATTTTGGGTTTTTCCCATTGGCAGCTGGCATCCATTTTCTGTCCAAGCTGCTCCTGATATATTAGGCTTTTGTCCTCTGCTGGGTCAATTCGAAACATTATATATAATCGGAAGATGCAATGCTTGGGGTTTACATCAGCGACGTCTAGCTTACGTCTAGGAGCATTTTGAAGCTGGATGGAGTATAACTGAGCACTATCAAAGTCGGCGATAAGCTCCTGTCCCAGTTTACCTGGTCGGAATTGCCTTGCAGCCCAAGTCAGTTCACTCGTAATGAGCCAAAAGGACACTGTCTGTCCATGGATGAAGGCACTCTTGCGGTGCTGGAAACGTTAGGTTCCTCTTGAGGCTCTCTAACAGCGACAGACAGCCCGTAATAATCCGACTCTGCAACGCGTGGCCTATGTGGGCATGTCCTGCCCTCGATGGCTTGCTGCTACGTTTCAGATATCCAGATAAGACAAGACGTTTGTTCGCTTCATTGGCGAGGTTAGCTGGGTCTCTCCATAGGCCTTGTACTTGTGGGGAGCATGCGTACGTGATACGGAGCAGGTTCAACATGCAAGCACGAAGTCACGGCGGACGTGCAGCCCAACGAAAGAGCAGCCCCATGAGATACATCGGCTGAATCAAATTTTGATCGCGCAAATTCGCAGAGCTGCAGCAACGTGCCTGTACGACTCGGCTTTGCAGTAATAGTCTGTGTCTATTTGTCCTGTGATGCCCGGCCGTTGAGCGTGCGACGCCGCCCACGGTGTGCCAAGCCCCGTCTCGGTCTTGTTCTTGCTCCTCTCGACCCCAAAATCTCCATCTCCAACTCACACCTCTTCCATCCTTCCTCGACCCCTACCACTCCGGCCGCCCTCGCGCTGCGAATGGAAACGCCATCTAGATGAGCCAGCAACATCCGTGGGGCTCCTCGAGACAGCAACAGAGCGCACGTCTTCCACCTATTTCCACCGCATTCGCGCACGAACGAAACACCCCCTCCCCCGGCGGTTCGCGCCCCAGCTTCTCTCCCGCAACTTCCAATTTCCCTTCACTGCCCGGCTTGTCCTCTCGCCACATAGGGAGCCGCAAGTCTTCGGCGGCTTCGTCTACGTCCGCGCCGTTCACACCCTCCATCGCCGGACAGCAGCCCACCGTCAGCCAGCTGCTGTCCTCTAGAGCTAGAAACATAGCGCCACAATCTGCATCGCAACTGGCCTCCGCCGCAGCCTTGCCTACCGCATCGCAACCTGGTGGTGGTGCTTCAAGTAGCGGCGGAGGGGCCAGCAAGCTAACCCGGGGCTCGCCTTCACTATCAACGTCAAGTACCGTTGGATCGCCGAACACGACCACTAACCCTGTGGCTAGTGCATCCGTCCAGAATCTATCACGAATTGTTATTGCACAGTTGTTTCTCCTACTTAGCCAATTTGGACCCGTAAAGGACGAAAGAGATCGGACTAGGTGGGAGACACAAACGGAACAGATTCGAAAGGTTTGCTGCTTGCACCATGCGTACTACTGCAACAGGGATGCTAACAATGGCTGTAGTTAGTCGACTCGAACGGCATGGAGGTGTTCTCAAAGTATTTCCGGCGCTTGCTACAGAACAATGCAGGACAAATCTTCCCATCCCCTGGGAGGACGGCGGAGTCCAATGGAAGCTACAATATTTTGGCTGGAGAAGTGCAAAAGCTTAGAAAAGATCCTGAGCAAGCAGGAAAGATCGCTGAGTCACTCGACTCTACCGAAGGCGATCTCTTTCGTGATTTCGACCTAGCCGCTTTCATGTCACATTTCCAGCTTGATCCTCTCGCAAAGGCAGCCCTCGCTTTAGCGTGCAGGTCAACAAGCAAAACAGACCTGCGTACTAAAGGTTAGTGTACTTCCCCTGCCACCATCTCATTCTGCTGACGTTGAGGAGCCGATGCCATCCTTTCAGATATTCCTGAAGAAATAATGATAGCAATAGCGCAGCCCCATGTCGCCCAGAACGGTGATATCGGCACAAATTTTCTCGCCTTTATTGTCGAGTGTCTCCTCCAAGACCCCCCTCCTGACTGGAACGAGGATAAAAATGGCTCATTATTGTATGCGATAAATGTGCGGTATCAGACTATGCAATCGGCTGTCCCGGCCGAGATCGAATCGCTGCTCCAATTGCCCGAACTCACTAGTAGCTCACATCCGCTCGTAAAACTAGTGCAACGTGTAGGTCCGCGAGGGACAGCAACCGTTGATGCATGCAAAGAGATGCTTGCTTCGGCAGAGGCGCGCGACATTAGCTATCAGCAGGTCGCCATGGCCCTATTGTATATGGCCATCACGCAGAGCGGACAAGCATACAATACAAGGAACTTCGTTGCTGCCCTTCGGGAGCACCGCACTGGGCAGCGCCTAGACTGGCAGGATGTTGTGCATGCTTTAGACCGAGACGGTGTCCGGGTCGCCAAACCTCAATTTCTATCGATTTACAACGCCCTACTTCCTATCGCAACCGAATCGGACAACTTCGATATTCAGCTACTTTGGGGCGGTGCATGGCAACACGATGATGTGCAACTGTCTTTCCTGATGAGCTTCTTATCCTGTACGCCAGAAGATCTTGATGTCTCGCGGATCCCTAGGCTCCGGGCGTCGTTTTCCCTGAAAGCCTTCGAAGGGGCATCTGATGAAGTCAAGGCACTTGCAGAGCGCGCGGCAAAACACCCCTATGTCTCGCTAGAGGCAACCACTGCTTTGTTCAACATGATTTTCCGGTCTTCTGACTCCTACCATTACGCTCAGCTGTTGGGTATTCCAGATGCTATCATCAATCCTCATACTGCCGAGTTCCTGGTGTCAGCTGTTGCCGTGCCGAAACCATGGGGTGCACTCCAGGAACAAGCTTTGAAGCAATTGTTCGACCCTTATTTTCTCAAGAAGCTATCAGGGTACGAGTTTGTCCTCTACGGTCTATGGCAGCAAGATACTCAGTGGCTTGTTGAACGTTTTGTCGATGCCTACAATAATGACACGCTCTCACTGACTCTCATAATGGAGCACGCCCAAACCTTTGCCTGGCTAGAAGCGTTGATTCGAAGCAACACAGACATCAGCCTGGACTTGGCCGCTCAGGCACACGCCCGAGGATTATTTGAAATAGAGCCATGGCTGCAGCAGACCTTTGAACAAGCAGGGCCCATTTTCCGTCGGATCTTGACGAACTTCCTTGCGGCAAGGGCTAACGACGAGATGCAAAGCTTGCGTGACGATCATCATCCCCTTAGTCTACCATTGGCTGTGAAGACTGTTCATCCGCTCCTTTGGTTTCTTGCCGAATGCGGTCTACCAGAGCCCGAGCTCCTCCCTCTTCAGAGAACTTGTATTCAAGCCTATCCGCGGCTAATTAACTACGGCGAAGGCGTGGATGAAATTATTGATTCCAACGGACAGAATGGCAACGCTCTCCCAGAAGAGGCGGATAGAAAGATGCAAGAACACTTTAAGAATATGTATAGCGGTGAGAGTGACGTGCGTGACATCATCGGTATCCTGAGGAGATACAAAGAGTCGCAGGACCCCACGGAGCAAGATCTTTTTGCTTGCATGATACATGGTCTTTTCGACGAGTATAATTGCTTCGGAGAGTATCCGCTTGAGGCATTAGCTACCACTGCAGTGCTCTTCGGCGGTATCATTAATTTCAACCTTCTCTCACGGATCGCTCTGCAAGTCGGATTGGCTATGGTCCTTGAAGCCGTCCAAGAATATCGGCCTGAAGAATCGATGTACAAGTTCGGTTTGCAAGCCCTCATTCACTTTTCAAACCGACTACCCGAGTGGCCCAATTACTGCAACCAGCTTCTTCTTGTGCCAGGGCTTCAAGGAACTGAGATCTACACTAGGGCGGAAGAGGTTGTTGGACAGCAGGTCGAGGTGAACGGTGAAGGCCAAAACGGTGTTGCGGGCATAACAAACGGTGCCAACGTGGACGAACTTCTTCAGGCCGAATCTGTTCCCAAATTCTCTTGCATTCACGAGGACCCGCCGCTTAGACCAGAGCTGTATGAAGATCCCGACGAAGATGTCCAAGATAAGGTTCTGTTTGTCCTCAATAACGTGTCCGAGCGCAATCTTCACGATAAGATCACCGATCTTACAGAGGCGGTGGAAGACAAACACCACCAATGGTTTGCCAATTACCTTGTTGAGGAACGTGCCAAGATGCAGCCAAATTTCCAGCAGTTGTATCTGGACATGTTGGAATTGTTCAATGACAAGGTACTATGGGCTGAGGTTCTTCGCGAAACCTACGTCGCAGTTATCCGCATGCTCAATAGTGAAAGTGCTCTTGGATCCACCGAGCGGACGCATCTGAAGAATCTCGGTAGTTGGCTCGGGTCTCTCACTATAGCCCGCAACCAACCGATCAAATTCCGTAACATCTCATTTAAGGATCTGCTGATTGAAGGTTATGACACAGACCGCCTTTTGATTGTCATCCCCTTCACCTGCAAAGTCTTGGTTCAGGCAGCCAAGTCGAGGGTATTTAAGCCGCCGAACCCGTGGTTGATGGAAATCATCCGCGTTCTTATGGAACTCTATCACTTCGCGGATCTGAAACTGAACCAGAAGTTTGAGATCGAAGTGCTTTGCAAAGGGCTGGAACTCGAGTATAAGGATATTGAACCCTCCGATAGTATCCGCGCGCGACCTCAAGCAGACGAAGAGTATCTCGGCAATATGGTGCCTGAAGGCCTCGAGCCCTTTAGTGACCTGTCAATCATGAGCTTGAGCCGCACTCGTGGTCCTAGCGAGCGCTTCTCATCTGCAGCAATTACAGCAGCTCTTCCGGATTTTAGTAATCAGCTCATCTATCCACCGTCTGGAAACAGTGTAGTGCCGCCGAACGCGTTGAAGAAAATATTCCTCACCGCTGTGCAGCAGGCCATTCAAGAGATCATTGCTCCGGTAGTTGAACGATCCGTCACCATTGCAGCCATCTCTACGTCGCAACTGGTTAGCAAGGATTTTGCCATGGAACCCGACGAGGAGAAATTGCGCAAGGCCGCTCACACTGTTGTGAAGTCACTATCTGGAGCGTTGGCTCTGGTCACTTGCAAGGAACCGTTGCGCATGAGCATCATGAACAACATTCGTGTCATGGCGCGCGATTTGCCAGAGCAAGCTCTTCCAGAAGGTCACGTTCTTATGTTTGTTAATGACAATCTTGACCTTGTTTGTGGTACTGTGGAACAGGCAGCTGAGCTGTCGTCTATGTCGGAGATTGATCTGCAAATCGAGGACTCTGTACGAATTCGCCGAATGTTCCGCCAAACTCGTCCTGGCGAAGCATTCAAAGACGGAAACATCAGTCCTTGGGCATTCTACATTCCGGATCCTTATAAACAAACTTCTGGTGGGCTGAACCGGGAACAGCTAGCCATTTATGAGGAATTTGGAAGACACACCCGTGGCGCTCCTCACGCAACCAATGCTTCGCAGGATAGTGGCCGTCAGGTCCCTGATGTTTTGCAAGATCAATTCGTAGCAGTTCCTAACCTCCCAACCCCAGCAGCTGCCCCTGCTGAACCACGGCAACCATCCCAACCACCGCGTCTCCAAAATATTCAGACGCCACACGCACCGCCTACCCAACAACAATTGAATGGCTATATGGAGCCTTCAGGTCCGGAACGCGGTCAACGTACTGTTGAGGATCTTCTACTTGAGCTCACACGCTTAGTAAAAGAAGCACCCGAAGAACGCCTGAGCGAGCTGCGCCCGAATAGCTCAATTCATCAAGTGTTCGAGCAGCTCCTTACAACTATCGAGTTTGTGGGAATTCCTGGTATGCCGAAAGATCAAGCCGCTTACCGCGTCGCTGGCCAAGTTACGCAGCATCTTTTCGCTGAACAGCAGCTCCCTCGCCTGGAGGTAGAAGTCTTGACGCACCTTTTATCGAACCTCTGCCAATTATCCGTTCAAACGTCTAGGCAAGTTCTGGTGTGGCTAGCAACTATGCACGAAGATGATCGTATCTTCAATGCGCCGGTTATGGCTTGCCTGATGGAAGTTGGGTTGATGGATTTACACCGTCTAAACACCATCATTGCGAAGGCAATCCAACAGCACCGAGTCGCTGCAGTCAATATGCTCTCCACCTTGCTAGACGACACCTTGCTCAATGAGCATCCTAATGCTCTTCGCGCCGATTTCGCTCTGTCCATCGACGCACTTACTAATTGGTTGGCAGAGGATCCAGAATTGGAGATTGGAAAGCATGTCATTTCCAAGCTACAGGTTGCCCCGACTGATCAAGCCTTGACGCCTCCAGACACTGGGAAGAAGGATCAGCTTGAGTACATCTTCGATGAATGGGTCCATTTGCAATTTCCAGATACTCCCAAGAAGTCTCTAGCAGTGTTCATCTATCAATTGCATCGGATGAAGGTAATGGAGAACCAAAACTCTTCCATCGAGTTCATTCGAACTTGCATCGACGCCTCTGTCGCAGCTTTCGAGCAGGAAACGTCGCCATTCGGTACAGGTAACCCGGATACAGCAACTATCAACGTAGATGCCCTCGCCAAATTGCTCGTGTCCCTTGTCGTGTATCAAGGAGAGGAAGGTGGAGCGGTGAAGGAAAGCAAAGCGAAATATCTCGACAATATACTCCTCGTAGTTATCCTGGTCCTCTGCAACCACCAGAGGACGCGTGGGGAGAGGTTCAACCAGAAGGTGTTCTTCCGCCTGTTCTCTGCCAGTCTTTTTGAGCTTAACGAAGCGTCGAAAGAGAACGCATTTGCAGGCTTCAAGGCTGAGATATACCTCGTGATTGCTAAGGCATTCTTGATCCTACAACCTCAAAACTTCCCTGGATTCGCCTTCTCTTGGTTGACCCTCATGTCTCATCGCATTTTCGTTCCGGCGATGTTGGAGGACAGCCCTCAGGAAAGCGACATTAAAGATAAGCGATGGGATGTCTATGCTCAACTCATGGAGGCATTGTTGAATTATACCGGCCAGCTTATCAAACCTACAGGGGAGAGCATCATGGCACAGACTTTCTATCGTGGAGTTCTTCGGGTGTTACTGGTTATCCACCACGACTACCCGGAATTTCTTGCTGAGAACCACTTTCGATTCTGCAATAGCATTCCGATGCATTGCACTCAACTCCGCAATTTGATTGTCAGTGCCTATCCTTCGAATATCCTGGAGATGCCCGATCCATTCACGACAGGCCTAAAGGTAGATCGCCTCGAAGACATTCGTCAATCCCCGATGATGCGCACAGATATCGATCAGATTCTTCGTCAAGCTGGTATTAAGAGCACGATCGATAGCCTCATGAAGGCTTCGGAGCCTAAATTCGAGGGTGTGGAGAAGATTTGCGAGGCCACCTACTATGCAGAATCCAAACCAGAGGGTTTTGAACTGGTACCTACTACAGCCAACCCCAGCTTAATCCATGCCATCGTTCTCTACATTGGCTCCTCGGCTCTGACTTCTCAGGCTCCGGAAGGCCCCATATTCGACCCGTCGTCTTCGGCAGCTAAGCTCCTGGAAAAACTAGCTGGGGAGTTCCGTCCCGAGGCCAAATTTCACTTCATCAGTGCAATTGCCAACCAGCTTCGTTGGCCGAACGCGCATACTCACTTCTTCAGTTATACGCTTCTTCACCTGTTTGGTCCACCTAAGAACGATCCGCGGGCCCTGGAAGTCCAGGAGACCATCACCAGGGTTCTTCTAGAACGTCTGCTCGTCCACCGCCCTCATCCATGGGGATTGATCATCACTCTGTTGGAGATTCTGAAGAACCGCACGTATGCATTCTGGGACTTGCCTTTTGTCAAAGCTGCTCCGGAGGTATGTAGTGTTGCTCTCAATACGCCTTGAAAGGATCCTAATATGTTGTTATAGGTCGAACGACTCTTCAATGCGCTGTTCACCCACGTTCAGCAGAGCCCTCGCCCAATCATGTGAATGATTCATCCACCCCCTGGTGGTCATAGTTCTATCGAACTCGATCCTCAAATTCTCCCATTTTATCACTGGCGCGCGTGAATGCCGTTGCCAGTCATATCTTCCCGATGTTTTTGCTCAATTCTCGAATGCATTTGCGAGCGTAGAGGGGTTATGGGCAACTCTTTTTATTGCATGACAAGGAGGGTTTCGACTTTTCTTCTCTTCTCTGATTAAAACTTTGTCGGATTGTGTATCTGCAATCATAACTCTGGTTGTTCGTCTGGCTATCCATGGCTGCACTGGGTTTTGGGCAATGAGGATATACTGCTATTATGAAGTATATCATCATGAAGTGAAGACGATTAAGTATTGGCAGGATTAATCGCTATGCTACGGGCAGGATCTAATCGGATCCAATCAGTCTGGTCGGTTATACGGGGTTTTCAGTCAGGGTATTTCTTCTCTGTGCGATGACGATAAAAGCATGGCGTTTTGAGGGTGGGCTTGGGAAGTATATTTATCTTATTATTCTATTTACCAGGTCTAACGATGGATGGATCTATTTCTTTTTTTTTTTTTTTTTTTTTTCTCTTTTTCATTATGTGTAGAATAGGCATGGCTGGGTGCTTGTTTGGCTTGTGAGCGAGCGAGCGAATGATGATGGAGGTAGTGGTAGTGCGATGCATACTGTAGGATATTATGTGAATGGTTTCTTGTAATGTTGGTGTGCATGGATGATGATTCGTGATGCGTGAGGGAATTGTGCTGGTGTGTGACTTGGGGTCAATGCGGAGGCTAAGTGTTTTGGGCTTTGGATAGACGTTGGAATGCTGAGTGCGTGGTGATAAGATGTGGTGCGCGGGGTAATTTTGGTGCTGGGTGCTTCGATTGTAGTGTTTCGGCGAGGAATAATGTTAATGTATGCTGAGGATATCTATAGTTGGATCTTGGGAGATTCATATGTTAGTGGTTGTGCAAAAAATGTTGGGAATGAGCGTTACCGACGGATGTGAATTTTTTTCCCGCCGGGAGGGAAATGCACCGTACAGTGGGAACTCTATTTCTACATATAGCGTTTATCTCGTAAGAAAGGGGATGAAAGGTTGTAATGAAGAAAGTGTTAGCGTCTCTAATGAATTCGGCGACAGTTCATTTCTGTTCTGGAAGCTAATCAATGTTTAGGGACTAACTAGGGCGTGTATTTGATTACCTAGTAGAATATTTTCAACTGCAATTCACTAGATAAATGAAACGTAGTATTTGTTAATTGAATGAGTGATTGGAAAGAGCAACCTAGGAGGGAGCAAAGAGATACATCATACACATAAACGTATGAAACCCTTGTAGCATTATCAATCATTTCTCTTGCCCATGTGCACGTTGAGCTATTGCGCCGCCCTTAGTCTATCGTTCTATAGTGATATGGATACCAGAAGCGGATTCAAACTAACTCAAGGGAATGTCTTCAACTAATCCGACTCGTCGATAAAAATTGGCCTCGATAGTGCTCTCTAGTAGTAAGCCCCAAGCATGGCTGATGTCATTAAAGTATGTTATTGGATCCAAAATACATCTTGTTACTCGCAATAGCTCAAAGAAACACAGTTCCTTTCTAAACACGAGTTCCTCTCACTTATCTATCTCAGGGTCAGTATACCTGTGGTTATGATGCAGTTAGGAAACCTATCGACGTTTTCGTGTCCGGGGGGTCCTGTCGACGCCTATGAGAGTGCGAAAATCGTAGCAAACGCCGTATATCTCATTTTTATGATGCAGCACAGTACTACAACGGACGATCCTTCCTTTTAATTTGAATTGTCCATCCAAGGCCCGACCGAAAGAACCGGGACCCTTTAGTGTACAGGAGAACCCTCTGATAGTACATGCTTTGCTGATAATTATACTATCTGGGAATTTTTATCGGGCTGGTCGCTGAGGCCTCAGCTGGACGAGGGCGCGTAGTACGATGTGGATTGGCGACCGTCGGAGGGAGTTTTACGTTTCTAGGCAAACTAATATGATAGGTCAAGCTCCTAGAGGCTGGGGATATATGCACCTAGTGAGAATCCTTACATTATGTTTGCGACTCTAGATAGACCCGAGAGTATATCTTTCTAGTATGTAAGCTAGACACCGCCGTACTTAGATAAGATGTCCGCCAACAACTCTCCAAACCATATCAGTGACAGGCAAGGTTTCATCTCCTTCTCTTTGCTCCTTAGATATTGATTAAGAATAAACAATTTCATGTATTTCATAAAATCGTGTTCCTCGGTATTGATTTCAGATAGCATCCTGGAGTTACCGTCTAAGACTTGATGCAGATCTCCATGTAGTTTCGTTGAAGGTAAGGGTACAATTCTAGCGTGATTATAGCTCGATTGCTTCTTGGGGGGCGTAGAGGAGGAGTATGCCCCACGCACATTCTCTACCCTGACGACAACGGAAGATTATCTTTTAGCAAAATGGATAATGCTTGGCGCGGATATGCGTCCTTGAAAGCCCTTCGCTAGCTCAGTCCCCTATTACTTTCGATTGAGAAACATTTAGGCTACTTCGTACTATTCTCGAAGAAATAGCAGGCTCGACGTTGGTTGCGTTTCAATGCTATTTATTGTGAAATGTTGGGGGTACACATATTTCTTAGCACGGATCTCGAAATTAATATTGCGAAATGTATAGCTCTCTACGCTCTAGCTCTTTTCTCAGGGCCGTAAAATTCCTTCGTCGCAGCTAGCGCTACTCGTGGCACCAGGAATTAGGAAGGCGCCATTACAAGTTGAAGCTTTTTTTGCGGATTCCTTCTAGTCCTCGTCATCACTTGTATTATGCGTGAACAGTCAATCTAAAAATATCTAACGCCAGTCCGAAGAGTGAAAGTGTAAAATAAGAGTGAGAGTTCGGACTCGGCGAACCCTACTATTCTATCGTTTAGGCTCTGTGCGGTTGTGGTTGTTGGACGAGATGGCCCCCAAGCACTAGCTTAGGGCAGCATATGGAATATGGGAACTGGGCATGATTAAGCTGATGGTATCGCCTTTTTGGATTCCAACGTCGAGCAAACGAGGACATACCTTCGATGGCTTGGAATCGTAGGGTAGGCGTTTGTTCTTACATTTAGCGATCTACTCGTTGACTAGCTTGTGAGCCGTGGTCGAGAGAGGGTATTCGCTTATGTCGCGGAGCCGTGGCAGCCAGCTGAAATGAGAACCTGTGCTCAATATATAGTTAGGCACTAGGCTTCATCCTTGAGGCTCTAACTTATCCGTTTGAACTCACGTTGGTACACATAGAGCTCTACACCCACCCATGGCCGGATTGGTCGAATGAGAATCATGTTACCACTAACAAGTTTGACCCTTACTACCCAATTCGGATATGCATATTCGGCTAAGCTAGTGTGCTGGTAAAGATTATGAAGGATTCTACAGAATAAAAACAGCCTTTTCCAGAAGCTGGCGTTAGAGGACACTCAGAGGACTCTTGCCGAAAGTCTCGACGGGGACAGTGTTGTGGGAGAACTTAATGATACGAAGACAGCCTTCCCCTCTCAGTGTATTAAGTGAGAGAGACATAGTGTGAAGTCTTTTTGAATCTTGCAAGCCTCGAGCCAAGCACAAATATTCAGACAGAATCTATAGATCTCGTCTCCATATTAACATAAGTCTAAGATACTCGATCTTCCGCACGAACAGGGGCGCTAGTTATGAGAGATTCTGTTAGGCCTCAAAACAAAAGCTGATGATGGCGACGCGACATTTCCGACGGCTTGGTTCACTCATACACTCACTAGAGCTTAACCAGTTGCCAGATAGAATAAGAAGGGAAAACCGGCGGTCTACCGATTCGAAAGATATCGTAGAACTGCGCTATTCACAACTTCCTGAAAGATGTTAATTCAAAGGAACACAAATGAACAGAGACAATTATCAGCTTCTACACTCGGCAGGGGTGGCAGTACGAAAGCTGATACTCTCGTACAATATATATCAGGTGACCTTTGGGACTGCAAATGACGACTGCTCGATGGTCTTCTAGACATCGTATTAAGCGACAGAGTACTCCCCCCATCCTTGCCCCCAATTCTTCTTCTGTAATTCTACTACGAAATCTAGAGTAAGGCCGATGCTCTCGCAAGCCGAATGTGATAGCTGCTCGAGCATCCAAAGGGTCCTCAGGTAGGTATCACCGCTCATTATCGCCAGCTTATCATAATGGCAGACCCTAAGTCACTAAAGAGAGACCCTAAAACTACCAAAACGGTAACTCTATTATAGTCGAAGTCTACTTTTGTCGGCATTCCGTCAACTGAACCGCTCCCTGACCATCCACTACGGTTCTTGACGACTAGTTTTTGAAATGACTAGTCAATATAGTTAGTCAATGAATAGCTAATGGTACAATTTGACTCTAAATGACTAGCCAGGTTAGGGACGATTTGGGCCGTGAAATACTAGCTAGGAAAACAGCAGTGTCAATAACTCCATGAAATATGAATAATATTTGCATTGAAAGCTAATGAGAGTGAACAATCAATTAAAAAAAAAAAAAAAAAGTGTTATAGCAAAGCGGTACATAATATGCATTGACAAGAGTGTCAGTGTATAAACACGTTCCATGCTGTGTTCTAGAATACCGAACTCAATATCAACAACAGCCAAGTGAAAAGATCTAAATGCACATGTAATTTAAAACAAAATAAATCATCATTGGAATTTGATGAAGTAGTTCTCTCTTCTAGGAATTTTTTGCTTAAACCCTAACTCAAGCACCGGAACAAACGGAATAGGAACTTTATTGATAACGGTTACCAGCTATATAGTTAAGAAAATATTGGAAACCCTAGATCGCCGGTTCACCAAAATGACAATCCTCGAGCCAGAATATCTTCGTTCGCAGGATACTGAGAATCACACCTTCAGGACCTTATCGCTTCCTCGAGCATCCCTAGATACAAATATATGTATAACGATCCACAAATCCATCGCTCTCCACTTCTAGGACTACATACATTTGCCGACTTTAGTTCGCGAAGGTCGGCGACGTTCTATTCGACAGCGCAAGATTCCCGAGTAATAAGCATTTCATTAAGCAATTGACGGGACCGAGATATCTCTAGGGCACAGCATCAAAGCGGAAGCAGAATCTATCCGGCCGTCGATAAGAATGGTCGAGTCTACGAATAGACAAGTCCACACATCTACAATCTCTCTGCTTGCATCCACCAAAACACTACATGCACGCCCATAAACCCCATATCATGCACACAACTCGTCTCACCCCACTTATCCACCAATCCAAAACACCCAACCCAGACACACCACTCACCGCTCACAAGACACCTACACGGCATATCCCGTCCCATCTCTACCTATACAACCCACATTAAGAACCGGGGAACAAAGCCCGCTTGCTTAGCTTTGGTTTGGGGTACATATCATGTATACCCTGGATCCATATATATGAAAGGGGTTGCATGAAGCTCGGATACCAGGCGTCTCCGAGCGCCAGATGACGAATCGATGGGGTGCATGGACGCGTGTCTGTGTTCTGCATGTGATGGGGAGATCCCGGGGGTTAAAGGAGGTCGTGCGGTGAACTCCGTGTGTATGTCTGCGGTGTGGCCCGATTACAGACTAGTGTGTGTGTGTGTATCTGTGTATTTCTGGGGCTGTTCCGCGCGGAAATTTGCGTAGAAGAGTGCCTAGTGAGATTCGTGGAGCGGGTTTGATGATTTTGAGCGAGAATGAATGTCCGCGAATTACACAAGTTCAATGCTGGAGTATCCTACACCTAATATTCCCCCCCCCAAAAAAAAAAAAAAAAAAAACACAAAAAAAAAAAAAAAAAAAAACCAAAAAAATAAAGAAAAATACAGTTCATCCAAGTAGAAGAAAAGTTTTCCAACGCCTACAAATGCCAAAACCCATGCGCATTCCCCTCAAGAAATATGCAAGAACTTTCATTTAACAAAAAGACAACCGCGCATCCCAACTAACTCCCTGCTTTTTCGATTCACTTCGCTTCGATATCCATCGGGACAATAAACGCCACCATACACCTTCCTCCTCTTTCGGAATCCTCTCCGAACACTGATTGCCCAAACCTCGCGCCACTTATCTGCATCAGCAGACACCATAAGACTTCGCTCCTCTCAGCACCAGATCCACCACAACTCTTCCACCAAGCACAATTCGACACACCAAAAGCGAATCCGAGCCTATACCTCAGTCCCGCTATAGCAAAGCTTGCTCGGGGGTGCTCGGTAGTGCTTCGTTCGCCCACTTCATGATGGTCGACAGGCAGCGGGGCGGGCCCCCCCTTTCCCGTATTATTGCCGGGAACCCTGCATCATACCATCGCGCAACTAAGCGTTTCGCTAACGGATGACGGCACGTGAAGCGCGTGCGCTTCCGACTAGGACAGTTTCCGACTGGGACTAGAGGCGCCTGGTCCCTTTTTTCTCTCTCGATTTTCCCACGAATTGAACTGGATTGGATTGGGGTTGGGACGGTTTTGGGAATTAAGTAATCAGCTTTTTCTTTTCTTTTATTTTTGCGGTTTAAACTGTGATGCGGACGGGGAGTTCCGGGCGGATGGGCGAGATTGGGGAGATTGGAGAGAGAGGGGATTGTGGCACTTTGAACGGTTCGGACGAGGAGCCGAATGTCGGTGACGGCGATGGAATGATGGGCGTTCTTTGGGCCATCGGATTGCCCTCTGGCGTGAGATGCGGCTGGATGAGTTTGGCAGCGGGGCCGGGACTGGGCTGCTGGCGTTTGGAGCAGGAGCCGAATACCTTGCGGTACAGCGGTCGTAGGAAGGGTATCGATGCCGCGATGATTCCGGCATGTTGCTCCACCTGCCCCCAGATGATGAGGTTGCCGGTGTTCTCGCCTTGCTTGATGAAGCCGGAGGTCCAGAGAACGAGGACCCAGAGGCGGATTGCGGAGGCGACCACGGCCATGATTCCGACGGAGAAGATGCCAATGAGCTCGAGTCTTCGTCGGCCATGCATGCTTTGCAGATTCATGAGGAAGAGCGGCGGTAGGATCCAGATAACAGTATCCGTGAAGAGATTGAAGCTTGCGCTGAAATACCACAGGTAGATAGGGTTATAACACTGGTCTGGATGAATACCATAGAAACCATTCCAGAAGACATCGAAAGACCATGCATCTGACGGCGGGACGCACGAGAAAATGGCGGCGATGACCATGCCCACGCTACCGAGCACAATGAAGGCCATTATCCCCTTGACAATCCAGTGGAAGCTCTTGCGCGAGGAGGCGACGTAGATGTAGAATAGCAGGATGGAGACTTTGATTAAGCAATGGTCAACGAGATAGAATATTCGGTATATCCACCATGATAACAGGCCACCTTGAATAATCTCTGCGAATGCCTCTCTACTCTATTACTCAGTTAGCGGGCAGCTGGGCTCAACTAGCTAGCATCAACATACATCCCAAGCGTGAGTATAGTCAAGAAAATGCACCTGATAGTAATTGACAACCGCACAACCCCAAGTGCAAATCTATGAAATGTATGTTAGCTATGTTTTGATTTTTGGTAGTTCCGTCATCACTTACGAGTGCGACTAGCATCACCCAGTCTGGGGAGCTCAGCTTTTTCACTAAGAAATATCGACTGTAGAATCTCAAGCCAACAACGATTGTAGAGAGGCCCGTCAGAGCGAAGGATATAACGAGCGCCAAGGTCCCGTGAACCGCCATTCTGTGACTATCGATCTTCCACCGGCGAGAGTGCTAGTTCCAAGTTCTTGGGTACTCATGAACAGGCGGCGGTAGGTATGGAGCGATCGACGTGTAGTGGCAGTAGTTTGTGCTTGATGGGATCTGGGAGATTGCCCACGAGGTCGAAATGGCGTTATGAAGTAGCCCGGCCGCTAAGGTGCGGATGGCGTTTGAAAGTTTGGTCGAAGATCAACCCGCTCATTTGCCTGGGTCCGAGTCAGGAGATGCGATGCGGCGCTGAAAGAGTGAGGTGACGTCGAGACGGTTGCGGTCAACTCGAGCCCATGCGGTGGTGGGGAGCGAGCTTTTTTCAACGACCGTTCTATGCATCTTACTCAGAAACGCGTGCTGGCCCGACGAGATAATATGTATAAGTGAAGAAGACCCGGCAGCTGCTGTCATCCCATGATCGCTTCCCCCGCATTTGCACGACTCTCGCTTCTTTCAGCGAATTTGCGGGTTTGCATTGGCCAGTGCTGGCTAAACTCATCTCTTGGGGGGCGGGACCCTGTCCGTCGCCAACATGGGATGCATGAGAAACCCTGTTCTGGGGTTTCAGCCGCTGTACCGACACCGCTACAGCAAGAAATCACATTTTCCCCGCCCAATCGTAGCTTAAATGCAGCGCCCAGCTCAGAGCCCTGAGGGACACCTGGGCAATCTTGTCATGCTAGCGGAAAGTTCCTTTTCTCGCGTCTGCCAACCTGCCAGCATCGTCGCGTGAGCTCTGCGTGCATTTCTCTCGTTCAGTGCAAGCCCAAGTATTGATTGTCTAGAGTTGGTCCAGTGCCGCGCTTCTGCTCATCCCGCATCAGCTGGCGAGCCGTTCACCCAACCAGCCACAATCCGTCGATACGGCATCGATATGGGGCTGGGGTGGTGAAGGTTGCAGCGCTTTGCCATCCCCCAGATTGGCCTTAATACCGGATTGCCCCATTGCCGGCCGCCGGCAATAGGGATGTGCTGACCAGGTACCACACCCGCAGACAGGAGGCTGCTGGTCTAAAACCACAGAAGCAGTCAACGTGGGGACATGCAAGAGATTGAATTCAGATCGTGCCCTCCTTCAATCTGGAAGAACAATGACTCTGTTGGAGAAAGGTAGGCGTTGTCGGGGAAGCGTCTCAAACGCTGAACCCCCTGGGCCCACCTGTGGAGACGGTCCCTGGATGAAGTCGTTAGCGGCGGCTGTCACAACCTAGCGCCCGCGGGGGGATAAGACCTCTAATTCGACTTTTGAACCCTCAACACTCCGCAATACTTACGTGCCTCGACAAAACCTGCGTTGTGTCTCAATCGCGGCTTTTCGTCTCGCTTGAACGCGCCAAAGATGTGGCGGTTGCACCGTGGGTCTCACGAGGCAGGGAGTGCCGCGCATAGCCAGCTTGGATTTTAACGTGCAGCAGCGCTCACATAAATGGTCTTGGTATGGTAGCCTGGCCAAGGGAAACGTCATCTGGGAATTTTTCATATGCAACAAAGTATATTGCGTTTGTCAATCTGCTTTTGGACATCAGACGTCTATCATCCGCCCCAGATGTCTAGCTATCCATGCAAAAAGCCTGCTCCGCGGGCTCATGAAGGCCAGAGTTCTGTAGTCGATAATGTCTCGACCATGCTGAAGAATTCATTTTCAATTAGCAACGATAAGAACAAAACGTGTGGTCCAACAAAGGACTACAGCCTAAAACTCAATTAGCTTTCATCGCGAATTACGCATTGTCTACAGCTTCACCGCGGCTGCTCTTCATAGTTCCTTCCTATGGAATAGCTCCTCGCCCCGTTGCCCATGACCGCTCTCCTTATGGCTTCTATCTCTAGCTGCACTCTCTGTTGCTCCTCTTCCCATTGCTTTGTTCTCGGAGAATTCGGTGGACTTCGGGTAACCTCCGAAGTGGGACTCCCCACAAATGGATCTGCTCTTCTCGGCTCCTCCCATGGACGCCATCTTCCTCGAGGGATAAGCCTTGCATTCCTGCCAGCAAGCCTTTCACCGTGGCTCGCCATCGTGGGTCCTACACTCGATACCCCGCTCAGAACCGGCAAACTATTTCGGTGCTGATAGGGGTGTTGTAAAGGGAGTCTTTGCTCCGGCAAAAGCACCTGCATACGGTGGGCTTGCGAGTTCTCATGCGCTAGGACTTTGGGTGTTTGATTCACCGCCCCGGCACCGTTCCGGGATAGTCGAGAGGGCATTGGGCCCGTTGAGTCTCCGCGCCAGCCCGGCGGACCAGTGTAATCTGGCCCAGGGACCCTCGGGATGAAGACATCAAAACGAGGAGGCGGAAACATATACGCCTCCAGCTCCCGAATAATGCTCGCGCCCAACGGCCTCTTCTCCTGCACAAAGTCGATGCACCGCCGGACAAGCCGCCGGTATTCTCGGATATCGGTGACGTTGAGGTTGAGAGGTGCGAATATTTCCCATACGGCCTGCACGTGGATTGGTAGGATGTCTACGGCTTTTTGCTTTAGGATGCCGATGAAGGTCTCGGCCGCTTGAGCGCTGTGCGGAGCGTATATGAAGCCACCAGGTGCAATGTTTGATTCCCATAGTTTCTGATATACAATATGTGGTTGGCGAGGCATGTCTGAAGAGTGAGAGCATGGGGAGCGAAGCAAGAACCTAGAGCTCTATGAAGACCATCAGTAAGCAGTTAGGCGGTTGAAGCAGCTAATGTAAAGACGGACGTAGCACAGTAGCGGATGTGGATGCACGGCTAATTTAGAACGAATGAGCTTTAAGAATGCCGTTTGTGGGGGTAGTCTGTGTAAGGTGAATTTCGTTACTGATCAGCTAACAAAAGATGGGAGGATGGAGACGCCGTGGATGCGACTTCCCCATTAGTGTACAAATTCATCATGGGTAGAACGCATATATTGAAAGTCTGTATTTGCGATCTCCCCGGGCATCGCGGTAAAAACGGAGAGATAATGAAAAAGTACAATGGGATTTTTGAGAAGTGTAAATTTGAATGCTAGAATTAGACACCAAATCTAGGTACATCTTGGAGCCTCCAACATAAAATATGTGCAGTATCCTACTCTCAATCCCGGCCCTTCTACGGACACGCATGCAGACTCAAATCCCGCGAATCATTTAATTAAAGACAAGCACCAAAAAGCATCCTACTGCAAATCAGATACAATTAAGAGTGTTAATAATACCCTCTTGTTGCTATATAATTATTAGCTCGGCATTGCTCGAGCGCGTGAACAGGTAATATATCACAAAAAAAAAAACGCCTAGAAATGCAGTTCGCAAAAATGATGACTAATGCTGAAAATAACTCCACACATGCATATGCTATATTAGGCTTCGATGTCCATGCAACAGATCGATAGATAGATAAATAGACAATGCAAAGCGCCAGGAAATGCAAGACTTGTGACGAGGGAAAAAGAAAGATAGAGAGATAGGAGTTTGGACAAAAGAAAATCGATTCAAGCGCAATGCTTGTTCACATGTAATACATATGCAAAGGCGACCAAGCGCATATCACGCTGCCCAGCAGCCAAAAAATCGGTCGTTCGCCTCTATACTCCATACACCGCATGCATGCATCTCGTACTTATAGCACATAACTTTTTTAACCAGCGAGACAATAATCTCGAAAATTACAGCCTCCCTGATTCTTCTGTCTATCCTACGCTCTTGCCCCTCTTCCCCTTGCCGCATTCGCGCTTGCTGAGCGGCTCCTCGGGCCAAACCCAGCCGCGGACGCGCTTTGCGTCGCGCTTCTCGCTGAGGTTGGGCTTTGGGACCCACGAGTCGCGCTCTAGGAAGTTCTGGCGTGTCAGCGCGGCAGGGCCACCGACCTCCATGCGCCAGGTTCCCATGCCCTCAAATGGGTTCTCTTTGGCAAGCATATGAAGGTACCACAGGGCGAGGCCGGCAGTCATTTGGATTGCGCCGGTCTCAGGGTGGAGGCCGTGGGTCGAGAGGCGGATAGGGGGGGACGTCTCTAGGTACCCGAAGATCGGGATACCGGTTTGTGTGTTGAAGGTTGTGGGGTCGGGGGTTGCCGCTGAGGACGGTCCGCCGCATCTCACGCACAAGAGCTCGATCTCTGTGATGATGAAGCCGTAGCGGCAGCCGTGTTCGCGCATTACGCGGTGCAGGTGGGCGAGTCCTTGCAGGTAGAGGACTTGCTTTGGTGGCGATTCGCCTCGCATGCCAGTATTCCATTGGTCGTAGCATTTTACGAGGCCAACAACGCGGCCGCGGCTGTCGCCGTAAATGGTCTTCTCGTAGTCAGATGGGTAGTTGGAGACGAACTCAGGTTGTGGGCGGATTCCGACAGCGGGCTTCAAGGATTTCATGCTCATATGGGCTTCGCCGAGGGCAACCTTAAGGGCTGCGTTGAGCTTCGGGGTATAGTAGCTTGTGTAGATGTCATGGAGCTGACTCTCATTCTCGGGCTGGAGGTTCAAGGCACGAGAGGGCTCTGGAAGGTAGTTGCTCGGTACGGGAACCTGGAGCAGCTCAGGGATGGAGGGAAGAGCGGTGATGGTGTTGATATTGAAGTCGGTCCAGCTGCGTAGGTTGCGAACGTCCCACCAGAAGTGGTTATGCTGGCCACGACCGACAATGCTCTGGACACGGCGGACAAGAGCGGGCGATGGGTTGGGTGCTGTGAGATAATCGAGGAGGGAAGAAGTAGGGGTAGGGTTGAAGGTGTCGAAGTTGAGATCAAGATCTAGTGGATACTGAACGGCTGGTGCTGACTCAAATTCCGGCAGGCTGAAGTCTGCCGTAGTAGTGGTAGTGGTGGTGAAAGATGGGATATCTTGAATAGAAGTGACAACGTTCAAACTAGAAGGTGCCGCGCTTGAGGTCACATAGCTGGGAAGGTTGCGATAAGTGGGAAAACCAAATCGGCTAACGACAGACTCGTCGATGCTCCCAACAGAGGTGGCGCGAGTATGACCTCGCCTCAAGCCGGACGCCGACTGAGAGCGCGAGTGGGCAACAGAGGATCGGCGGGCTTCTGAAGGTGTGAATGAAATGGGAGAATTAAGAGTAGAAGTGGCAAGACCAAAGTCATAAGATGCCGTAGAGCAGGGAGAAGTAAGAGTACTGGCAGTGGCCGAGCTGTAGTTGAATGGACTTGACCCTCGTCGGATCATGGAGCCAGGGCGCGAGTACGGGTTGTAGGAGGTATAGCCGATGCTGTTGCTAGACGTCGTCCTGCGATGTCTAACTGGACCGCCGGTGGGTTCCGCGATCTGGTCTTGCGTCCGGACCTTAGGGAGAAGCATAGGTCCATGTTGCCTGATGGGTGATCGGGGTGGTGTGGTGTTGGCTGTGATGACAGAATCAGGTGAAGAGTCGTTGGAGTAGAAGGCACCATCCGATGAGCCAACGCTGCCTGGCATGTAGAAGTTGGCAGAAGGCGGTGTAGTTTGACGGTAGGACATTGTGAATAGAGGGTTGCTACCAGACTAAAGGGTATGAGAGACTTGAAGTGAAAACAAATGACGACATCCAATTGACTTACGCTACGCGAGTGGACAGGAACGAAGGCGATTATGAATAAGGATTAAGTTAGAGTGGAGTCCGGCTCCGGTTGGGGTCTAGAGACAAGAGGAAGAGAAAGGAAAGAATTGGTAGGGAAGAGAAAGGCAGTGCAGGAGCAGAGGAGTGCTGGATGAGAGGTTGGTTGTGCGGCGAAGCTATCGATACTTATCCTCCCCCGGATGAAGCCACGGAACCGTTGGGTCTGGGACGCGCGATTAGATCGTAGTCTAGCGTGCAGAACATGATGCTGAAACACGACCGGCTGGGCCCATAAACCAGACCCGGAGGCATTTCGAGCGGTCTGCGGCAGTATCACAACAGATGATCTCTGTGGAGAGATGCCTCAGTAGGCGCCTGAAACGTAGCGGCACATGGGCGAGTACAACAGAGGTAAACTACAGAACTCCTCTACTGTACGGCCTAGTTCTATTTCTGTTGCGGCGTGTACTGATGCGGGATGGTGAGCTGGGAGCGTACAACATGAGTGGCTGTGGGCACTGGGGGTGCATTAGAGCAGCTATACAGAACGAATAATGAGCGGCGACGCGCTGGGCCCGGGGCGGCAGCCAAGATGAAACCGGGCAGCAGTGGCGCCGTATTGCAATGCTGCCGTGGTACATTGGGACATGATTGTAGAGGAGTGGGCGGCAGTTTGAGAGCAGTCGACGAATGGGTGGTGGTGGTGTTGAAGGTTAGCGCCCTGCGTTGGCATCCGACGGATTCCCGCGGGCGTGGGGCTGGAGGCTTGTTTGCGCATGGCCCGGAGGAGTCATCGCCGGGTAGGGCGCAGCGATTGGACCACGACGGCTCGAAGTTTCGTTTGGCGGGCAGTCGACCTGCAGGTATCCAGGTATCCAGAGAGTGACTCATTGCTGCCAGCCTCAGCAATTCACGACTATAACACGCTCGACAAACCCCTCAGCAGACGTCGCGTTGGAGTCGCGTTGCGCATCGCAGTCTTTCGGGGTCTCGGGCGCCGCCCACTTTGTCGCCAGCTGCTGCTTCGCGCCCAAGCAGAGTTCAGCGCTCTGGAGGGCGACTGTACTCTGGCGACTATACCCTCAGTTCCCGCTGGCCTCCACCCTGCTCAGTTTCCGCCAGGCTTTGCGTCGTTTGCTGCCGGAACAACTGTCTGGCGAGACACGCCATTGGCTGCTGGCCACCTGCCATCGAAGCGCCGACATCGACCAAACGTGCGAGGGAAACGCCGTCTTCAAGATCGTTCCATATCGTCGGAGGTTAGGGCAGAGCCTCACCAGGCCATGTGTCACTCTCAGACATGGGACGTCTAAGCGCCGACACCCGCCAAGCAGACGCATTAGGTTTGATTAGCAGCACAACATATGCCCCAAAATATCTCAAACCGCATGCGGCCACCCTAAACCGGATGTTGGTGGACCGATTAACTCCGCTAAATGGCCGGAAGCGGAGCATCATGGACGCGAACGCTCGTACAGCTTCATCGGGCGTCCATGGGGAGATGCAAGCGAGATTCAGATCTCGCTTGAAACTGAGATGATCATGTTTTGATACTGAGCCCTACGTACGCGCCCAGGTACGTACCCATTATCCCCGGATCTCGTGCGCGTTACTCAACCTGGCCTCGTCTTGCCGCTGTGTGAGATTTCGCCTGCTCCACCCAGCTATGCCTTTATTCCCTCGAGAAGGAAATCTTGGAGCTTTAGGGCTGGCGGGCTGCTATGCATGCAACTGCGGCTCCACCCGATTGTCCCACCATCTCTTCCAATCCACCACTTTCCTCTCCTTCCTAGCGTCTTCCGCCGCGAAGACCATTGCGTGGCTTCGAAAAGCCTCGTCAAGATCGCATCCGAGGAACTCTCGCTGCGCCTCAGCCGCTGACATCTCCTGACAATTCACGGCATTAACAGCCATGAGGAACTGTCTAACAAGTCCCTCGTCACCACCTCCGTGTCCACCTCCTGCCAAGTGCGGCTTATGAACTTTGGTATACCCAGTGGAGAAGTCGTGCACTTTGATGGTAGCGCTGTCGTATTCGATTTCGCCTTTAGTGCCGTAGATCCGTCCACGTCGTTCACAGATCTTCTCCGTGAAAGCTACCATGTGGAATTGTGCCGTCTTTGCGCCGCGTTGGTGTAGAACGGTTACCCCATCTTCAGACGGAAGAGGGTCGTCGTCCCATGTTATTGTAACACACTGGTCATCGCAGACATCGTTATCTGATTCCCATACACACCGACCGAACCATGGTCGACTCTCGATTTCTTTGACAGGTGTCTCTGGGGTGTAGTCTTCTTTGAGGTTGTCTAGTAGCATGCTGCTAGCTGCTTCCAACCCGGACTTCTTGTAGCATTCTTCGATCTCGGGATTAACGATCTTGACGGGCCAGCCGGTATTACCGTACCTCAGATGTCTCTCAAGGTATATTCTCTTTGCACTATAGAGACAGTCCTCTTCGTGTGGGCATGATAGACAGTTTTTTGCGTCCCCAGCTTCCCTTGGTTTTCTTTCTTTGCGAAAGAACTTCCTGGAGCCAGTCGAGGTCACATAAGATGGCAAATGGGGTTGTGTACCAGCGTTTGGAGGTGGAGAACATAGCAACCACATAAGGAAGTCTATGTCGTGACAAGACTTTGTTAGAAGAGATGGTGCTGTTACGGACTCCTTCCTCCAATTGCCCCTGAGCTATGTTAGTCGTATTCTGTACCTGAAACGCGTCTTTCGCAAACATACCTAACGTAGGAGTGACTAAAATGCCACCACCCTACCGGCTCAACATGCTCGACACTCAGCACATCCCCTATAATCTCCTTCTCTAGCGCCAGCTGCCTCAGCAGCATATTGTGCGGAGAGTATCTCAGCACATGACAGATCCCAAAAACCGACTCTTTCCCCGTCACTACACTATCAACATGCCCATTCGCACCCTTCTTCTCCGCACCGCTCTTCAACGCCTTATACATCCGCAAACAACTCTCCAAACTCGTACTCAACGGCTTCTCAACACAAACATGCACGCCCAGCCCCGCAACCCCACAAACAACCTCCTCATGCAACTCATCTAGCACACAAACAAACACCGCATCGACCCTGCCCTCCTCAAGCTCCACTCCTTTCTCCCCAGCAGCCACCCTCTTCCGCCTCATCTCTTCGAATTCCACCCACTCCCTCCACCCTTCAAACTCCTGATATGCGCCCGGCCCCCGATCCTCCCCCCAGATAAACTTCCTCCCAAACTCCGCTCGCTTATATGCGACCGGCTCCGCGACAGCGACAACTAGCGCATTCGTCGCCGACAGCGCAGACCGCGCATATGCCGTCCCGCGCGATCCCGCACCCACCACCAATATGCGCGGTGGGGTCGCAAAATGCTGTTTCCTTGGCGGGCGCAGAAAAGCGCCGTCTTCAGTCTCCGGACTATCTGGTTGAACTAGGGCGTCCGGGTTCGTAGGGGCGGTGCTGGGCGCATGGTTTGAGGGGGAAGTTTTGCGTTTGAAAATGTTGCGCATGATGGAGGTTTGAGGGGAGAACTGAGGGCGGCGCAGTTGGTGGGTTTAACGGTTTAGGAAGTAGATAGTATATGTTCGGTACAAAAGCCTCGGAACTATAAAACAACGCTTGCGGGTTGGTTCAAGGCTTGGGGAATCAGGCTGTGTGGGTTTATGTGTTTCCTGGAGGGGGAGGAGTAGGAGGAGGAATGAGGTTTGGTAGAGGTTGCCTGGAAGGCTACAGGATATGGTTGGGGACGTTGACGTCTTTTTTGGATTCCGGTCAATGGGAGTGCATGGGGCTGGTGCTTTGACATAGCATCATTGTACACTGGGACGTTGCATTGCAGGCTATACCGTCTTCAATTGGCCGAGGAGAGGAAGCTCTACAGTGCTGATGTGCTGTTTAAGCGGGGAAATAGAGCCCGAGGCTAGCACGTCCGACCAATGGTACAAGTCGATTAATCATCCGAGACCCAAAGCTTCAACAGTATCAGAAGTATACACAGCTATTTACATTTCCCTGGTTTTGAGAGTGAATAATTTCCTATTCCTAAGGCGATGACCTCGAAACCGAGCAATCCAAAAGGCCAACCTTTCTACTCTGTTGGTAATGCATTTTCAACGCCTTTATCTAAGAAATATGAGATTAGGGCTCTTTATGATTCTTCCTGTCTATCAAGCTCATAAAATAATAAGTAAACCTCCTTTTGCATACCGAGCACTTCGCTCGTTTTGCTTTCCCTTATTTTGTCGTCGCTAATCCTCCACCATCGGTTGCTTGGATTTCTCGGTTTTCGTTTGCGTTGTGTCAAGTCCGCAACCGATGAGGCTTTTTCCTTTATCGACCCTCTTATCGATCCCTTCAAACTTGGTGGCCTAGCCGGTGCTGACAAAGATGGTGGTAGTTGTAATGTATCCTCGTCGCGAGGTGCTGAGGTCGGCGCGGGTCCTCTGGAGGGTGCTGAAGACTGTGAAGAAAGTGACCCAACCGAGGGAGAGTCTAAAACAGGAGTGGATGGCGCAGGTGATGCTCTTTCACCCATGTTAACCAAGTTCGAGGTAGACATCCTAGGGCTCTGCACTGCGGAAGGATTGGGACTCGCCTGCATGCTATATACACCCTCTTGGCCGAATGAATGAGGAGTAGAATAAGGGACTGGCTGTACTTGGCGACGGAACGACTCGTAGTGACCGCTGTTATGGGTACCTTTATGAGCTACCATCCCGAGAAGCCGGTACCTCTTCTGGTTCAGGATTCCGCCTAATGGGAGATTCTCAGGAAACGCAACCTTAGCTAGGTTCTTAGTCGAGAGGCCTCCCATGGCAAACATGGACCGCGATAAATGTATTGCGAGCACCTTTGGAAAGGTTGATATGTACATGTGACGAGCGATTCGGCGCTTCGGGGCAAGGCTAAGATCGGGAAGCTCAACATCCTTAGGCGGCTTCTCTGGATCTGCCTCAAGCGCTTTCTGGAGCTTCTCAATGTCGGATTGTATTCGCTCTCTCGTTTCCGTAGCGGCCGACCGCGATAGCTCCTTAGTCTTACTTTGAATTGCGTGTTCTAAACGGCAGTACTCGCACTTAAAATCATCGATATGTTCCACTTTCAACATGCCATCGAAGCAGGTGTTTAACGATGTCGACGACTTTTGGGGCACGTTCAATGTCAGAGTGACAAATGTTGATACGGATGGATTTGGCTTGAATCCACATGTCAGGCATTCGATCTGGGATTCCATTTTCCCTTCGAAAGGGAACCCATCCTCGTCTAACGGAGACTCGTGTTCGGCTGCTTCTTCACTCGCTTCCCGCCGAGCCGCAGCTTCAGCAGCAACAGCGCCAAACTGTTCCGCAATCTCCTGTCTTTCCGACGCAGTGTCTCTATTTGTTATTATGATTCCACATTTTTGGGCTTGGCGCCTAGCCTTTGCTCCTGCATGGTATTCATCACACAACCGCTCCGTCACAATCTGCAGAAATTCCTGTGCATCCTGCTGCTGACGGCTTATACGGGAGCCGAAAGCGCGCTCGAGGTGCCGTATGAAGGGTTGCGGAGAAATTGTTTTCCTGTAGAGCGGTCTCTCATTGAGTTTGTCCAATATCTCTTTCAATGCGTGTGTGACCCAGCCCTTCTGCAGCCCCTCCAGCTTCCACGGCCGCACGGGCTGCTTCTCCAAGCCCAGTCGCTCTGGATCGACGTCGTACACACCCGGTCCATCAAGCCGCCTACGATGTGTCTCTCGGATCAGATAGAGGCGCAGATCGGGCAGGCCTGCCAGGGCCTGCAGGATCGAGTTGATAAAGCAGTCGTTGGCAGCATTGCTGAGCCCTACGACGCTCTTCTTCCGCGTGCTTGAGGACTCATCATCGAGGAAAAATGTGGGGCCAAAGACATAGACCAGCGTGATGGCCGCAAGAGAGGCTCCGGCGGCATAGGTTGCGATTGTGAGGGGCTTCTCGGGCATCTGTACTGCCCTCCGCTGTGCCGCGGGAATCCGACACCGAGACTATGAAAGCAATGTTAACTGTGTGGAGGAGGGCAGTAGTCGTGGGAGGCTTCGGCGGGCGGACGCAGACGAGGGGCAGGAGATATCAAGTAGTGAATCTGCGGCGATAGCCATTGTCTGACACCTGCCTGGCATGTACTGGCGGCGGGACGACCTTGTAGTCATCGCGTCCCCGTTGTTTCTGCCCAGAGCCTCTCGCGCGTAGGCTGTTAGGTAATGATACGGAGCAGGCGAGTCGGCTCCTTTGCCGCCAATTCGCAAGCATCGCCAATTTTGTTCCGGGCATTGAATTCGCATAGCCCACGCCATCACGCCCCTTCAGTTCAATGGCATCGCTGAGAACACCGGCGCTGCTGCCACAGTGCTCATCATGCGTGCGGAAAGTGACGCGGCAGACTTGGGACGTTCGCGGCTCCCTCCAGCAGGCGCGCAGCAAGACGAAGGCAGCGAGGGAGGCAGAGCGCAACATCATCGTCAAGCTCCTACAGGATGTGCCTAAGTTCGGACGCGCAGGTAGGAATAGTCAGCCGCGCTGCTGCAGTCTGCTAATGCTGCGTAGGATCATTGGTTCCTGTCAACCCTGCAACTATGAGAAACCGATGGTTCCCTACCCGTCTCGCCAACTACGTCCCGTTCACTCAATTGAAGCAATTGAAGGCGCAGGGTGTGGATATGGTTCGAGACTTCAACTTTGGAGTCCAACGGTCTTTGGAGGAGGTTGGGGTTGAGGTTGACAAGGAAGACATGGTACAGAAGCAGCGGACGCCCTACGTACGGCCGGTCGAGATTGAGCTGCTAAGTGTATGGAATTCACAGTTCTATGTTACCACCGAAGACGTGCTAACTATGTACAGCCGGAGAGATCTATGGAGCTCCTGACCGCTTTCATCCCTCCCACAGTCGACTTCGCACGCCAGCCAATCGAGCAAGAAAAAGTGGATGTAAGACCGCGAAGGGGAGTCTCTGATGCCGCAGATATCTTGACAGCGGCCGCGATGGCGAGCAGGCCAAAGCCAGATGAGAATGGAATCTACGGCTCGGTGTCAGCATCAGATGTTGTTGCAACCCTCAAGTCGGCATTGGCGCACAACGACGAGGCGGCGCGTGTTATCCTCACAGAGAATGACATACGGTTCGTCGAAGGCCATGCAGAGGGAGATAATTCTAAAGTGAAGAAGCTGGGCACGTTCAAGATGGAGATACAAGTGCCTGGCGCCGAAGAGCCTATAACGAGGATGGTGCGAGTGCGAGCCAAGGAATCGTGATTTATGGAGGTATCGGAAGTATGTGTGCTAGACTGGAGGGAGGCGATGGTGGGTTGGCATGCTCAGGCCTCGGACAATTGTCCGCCCTCTGTAAAACTACTTGTACCAAAAGCTGTAAATGCCGACATGGAGTATATGCGGAAAAATGGAAACGAAAGCTGAGCCCGCTTGTCGGAGCACGAGAGCCTCGAACTAGGTAGACTGGCACACCTTGATTGGCCGAGCCCGTGTCGTCCTGTCGTGAAGCCTCTCACCCTTCGGCAAACGAAGGGCTAGCCGTCCCCGTGCCTACGGAGAGACTCGGACATTGTCCAAGTGGCCGTCGCCCATTGACGCCCTCCTAAGCCGAGCGGTAGCGGGGAACGCTCGCATGACTTCGAAGCGCGGCCGACGAGGGAAACCCACCAGGAGCTGCCTCATAAATTGACGCGCCCCACGCCATCCCGCAAAGCATTTCCCTCAATTGCCTCTCCCGCGTCAGTCTGATTTTGTTTTGCTGCTGTTGAGGTAAGGGAGCGCAGAGTTTGCGCGCGGTTCCTTTGCTTTTTATCGATAAGTGAATTTCGCGCAGGCGAGGGGCCTGGTGGGTCGCTGAGATCATAAGCAAAGCCTACCCCACCCAAAGTTCAACAAGAACACCACTTGTGGACCTCAGTCGACCCATCCATACGCACACTCCTCTTCATCCTTTCTAAACCGCTTCAGCCGCCCCCCTACCTCTTTGCGTTCCTTGAAAAACCCAACTCTAACCACTCCGTCGAACAGACTCTACTTTCCCAACCAACCATGGGCGCTCTTGACGTACTCAGCCGCAAGCAAGGTTTGTGGCATCTACTGCACCTGATAATGGCTTTGACTGACAAATTTTCTAGGTGTCATCGTCGGGTACATATCTTTTCCCGCAGGCGCATCATAATTCACTAATAACTCTAGCGATGATGTCTTGAAACTGTTCAACTATGCCCAGGAGAAGGTGGGATATATCTCTTTTACGCAGCAATTGCAGTTTTAACGCCTAGTAGGGCTTCGCGATTCCTGCGATCAATGTCACCTCATCTTCCACCGTTGTCGCTGCCCTTGAGGCCGCCCGAGACAAGAAGAGGTAGCTGTTGGAAAGAGTCCTTGAACGCCATACAAACTAACATCTACTCAGCCCCATTATTCTGCAGGCTAGCCAAGGTGGTGCTGCGTACTTTGCCGGTGAGGAACATTAGACTATTTCCAATTTGTTCGCTTCTTACAATGAATAGGCAAGGGTGTGGACAACAAGGACCAGAAGGCTAGCATTGCCGGAGCCGTTGCCGCCGCCCACTACATCCGCTCAGTCGCGCCAGCGTACGGAATTCCCGTCGTTCTCCACACCGACCACTGCGCCAAGAAGCTCCTCCCTTGGTTGGACGGAATGATGGACGCAGATGAGGCATACTTCAAGGAGCACGGCGAGCCCTTGTTCAGCAGCCACATGATCGATCTCAGCGAGGAGCCAGTGGACTACAACATCCAGACTACCGCCAAGTACCTTAAGCGTGCTAGTGCCTGGAAACAGTGGATCGAGATGGAGATCGGTATGTGGATTCTCTAGCTACATCTCAGCAGCTTCTAAATATTTCAGGTATCACCGGCGGTGAGGAGGACGGCGTAAACAACGAGGATGTTGACAATAACTCTCTTTACACTCAGCCCGAGGACATTTACGAGGTATGCCGTATAAAACAGTACGGGTTTGAGAACGTCACTAACATCCACAGATCTACAAAACCCTCCAGCCAATCTCCCCCTATTTCTCCATCGCTGCCGGATTCGGTAATGTACACGGTGTCTACAAACCAGGAAACGTTAAACTCCAGCCTATCCTTCTGAAGAAGCATCAGGCCTACGTTAAGGAGAAGATCAACGCAAAGGAAGAGAAGCCTGTCTTTTTGGTCTTCCACGGAGGTAGTGGTAGCTCCGTGGACGATTTCCGAGAGGCTATCAGCTATGGTGTTGTCAAGGTCAATTTGGACACTGATCTTCAGTGGGCTTACCTAACTGGCATCCGGGATTACATTCAGAACAAACACGATTATCTTCAGAGCCAGGTCGGAAACCCTGATGGAGAGGATAAACCAAACAAGGTATATTCCCAATTTGTTGGCGATGTTCTCGAAGTTAACAGAGGTGTTAGAAATACTATGACCCCCGTGTCTGGGTCCGCGAGGGCGAGAAGACCATGTCTAAGCGCGTTCAGGTCGCTCTTGAAGACTTCTATACAGCTGGACAATTGTAAACTGAGACGTTACATGCTTGGGTGGTGTGGGTGTAGAATGGAGTTGGCGCAATGGGAAAGGGGAGGATAGAGAATGAGTTAAGACCGCATATGAGTTCCCATGCGGTAGTATGTGGTACGAAATTCCGAATTATCGCTCGCATTCTAAATGCTGTAGCTAGTACAATAAATATTGGAAAACACGCCGATTAAAAAATCTGTATTCGAGATCCTCATTAAAGCTGAAACTACAATATCTATGTGTTGGAATTACAATTTAGTGTATTCTCCCACATATGGACTAGAAATTGTTAAGCAATACATGCCCGCTTCTGTAACGGCGCAGGCAAGACAATGGGTCCGAATGCGGCACGAATCCACTCAGAGGCATATGGGAGTGCGTGGGGGTTCAGGGACCTAGGAATTCCATTGACACCTATAGGCCTTGTACGAAAGGATATAGAAGAACTACCAAGCTACTTATGAGGGAGTGTGCAACTATATACGGAAGGGAAAAGGGGTAGAACCGGGGGTAGGATAAGATAAGCGAAAAGCTTTGGGATAAGGTTGTATATGAAGCTTTTCGTGGAACGATTTCTTTGCATCGTTACAGCTTCGAGGTTGTCTCCAATATTTAGTTTATTATTAATTCGTCTAAGGTTTCCGCCTCCACGCCACAAATGATAAACTGAATTCTAGAAAATTACTCTAGCTATAGTTCAATATGACTGACGTATTAAGATGATCTTTCAAGGATAGCCTTTTGTTTGAGCTTGCCTATGCGCGTTCTCTTTGTCTATGGGGCTCTATACTAATGAGGTTTAGCTAGAGTGCTTCTCTTACCCTTCTTGGACTAGTGGGAACGCCACTCGTGAATATCGTTATTGCTGGATGGGGTCACTGGCGACTTCTACGGTTGTACAACTTTATTTGAAGTTGTAAATAATGGCAGTTGCGTGGATGCCAGGGCTTCCGCAATCGAGATATTTAATCTTGGCTTGCTCAATCGCAGATTCATCTCTCATCACTTCCGCACCTCTACATTATTCCCTTAGTATTTACCTACATTTTCCATTATCCACTTGAAAACAATCCAGATATACATACCGTTTCATTCAACATGGTCACTTCCGGTTCACATACAGGCAGCAATGCTGGTGATGCTGTCAGCAAAGGTATTGCCTTGGTCCACGTACACATCCACTTCATCCACTCTTCAGTATTTAAACTTACTCGTAGTAGGGAGCTGGCGAAGCCTTGAGAGGCAACATAAATGCATCCATCGACCGTGCTGCTGGTGACCAAGAAGCTGCGGCAAAGAATGAAATTATTGCTAGTCGCGGTGCCAACGAGATGAACCAAGGATATTATCATGGCACTGGCGCAGGCGTCAGTCCAGCCGATACAGCTCCCAAAAAACAGAATCGCATGGCTCAAGGCGAATACACCGCGGATTCTGGATATACAGGACCTACAAACTACGGTCCCCATAGCACAAACACCGGCAATAAGCTTGATCCTCGATATGACTCCGATCTGGATCATCGTGGACCACGGGGCGAGTTGACTTACTATGGACCTCACCAAACTAACGTCGGCAACAAAATCGGCCCTCGCTATGATCCTAACTTGAGTATGCATAGATAGGCGCATTAACACATGAATATAATTATACCTATTCCTCACTCTATCATCGCTTGTCTATTAAAACATTTCTTTATGTTTTGCTGACATAGCATATCAAGGCGCCCAGACTGACGGATCCAGGTCAGCTAACTACGGACCGCATAGCACCAATGTTTCCAACAAAGTCGATCCTCCCTATGGCTCAGATATGGATTATGGTGGAACAAATGAAGGATCGACGAATTATGGCCCGCATTCGACTAATATTGGGAATAAATTGGATCCCCGCTATGACCCCGATCAAGATCATCGTAATTCAAGGGCAGCGGGGCAATATATTCGTCAAGCCACTCTCGAGGACGACATTTCACACTCCAAATCACCGTCTCGTGAGTTCAATAAGTTTTTAGGCATACATGCTCCGGTAACGGAGCATGCAGAAAAATATGAAACGCCAAACCGTGTACCCCATCGGAGCAGCACCTTCAATAATATGGAGTCTCAAGTCTATTCAAAGAATGGTAGGCTCTAATATTAGCTCACCGTCAGCGTGACCTATCAACGTCTAAACTTAGCACTACGAATGTACATTCTAGGATCTTACTAAGCTTTTTAGATTATGATTCCTACCCTAACTACGGATACGACTCGCGTATGTATGACCCGCCGCCCCAACGCCGAGACTCAGATCCTATGCATTCCTACATGACAACACGTAGCGAAGGCCATAATCTGCCGGACCAACAGCTTCCAGTTCTCCCCAAACGCGAGCCTCAGCACCATCCGCCTCCACACCCTTATGAAGTGCACGAAGCACTGGACCAGGAAAGCCGCCGCCATCCACCCCACTCAACCCGGGTCATGAATGTCTTGGACCCAAGGGTAAAAGCATCGACGAAGCTTGGAGAGCCTCATGGCACCGAGTATCCGCATAGGAGTGGGATTTTGAATGTACTGGATCCAAGGGTCGATAGTAGGGCTGTGAGGAGGATTAATAGTCAGACGAATGGGGTGGTGGACGAGAAGTAGTTCAGAGAGAAGTGATGCCGATAGGTCCATGACTTGGCGTAATGAATGAGGGCTAGCTGTATAAACATAACTCCTATACCCCCCTAGTCTTATATTGGAGGGTACCTCCTCTTACTCTATGTCTAATCGTAAAACGTCTAAAAGAGAACTTCAATCCCTTCAACGCCGAGAACTCTAGCTTTACAATGCTGCCTGACGGCCTTCAGTCCCCCAAACAATAAGAAATCTAGCTCTAGAAACTTGCCTGACGGCCTTCCAACACTTTGATACTCGGCACCTTTACGCCCTCGAATGCACAAGCCGGCCCCTAACCCACACCATCTTCGTGTTCCGGTCATCCCCACTATACACCCATTTCTGGACCCTCTCCCCCAAATCCTCCCATCCAAAGACATCTACAAGCCCCTCGAACGCGCCATCTCTGGACCCTCGCTCATCCACATTCCCCAAGACAATCATTTGCGCATCCCACTCCATACCGACCTCGAACGCGCCGACCTTGCTCTCCATCCCGACCACCGCCGCACCACCGCGCGTGGCAAGGTACAGCACCTCTTCGGTAGACAGCTTCGCGCTGTCGGCACCCTGCATGGCGAGAAAGCGAGACACCCAAATCGCCTGGCGACACTCCTCTAAAATCGAAGGGGAGAAGCCGCCGCTCACATCCGTCCCAAGCCCAATTGTTAGCCCGGCATTCAAGTACTTCCGTACGGGGCAGCAGCCGGACGTTATCGCTGTGTTGCTCGCGGGACAATGGCTTATCTTCGCGCCGCGGGCTTTTATCGTGTCGACTTCTTCTTTAGCGAGGTGCACGGCGTGCGCGAGGATCGTCTTCGAGGTTAGGAGGCCGGCGGTGTCATACACGTCTGTGTAGGATGTAGAGGAGGGGAATAGTTGCGCGACGAGTGCGATCTCACCTACGTTCTCGGAGATGTGGGTTTGGATGTGGGCGTCTGTTTCACGGGCGAGGTGGCCGAGGGAGGCGAGCACGGGGGCGGTACAGGACGGAGCGAAGCGTGGGGTTATTATAGGCTGTACGATGGTGCCGGTGGGGTCGATGGAGCGGATGTAGGAGAGGCTCTCTTTCGAGTCGGCGATAGCGGACTCGGGGCTGGCGTCGCGGTAGGTTTCGGGAGAAAGGTCCGAGTCCATGCATACCCTCCCTACAAGAGCTCGTTGGCCGCGGGCGAGACATATGTCGGCGAGGAGGTTGGTGGCGGGGACGTGGATGGTGGCATAGTAGGCGCAGGTCGTCGTGCCGTGGGACAGGGTCCTGGACACAAAGTTCGAGTATATGCGCTCGGCTTTTTGCATGTCGGAGAAGGATGATTCCATCGGGAAGGTATAGGTCTGGAGCCAGGAGAGCAGAGTGGTTTTTCCGAAGAGCCCGGTGTTGGGATGTTGTGGGGCGTGCGTGTGTGTATCTGCCGTTTGCTGTTACCATCTCTTCTTCGGGCGTTCTTACATGCCATGGATGGGGTGGATACCATCTCCCTAGGCAGGGAGGGGATGTTTGATATACGGGTTTTGATACGTACCGATGAAGCCAGGGAAAAAGAATCCATCCTTGACCTCCACTACCCTTGCCTCTTTAAATTCATCATACTTGCCCTTCACATCTTCCACATTCTCCACATCTCTTTCCACAAACGCAATCACCCCGTTTGAATCCACGCCAATGGCGCCTTTGTCCGAGAGTTCGAGTTCTATGAGCGATGTACTGTGAACGAAGGCTCCGAAATAAATCGTTGGGCTTATTGGTGCTGAGGCCGCCATGTCGATAGCCGGAGATGGGAATGTAGTATGTTATGGGAATCCAAGATTGCCGTAGGGATCTTAGGCTTAAAAGTCGGAAATATGCAAGGCCTGGGATTCCGCAGCGTCTGCTTCTCTCTCGCCTCTTACCCTCTCGGAATGCAGAAAGCAGCAGATACCAGCGAGTGACTCAAAAACACGTTAAAGCAAATCTAGCGTCCAGCAACCCGCCGACAAAACGGAAAATCAGAGCGAGGGAGCGAGATCCGTCCCTTTATCTACAATTTCCAGGCCCCTCTATCGAGATGGAGGGTGGAGCTTCTGTGGCTTGCGAGTGGATTTGAAAAGCAAAGCTTCTGGCTTGGCGGATGGTACGTAAGAGGCTAGCCCGGCGTCGGTTGTGGTAAGTGGGTGCTAGCACGTGGGAGCGGTTTGCGCCGGGCGGCGGACGCCGATGTCGTGCAACATCTACATCTGAACAACATCGAGGTAGCATCTACACCGATATCTCCGTCAAGTCGCACATTGTACAGATGCAGTAGTTGTGGTATCTATTACTCTGACAGTAGAGCCGCTTGTCCGCTCTCGTGATTTGTGGATAGAATGAATTGAATAGAGAAAGCCAGCGCAAAGCTTGCTCAAGTACCATACCGTTTTGTTCTTTGCGCCAAGCGCCGCTCAATATCGCTAGTTCTCTAATTCCCAAAATCAAGTGCTCCAAGCCCACCCGGGCGCTCTCAAATTCTTTGGAAAGCATTGCTAGCCCTAGACCCACCGTGAACAAGAAAATAGAATGGCGCCTCCACACACACAACCACGGATTTATAAGCTGTAATCATGTATACCGGATGGGCCCTGATCATTGTAATCCGGCCTTGTCATATATCCTTTACTCTGACCCTGATCAACAACAAACAGGACCTTTGCAGCTACCTGGGCGCCTAGGAATACAGCCTCGTCGAAGCCGACTTCTTTCCATTCGGGGAAGTACTCTGCCGGCTTCGCGAGCTTGATGCTGGTGGGCGTTTGGCCATGCGAGGAGTGGGTGCTGTGACTCGACATGCCAGGAAATGGTACGCTGCTGCCCGGAGGCATAAGATGAGGATTTTGTGCTGTTGTAGCTGCTAGTAGGAGGGGATTCACGCCGCTGGGGCCGCCGTGCGGACCTAGTTGAGGCTGTGGAGTGTTAGCGCCTGTGCCGGCCGGGGTGGAGATGTTGGAAGGTATTTCGGAGGTAAAGATAGTGGCCGACGATGGTGAAATGAGGTATTTTGACTGAAGTGTCGCTAACAGTGCG
Organism: Lojkania enalia; assembly: GCA_010094045.1. Classification (NCBI taxonomy): domain Eukaryota; kingdom Fungi; phylum Ascomycota; class Dothideomycetes; order Pleosporales; genus Lojkania; species Lojkania enalia. The sequence continues at coordinate 192,328 of ML986636.1, forward strand.
TCTTTGAAGCCTTTTGGCCGTCAGTAGTTGAATACAAAAAAAAAAGGGCAGTTGCTTGCCTCGTAGTTTGGACCCATTTCCGCAAATGACTATAGAGTCCCAAAGTTCACTGCGCTTGTTGACTTCATCAACGGAAGAGATTGTTCGATGTACGGCGTCCGCAATACGCTCTAAAACCCCGTTACTTGCGGCTAGGAATCGCTCTGTTCCGACCTCAATCTCGCGCCTTATAGGGCCTGTCCGTGAAGCCGTCGAGCCTGGCTCTGCATTGCCGTTCGCTTCTAGTGCTGACTTCGGTTCCCCATCCCCGTCGTCTTGTATCTTCTTCTGAGGGCCTTCATCGAGCACAGCCTGTGCTTCTGCCATGCCCTTCTCCCCTAGATTCATGTTCTTTAGAGTATCCAGCAACACATGATCTTCATATAGGAATGTGGCTTTCTCCCTCTTTGAATTTGGCATTCTGACAGGCCTGTTCTGCGCCGATTGGGTTTCCGCGGGGCCCTTCTTTTTCGCCGCTTTCTCCTGCTTCTCCTTCTCTTTCTTAGCTAAAAACTCATTCATTTTGCCTCCTGTGACAATGCTCGCAACATCCAGCACGCCTTCATTCTCATCGCCATTGCCTTCGTCACCAACTTCAGTATCTGTACCCGGGCCGCGAGGAGCATTTCCCAGAGCTGATGCAGCTGCTGGACCAGAACCAAGGGCACCCGTTGATGCAGCTGCAGCTGGATTGGAGATTGAGTCCTGATCAGCTCCTTCCCCACTCCCGGGAAGTGGTATCCCCGCCGGCAATATTTCGCAGATGGGAGATTTCTTGAGTTGCTCGCACATGTCGCGACTAAATCCTTTGGCCTTCAATTTTGCGAGTAGGCCTAGGGTGAGCGCTTCCCCTCCGCACCCCGACAAGGACGTTACTCGTCCCGTGATATGAGGAATGAACTCGCTAATGGCAGTGATGTCCACTTTGTCCTTGCCTACGTCCACCACTGTCGCCGTGTGCACCCCGTATGCCCAGCTGGTAGCGAGCGCAGCGTCCATGAGGCCGAATGCCGGGGTCTTGAACTTCTCGAAGAAGAACTGGGTCAGCTTTTCGTGTTCGCGTGGAGTCCATGTCGGCTGCGCTACGAGGAGGATCGGGGTGTGGAATGGCGGGTTGAGCGTGTTGTAGACGTGCGTTATGAGGGCGAAGAAACAGGGCCAATTCACAATGCGCCCCTGTTGTATCGGCCAGACTGCGCCTTCCTCGGTGACTCGATCTTCCTCGTATATTATCTCCTCGTCGTCACCCTCTCCGACTATCTTGACGTCTTCGCCTTCTGCGGCTGCGCCATTCAGAGGCTCGGCTGGCTTCTTAAGCGCATCAGCACGCCGGCGCACTTTGTAAGGTTCCCATTCTCCGTCTTTTTCAGCCGGAAACATGCGCGACCGCACGCGCAGACGAGCGGGAGTCAGCGACTCGGGGAGGCCAAGCTGCGCAAGCGTGGTCTCCGACCCAGGCGCAATTATCTGGCGTGAAGAGTTAGCGCAAATGCCGCAGTGAATGCATCGCTCACGTGGGGCAGACATACTATGATCTGGTCATCTTTGAAGGCAGGCATGGCGGGCGGGCCAATGGAGGGGGAGGGTTTGGGCGCGTTTTCGAGCAGAGAGTCTCGGAGGCGCGAGGTACGCAGCACCACGCGTGGGAGCTCCATGGCGCTTGGCGGGTTATATAATCGCTCCCCACCATCACAGGAGCTTCCAAGGCAGGGCAGGCTCCTCGGTCACGCTCGTCGGCGCAACGACACCATGACGGCAATCCTCCGCCAATCCCCTTCGCACGCTTTTACTTATTTGGCGGAGGGTCCTCCTTGAACTGGGTCTGGAGGAGTGGTTTCTCCCTGCTACTACACACCCACTTCCACTATGGCGAGCGTGCAGGCGGTCACGGCGGTCGCAAATAGCTCCGCCGCGTTGCTTTCTGGGTCATCTGGTGCTGCCGAGACGTCGATTTCGGTCGTGAAAGCTGCTGAGAATGCGCCGCCGTCTACACTGGGCCTTCTTGCCCATGTCATTCTCACCGTGATGCAAGTGATTCCTGGTCTTCTCTACTGGATCATCACCTTCACTACTATTACCCTGCCAACATGGCTATTCACTCTCTTTTCCATGAGCTTGACATTTACCATGAACTTTACTACATTGTGAGTGCCATTCAGTATTTCTAGAACTAGCCTAATAGCTTAAGACTGTTAATCGTCGTCTTCATCATATCGACCGTCAGCTACCTCGTGAGGTACCGCTTCATGACTATGTACACCCGCCTCCCGCCGGAGCCCCAGCGCGAAGAACCACACGTCGAAGTCTTTCCGGATAGTCAGGAAGGCGACACCAAGAGGGGCCTGACCAACTACTTGGACGAATTCTTGAGTGCGATCAAAGTGTTTGGTTATTTGGAGCGCCCAGTGTTCCATGAGTTGACACGGACTATGCAGACTAGGAAGCTCATTGCCGGAGAGACGCTCTTACTTGAAGAAGAGAAGGGTTTCTGCTTGGTTGTGGACGGCTTGGTACAGATCTTTGTAAAATCAAGTAGAGAAGGCCCCGATTCGGACGACGAAGAAGGATCAAGAGGCTCGTCTGGGGAAGAGGCCCGCCATGGCCACAGTCAGGGCTATCAGCTCCTAACAGAAGTGAAAAATGGAGCACCAATGTCCTCACTATTTTCCATCCTTTCTCTCTTCACCGAGGACGTGAAATTGCGCTACGAGGAAGACGAAGATGGGGGCGTTGAGTCAAGCGGGCCTAACACCCCGTCTGGAAAGCAGCCGAGGCCATCTATGAGCCGGACGAGTAGCTTTGGGTTTGATGACTCGCACCCAGGGACTCCGGCACAGACTCCTAGCACACCTCGTCGAGACCCAAGAGACCGCAGAACATCAAATCTCAGTAGCCCTACCGCTGGTGGTAAGCTCCCTAAAATACCGCCTCTGACTTTGGACACGAACGGCATTAGCGATAATGCAAGTGATGCCAAAACCGCAAAGGCCCGGTCTAGATCGAGGAAGCCGAAATCTGCCCACCCCGATATTGTCGCAAGAGCTACTGTGGACACGACAATTGCTATCATCCCAGCGACAGCGTTTCGTCGCTTAACCCGCGTATACCCAAAAGCTACAGCACATATCGTTCAGGTCATCCTCACGCGCTTGCAGCGAGTAACGCTTGCAACCGGCCATGCCTACCTTGGTCTAACGAGTGAAGTTTTACGGACTGAGAAGCTCATGAACAAATATACCACATACGACTTACCTGGTTTTCTCCGTGACGCGCCGCTGGAAAGACTGAAAGAGAAGTTTGCGAGTGAGAGAGAGCGGGCTGGGCCCGAAGAGGGTATGAAAGGCATTGCCCTACATAATCCAGGAGCTGGGAGGCGCCGTAGGTCTAGCGCATCTCTCAGGAAAGGCGCAGCAGCCCAGGCTCGGCTCGCAGCAGCGCGCGGCACTTCGATGGATATGAGTACAGAGACCCTCACTAGCACTGCTTCGCCAGGGCATCAAGATGCCAATGAAAGAGTAACTGCTGGGGACTTGCTGGTTAACACACACTCGTCTCGAGGGCACAACCGGCAGAATCGCTACAGCTTTTCTCAGCCATATCACCAGGAGCATCGTCGTGATACACGCACGCCACTCGACGCTGGCACGTTCAATCCCTTTGCTTCGCCTCTGAATCGACCCGCAGGCCTACATCGTCAGGAGTCCATCGACGAGGCAACCATTTTCCGAGAATCAGTGCTTGAATGCATGTTCAAAGCGATAGGCCTAACCAACCTTGACAACCCCGCAGTGAAATCAGCCTCCGTTGAGCAATCTCCCCGTTTGGTCTCGTACGATGCTAGGCGACAGAAAGCTGTATTTAGCAATGCATTTGGTTTCATAGACGCCTACGACGCCTTGCGGGACGGGGATACGGAGTCCATGGTATCAGCATCTGGATTGTCCGCTCTTAGCACAGGTGGTCAACAGAATATTGTCGAGGAGCTGGTCAACGATGTGGAGATAGTCTATTTTCCGAAGGATGCAGTGCTTGTCGAACAAGGGGAAAGAAATCCTGGCCTATATTATGTCATCGACGGATTTCTAGATGTCAGTGTGCCTGTTGACGAAGAGAAATCTGAGTCGAATGTACTCGGCACTCTACCCGTTGCTCCTGAGATTAATGAGTCTGAACTCTTCGCGGGACCACAATTGAAGCGATCAACGAGCGTACCTAAGGGACGCACCCCCGAAAACAAGAAAAAGAAGTCGCGTAGGAGCCTTTTCTTGACAAAACCGGGAGGTCTGGCAGGCTATCTAGGCACAGTGTCATCGTATAGATCCTTCATAGATGTCACAGCCAAGACAGATGTGTATGTGGGTTTCCTTCCTCGAGCTTCGATCGAAAGAATCGTCGATCGGTACCCTGTCGTGCTTTTGACCATGGCGAAGCGCTTGACAACCCTTCTCCCTCGGCTAATTCTTCACATTGATTTCGCACTGGAATGGGAGCAAGTCAATGCCGGACAAATTCTATACAATCAGGGAGACGAGAGTGATGCTATCTACATTGTTCTGAACGGTCGTCTTCGTGCTATTCAAGATCGCGAGAACAATGACATGAAAGTCATCGGCGAGTACGGTCAAGGCGACAGCGTTGGCGAGCTCGAAGTCTTAACTGAGTCGGTCCGACCTGGGTCACTTCATGCTATTCGGGATACAGAGCTTGCCAAATTTCCAAAGACTCTATTTAACAGTCTTGCGCTAGAGCATCCCGGGATCACAATTAAGATATCGAAGATTATCGCCTCACGCATGAGAGCACTTGTTGACGACCCTTTACATGAACAAACAAAAGAGCGAAGTGTAAAGGCCACCCGGAGCAATGTCTCTTCTACTGTCAATCTACGGACAGTTGCGATTTTACCTGTAACTGCTGGGATACCTGTAGTCGAGTTTTCGAGTCGATTGATGACTGCTCTCAATCAAATCGGAACCCCGAATGGTGTCGTGTCCTTGAACCAAGGGGCCATTCTTGGTCATTTGGGACGGCATGCATTCAATAGGATGGGAAAGCTTAAATTATCACAGTATCTTGCCGATCTGGAAGAGAAATATGGTTTGGTGCTTTACGTTGCCGACACGACAGTAAAGTCGCCATGGACACAAACCTGCATTAGCCAAGCTGATTGCATTTTACTAGTCGGTCTAGCTGAAGGATCACCGAACATTGGAGAATACGAGCGATTTCTTTTGACGACCAAGACAACTGCGCTTAAAGAGCTTGTGTTGTTACACACTGAGAAGTTCTGCCAGAGTGGATTAACCCGGAAATGGCTGCGAAATCGTCCATGGGTCAATGGTAGCCACCATCACATTCAAATGTCCTACCGCGCCACTCCTGAACCAGTGCACCCAGCTGGACGTCGTTTTGGGACCGCACTCAAGCAGCGAGTGCAAGTGATACAAGCAGAGATTCAGAAATACACTTCTAGAAAAGTTCGGCAAACACCCCTTTACTCCGCAGAAACACCCTTCAAAGGCGATTTTCATCGGCTAGCAAGACGGCTGTGCGGCAAATCGGTCGGCCTCGTTCTAGGAGGAGGTGGAGCTCGTGGCATTGCCCAGATCGGGATTATTCGTGCGCTTGAGGAAGCAGGAATTCCAATTGACATAGTGGGCGGAACGTCTATTGGTGCCTTTATTGGTGCTCTCTACGCCTGGGATGCCGATGTTGTGCCCATGTATGGCCGCGCCAAGAAGTTTGCTGGTCGTATGGGCAGTATGTGGAGGTTCGCCCTTGACCTCACATATCCCTCGTAAGTGAAAGCAGAAATAATAAGGGTATATGATAGCTAATTCGAGCAGCGCATCTTACACCACTGGTCACGAGTTCAACCGCGGCATATACAAAACGTTTGGGACATCCCAGATAGAAGACTTCTGGCTCGAATTCTACTGTAATACGACAAACATTAGCAAAAGCCGCTCTGAAATTCACACAAGCGGCTATGTGTGGCGCTACGTAAGAGCATCTATGTCCCTTGCCGGCCTCCTCCCTCCGCTCTGTGACAACGGCAACATGCTGCTTGATGGCGGTTACGTCGACAACCTGACCGTCGGTCATATGAAGAGCCTTGGCGCCGATGTCATCTTTGCCGTTGATGTCGGCAGCCTAGATGACACCACCCCGCAGCAATTCGGCGATTCCCTCTCGGGCTTCTGGGCCCTTCTCAACCGCTGGAACCCCTTCTCCTCGTACCCGAATCCGCCCACCCTCTCGGAAATCCAATCCAGGTTGGCCTACGTATCGAGCTACGACGCGCTAGAGCGCGCAAAAAGTACGCCCGGTTGCAGGTACATGAGGCCGCCCATTGACCCTTATGGGACGCTAGATTTTGCAAAGTTCGATGAGATTTATAGGGTGGGGTATCTATATGGGAAAGAGTTTTTGAGCAGGTTGAGGGAGGAGGGTGTCCTGCCGGTGCCAGAGGAGACGGAGAAGGAGAAGAATCTTCGGAGGACGATGGCGCCTCGGCGGGCGAGTATTTGAGGATGTATTGTATTGTGGGTGTCGGATAGACGGGGTTCATATTGGGAGTTTTCCTGGTTTAGAATCAGATGGGAAATTTAGAAAGAATCTGCTAAATCTATAGTGTCAACGTGTATATATAGTGCCTGCCATCTTTCCCCCCCCCCCCTTTTTTTTTTTTTTTCCACTTCAACACCTAAATTACATCAATCAGCACAGATACAAATGTTCCTCGCAGTCATCAGTCACCCGCTCCCCAGCGCCTCATCCCCCTTCCTCAGCACGCTCAACTCCGCTGTTGTCATCCCAGTCGCGCTCTCCCCAGCATCATCCGCATTACCCCTTACCCCAACATCGCAAACCGCTCGCTCTACACCGTCTCTGCTAACATAACATTCGTCATATTACCTCTATACCTCTGCACCGCCACACTCTCGCCCTCATCCCACAGCACCGAGATCCCGATACTACCACCCCACGACACGTTAACAAACAACCCGTTCTCCCTACAAGCCCGCAAGGACAGTGGCGGCGATTGGCTAGAGAAGGGCACTTCCGTAGTAGAACGGGAGCATGGGACCCCAGTCTAAATGCAGGGTTATCACAGGGTGGAAGGCGAGGCCGAGGTCGATGGCTAAGTAGGCAGCCTACCATTTCGTGCTTGACGCGCCGTCGATTGCGGCTACAGGGAGTTGGCCGCGTATGTAGGGCTGTGTGGAGGATGTCAGGGGAGTGCATTTCAGGATGCTGTTTGCGAGCGTGTTTACGGTGCTGAGGGGTGCTGGGGGAGAGGAAGAAGGTGCCTGGGCCCGTGCCCAGGGCGATGGAGACGGGGCATGTGGTCCAAGTGCTGTTTTGCTGGGGGAGTGTGCGACTAGGGAGCTAGGTGAAATTGGTGTAGGCTTGATTGGCGGTCGCGTTGATGGCGTGTCCTTGCCTGTAGAAGATCTACAAGTTGGTGTAGGGGATTTGGAGTGAAGGGTCGATGTTGAGTCTATCGATGAAGAGACGGAGGCCCAAGTAGCCGAAGATGGTGACGTCGTGTGCGCTACCCATGCTCGTGAGAAAGGCGAATGTAGGGTGGGTTCTAGCGTAGGTCTAGTCGTTGTCTAGAAGCTATTCGGAGTATTAGAGTCAGGGGTCTTGCGCGTAGGGTTAGCTAGAATATAGATAGTAGATGTAGCTCGAACATCTAGATAGCGAGACTTCGTTCACGACGATGCTAAAGATGCTATAGGTTATTCCAGGACCATTGATTGATTCCTTTGTAGCATAATAATCTAGGTACTATAGGCTATGCGCATTTTGTGAGTGAATTACATCGTCGATGAGTACGACATCAGCCTGATTTATGGGAATGGATCCGCTCATACAACTGTACTCAAGAATTATGCCTGCTTCATCGTTCACAGAGAGCTGCATCTTTGGCGACTTTACTGTCCACGTCTCATTTTCCGGAAGCCCGAACCACGAACTCAGCATATTAGTCTTGTTGGTGTCTCTGAATGAGGGCGGTGGTGGAGTCTGCGTTGTCCACATTGTTGGCATACTCATCCAGGTCGGTTGCATTCCTAAGATAATAGAGACCAGTAGTCTCGTTGAGATCTAGGAGCTCTGCGTACAGTACGCGATTACATTGTATGTCGAGAGTAATCCTTTTTGAAATACCTCGCGCCTCCAGCCTCTGAAAATTAATTATGAAGTGAGAAACCAATATCGCTGTTCAAGTAGTATTAGTAATCAAGAATAGTCCAGTGCCCGTGCAATTCTTGTAACGACCGTTCGTCCACTGGTAAAGGGCTCCACCAGCATTGGAATTGTCAGTACCGTTCTATGAGGAGCTATAAGCCATATTAACATTCTCTTGAGCTTGAGGAAATTCCTCGACCCGGTATTGTACAATCTGCTGCATGGCATATGGGTGTGATACCTGCAAACTAGGGGCCATCCAAACTTCAGAATACCAGAAGATAAGCCGTACATAGCACTAATCCTAAACCACACGCGGGAATGCTATTTTGTGCCTAGGGGAATGTTATTTCAACCTTAATTGCACTTGGTCCTATAGTGTTCTGGAGAATGTGGAACGGATTTCGTAGTAGCAGTAATTTGCAGCTCTCGAATGTTGTGATCCCTTGGGAGTGAGCCGTTTGGAAGGGAGAAAGTATCTACTAAGTCCTTGGTAAAACGGCTACCTATTCGTCAATGTAGGTATGCAAAAGCTTCGCGTATTTTTGCGACGCACCTACTAGTGATACGCTCCTAGAAATGGCCTGAGGGTCGGGGATCGCATCTGACGAAGCAGCTCCAATATTCTTATCATAGCAGTCTCGCCGACGACGAGATTGGTCTTGACTCAAAACGCTCATCAGTGGCTTGGGCCTGGGAGCTAAGGTTACCACATTTGTTGCCTTTAATCGTTGAATATATGTCCGCAGTGGCATTGCCGATTGTTACTGGGCCAAACAGCGGACCAGATTGTTGCAGGCCCAGTTTCGTACTTATCCGCAAAATCCGTCTGAATAGCACACTGGCCTTCAAGGGCGTCGTATACAGTAACGTTCTTACTGTGGGCTTGAGTTGGAGCACAGCCTAGATAACGCAGTTTGTGTACAAACATGCTATACTGCCCCTCAATGGCTCCCCTGCCTCCTAGCTTCCAATTATAGCTCCAGCTAAGGACCGCACCATCTAGATAAAGCATAGGCTTAAAGTCCGTAATATGATCGGGATTGACCTAAGCGTTGAGGACAGCTCCACTTGGTTCTATCACGGGCCCACTCTAATACGCAATGCCGCTTATTACTGACTCCCTACTATATTGATATAGCTAAGAACATTTGCTACCATTGCTTCTCTCTTGATGCTTGTAGAATTCTGCTATTGCTGCGCAAGTTTCTTGCCGGTTAAAGAGTGGTCAACCGTTGATATTGTCGCCGTTCTTGGGGATATTTGCTTCGCAAAAGAGGGCGACGGTCGCAAGATTTATGTCAAAGTACCCATTTGGCAGGGACATGCGAGACTCATACTTTCCAGGATCTAACCTCGAGGTGGTAGGCCGCTAACTGTCACTGTCCTACTATACATTTCTGAAGCGGGTTTCGAAGGATGCTGTTGAAACGATGCTTATGCCTGCAAGAAAGAGCAATCGCATTCGGTACCGAGAAGAAATGTAAAGGCATCATTTTTCATTCATGCGTGTCAACGACGTACTTGAAATCCGGAGCTAGCTTTGGATTGATTGTCGACGTCAGCCCTGTATTCTTCAAGGAGGTAATGGAATGCAATAGGTATTTGAAGGGAGCTGTTTTACAGTCAATGTTATGAATTGAAATAGAAAGTAGTGATCGGAGGGGGGGGTTTAACATTGACTCCCACTGAATCGCGGGTGTAATGGGGCTGTGAATGGGTGTTTATCTCAGTTTCATGTAGACGGTAGTAGGACCTGTTAGGTGGTCACTTCACGTTATTCACCTGGAGTGGTTTAATCATTTATTTCAATGTTGACCCAGAACATACGGTTACGCGTGTAGTCTTTAGTAGTCAACCTTGCAATAGCTGATGCTTTGATAGGTGGTATACCATATATTAATGATTCGTATCCAGGGATATACTAATGGAACAAATAATTCAGTTGGCCATGGAACTAGATTACAATCAAAATTAAATTTGAAGATAAGGGACGGTTGTAATTCCGCACCGATCGAAGGAAATCTTAAGGACTATAAACACGGTCAGAAAACCGGGCTTCGGTCTTATCTCGCAAAGATCGAACTTATTCGAGCCCTCCCATGCCACCCGTTCAACATCATGCTTTCTTCATTGACATATCAAGTTCACCTTGAAAAGTAATAATATCATGCTTACTTCATTGACATAATAAGTTCATCTTGAAAAGTAATGACATCAATGTTACATAAAGCTTGACATGAACAAGCAAATGCAACGGCACGGCTTGACACATTCCCCCATAGAGGCGTCACCTTCCGCATCGGCTGGTGCGATGTGTGCTTCTGAGGCCGACCGCCAAGCCCGAACGCAAACCACACGATGCAAACGTGGTAATTTGTCGTGGGCTAACAGCTGCCGACCGATTATTCCAGCAAGGAACAGTCACGTGTCAGGTTGGTAGAGGGGGCAAGTCAAAATACCTTGCTGAACAGCGGTTCCGATGTTTTAATCTTGTTGAGACTACTCGTCTTCCGTCATAGTAGCAAGGTGCCGACCCACTCTCCCGCTGCAAAGGAACTTGGACGATAAGCCGTTCAGGCAGGGAATAATTCAGCATATCTTCTGCGAAGAGCAGTAAGATGGAGTCACAAAGTATGCAATGCTAAATCCAATCTTGTTTTCGACTCTCATTTCATACCATCACCAGTCCAAATAATCGGATATATAGGTCTTCAGGACTCAATATTACCTATTTGTAGATGTCATCTACGTTGACTCTACTATCTTCCATATGTTGAATTCGCAAGATCCCAAAAATATCTATCAGAATGCCCGTCCCACTTAATGAACCTTGGTATAGCTACCAATGGCGTGATGCTGTGTTGAAGGAACCTCGCCGCAACGCCTACGCTGTTGAAGTGAATATGCTACATGTCCAACTCTTACTGCTTAAGGTGGGGACGGAGTTGCTGCGCCTGCGATATCCGCGTCCTCTACTGGCGCGCAAGTGCAGAAGAGATTGGTATCGCCGTAAGCTGTACAAGGGTTAGCACTATGCATTACCAGCAACGGCAGTTATAATGAATTCCGCATCCTTACCGTCATCTAGTCTCGTCACTGAAGGCCAGAATTTTTTCTCTTTAAGATAGGGTAGCGGGTATGCCGCCTTTTCTCTACTGTACGGACGATTCCACTCCCCGATAATTAAGTCTTGCTGTGAGTGGGGCGCCATTTTCAAGACATTCCCTTCTCTAGGCTGCTCCCCTTGCTCAATAGCTTCGATTTCCTTGCGAATCGAAATCAATGCATCGCAGAAGCGATCTAACTCGGCCTTGCTCTCCGATTCGGTGGGCTCAATCATTAGCGTATTCGCGACTGGCCACGACATTGTTGGTGCGTGGAATCCATAGTCCTGCAGCCGCTTCGCAATATCAATAGCCTCGACGCCGGCAGTGTCTTTAAACTTGCGAGTGTCAAGGATAAACTCGTGCGCGCACCGTCCCTTCTCGTTTGTGTAGAGAATAGGATAATGAGGTTTCAGTCGAGAAAGAATGTAGTTAGCGTTGAGAAGTGTGATCTTTGTGGCCTGTGTAAGTCCAAGAGATCCCATCAACTTGATGTAGGCCCAGCTAATAGGTAAAATGCTTGCGCTTCCCCATGGTGCACCACTAACCGGCGCGATAGCCTCCTTGCTAGTGTTCACTGCCGCGAACGGGTGTCCGGGCAGGAAGTTTCTCAGATGCTCCTTGACTCCGATGGGCCCCACCCCAGGTCCGCCTCCACCGTGAGGAATGCAGAACGTCTTGTGTAGATTGAGGTGGCATACATCTGCCCCGATCTCCCCAGGGGAGCAAAGACCAATTTGCGCGTTCATGTTTGCTCCGTCCATGTACACTTGACCGCCGTGTTTATGGATAAGCTCGCACACCTCCTTGATTTTTGGCTCGAATACGCCAAAAGTACTTGGGTATGTGATCATAATCGCGCCAATCTCCTCACTATACTTTTCGCACTTAGCACGAAGGTCTTCCATATCCAGGTTTCCAGTAACGGAATCGCATTTGATAGCAACGACTCGCATTCCAGCCATGGCGGCACTAGCCGGATTGGTTCCATGAGCTGAAACGGGAATTAGACACATGTCTCGCTTTTTCCCAGGCTGCTGTTCTTGGTATTTGCGAATCACTCGTAGTCCCGTAAATTCGCCTTGTGCTCCGGAGTTAGGCTGTAGGGACACTGCATCGAATCCGGTTATATTAGCTAGATCCTTCTCCAAGTCCGCTATGAGCCTCTGGTAGCCTGGCGCCTTATCTGTAGGCATGAAAGGATGCAAGTCGGATACGCTATGCCATGATACGGGAACCATTTCGGTAGTGCCATTCAGTTTCATGGTACAGGATCCTAGTGGTATCATGGAATGGACGAGGGAGAGGTCTTTGGACTGAAGATGATGAATATATCGCAGAAGCTCCGTCTCTGAATGGTGCGAATTGAATACCGGATGTGTGAGGAAAGGGGACTTTCTTGCGAATTCTGACGGAGGTTTATTTGTAACAAAATGGTCTCTGCGTATGGCTTCAGAACTCTTCCTAAATTTGCTGATCACGTTAAAGAGGTGGTCTATTCGCGAGCGGCCTACGGTTTCATCGACGGTAAAACTCAGGTGACGTTCATCGATCTTTCGCACATATATGTTTGCCTCCTCCAATACCTTAAATATTTCCTCTGTTTTGTCCGCTGTTTCTACAACGACGGTGTCAAACGCGACTGGTGCGTCATCCATGCATGCGCGATGGCCTGTCTTGAAGCCATGTTCGCAGAATTTGCGTTGCAAAACGCGAGCGGTCCTTATGGTTTTTTGTGCAATTGCGCGGAGACCCTCGGGTCCGTGGTAGATCGCATAAAATGCGCTCATGTTTGCTAGTAGGGCCTGGGCCGTGCATATGTTGCTTGTTGCTTTTTCGCGTCGGATGTGCTGCTCTCTTGTCTGTAGAGCCAGTCGTGCTGCAGGGTTTCCAAGCCTATCCTTGGACAGCCCGATCAATCGTCCTGGAATTTTGCGTTTATATTTCTCGGCGCATGCGAAAAAAGCTGCATGAGGTCCTCCAAAACCTAATGGTACGCCAAAGCGTTGCGCATTGCCAAATACTATGTCCGCGCCGAATTCCCCAGGTGGAACGAGAATTGTTAAAGCGAGAAGATCAGTAGCTACACTAAAAAGAGAACCGTTTTTGTGCACTTTTTCAGATAAGCCACGAAAATCGTCAACCGCGCCTTCCGTATTCGGATATTGAACTAGCACGCCTACCAGGTCGTCACCCAGTTCTTCGACTCGTCTGCAATCGTCGTTTAGAATATCACCTACCTCGATCTTTATTCCAAACCCCTCGGCCCGAGACTGGAGGACAGCGATCGTCTGAGGATGACACATGCTAGATACTAGATATGTCTTGTTGGCGCGTTTCTGACGGGCGGGGGATAGGTTGCTAAGAGAGAGTGTCATGGCTTCTGCGGCCGCCGTTGGCTCATCCAGTACAGAGGCATTAGCGATCGGGAGTGCCGTCAGGTCTGTCACCAATGTCTGGAAGTTGAGCAGAGACTCCAATCTACCCTGGCTTATTTCGGGCTGATACGGGGTATAGCTAGTGTACCAAGCGGGATTCTCGAGGACATTCCTCTTGATAACCTCGGGAACCCTTGTACCAGCATAGCCGCACCCAATGAAACTGTTTCCAGGCACGTTATTACGCATTATCTTATCGAGATATTCCTTGAGCGCATTTTCAGGCATGCCATTCTTGCTATATGTCTCATTATTTTTTATAGGCTCAATTTGAAGTTCGCGAGAGGATAAAATATCGGGAGGTATGACTTCACGGACGAAGTCATCCAATGTAGCCGGAGGAGCTTCGAGAGCTTGTAGCATCTGCTGGACGGAAGCAGGAGAGGGGCCAATATGTCGGCGTGGAAAGGTGTCTGATTCGAGCGAGAATAAACGGGGAGCGGGTCGATTAGCAGAGTTGGCCGAGGGCGCGTCTCCAGTAGACGTGGAGTGCTGAAATGTACGTCGCCAGGACGCAGGGTGGGCGGTAAGACCATTGCATATAGGATTGCGGGGCCTCAATCGTCGTTGAGAAGTTGCAGAGTAACGAGCGAGGTGTCCAGCGGAGCACGCTGCTCGGAGACTAGTTGTCCGCATGATGGCCATTCAATTGAGAGAATTGGCTCGAAGGGTGCCCGAAGAGAGCCTCGTGTATCCAGAATGCCTTTCTACAGAGGAGTAGAGAAAGGGAAGATGGTCCTACAACGCAAAACAGCTTCTGAGGCTGTTTCGGACTTCCACAGGTCCTATGTGAGTCGGGTGGGGGTGGCCAGAGATTATTCGGATAGCTCATTGACATACATCAGTTGCCACAGGCTCGCCAAGGAACAACCTGTCCACCGCAACGAGCACACGGCGGGTGAGGAAGTCCAGGTAAACGTCAAAGCAATTCAGGACGAATACATGACATGGGAGACGCAGCCGACGCGAAATTTCGCGGCAGGCGGTGTGATGTCCGAATCCTAGCAGTACCTAGGTAAGCTTGATAACGCAGAAGCCGTGACTTTCCGATGCTCTAGCGCGGTCCAGCGGCGCGGTAGCGTTATCAAAGCCCCGAGACGTGCCCGCCTATCACAGCCTCCGTCCAACCGCCCTGGTCACTTCCAGCGTCTTTGATCGCACCTACACGCTGTCGCCTGGGCGAGTTTGTCGATTTTCATTCGTATATCGTTTGGCCAGAAGGAGGTTGAAAGGACGGGTTTCATACCACGTAGTCCGATTCATCATGACATCCTTGAATTCTTTAAATAGAGGCCCTCTATATCATCGCAAGGCATCTAACACACACAATACCATCTCTAATATCAAATGACCCGACAGCCCAAACCCTAGGAGACCGCCACACAAGGACTTTACATCCTCCATGTCACCCCTCATCTCACCAACACCCAGGTCTAACCTCCTCGTCCTCGCAACATTCGCAACCTGCGCATACCCCATCACCGCTTCTCCCGGTCTCTACAACGTCTCCTCGTAAGCGGGGGTCATACTATCAAGAACAATGCCAAACCGTTCGAGGATATCGTAGTATATGCTCCTCAGATCACAGGCCTGAAGCGCTTTCTGAACACTCGCGCGCACCTTTCCCAACTCCATCACCATATACCCACGATAGCCTGGACCCTAAATAATCTAGAACGATGTCTTCGTCCTGTCTGAGTGCCCCTCCTCGCTGCTGCCTTTCTCTGAAGACGGTTGTGAGATGGGAGCTTCCTTGGCCAACACCTGCGCATTGTTGCATAAGCGAGTCAACATAGTTTTGTAGTCTTCGTCGAGTTTGTGGTAGTCGTCCCATGTTGTAGGAAATGTGACCTTTCGGCTTGGAGGCACATGGGCGAAAATGGAGCTTAGGAACAATGAGATTATGTCGAAACGTCTATCCTTCAACCTCTCAAGTTCAATGCGACGGTCGTCAAGCACGCGATAGAGGCTGCGCTCTTCGTCGGAGTCCAGCGGGCAGGGGAAGTTCCATGAGGAGGGAGTTTGAAATGAGAGGGAAGTGGCGATGAAGAGTGAATGTGAGCAGGGCCTCATTTCTATGGGTTTTTTGAGGGACGGGACTGAGTTGTTCTAATGGTGCGTTCCCTACGAAAGCGGTGGTTTACATACTGGCTTGACCGATTTGAAGCAAACATGGCGGCCTCCGGTTTGTTTCTTGATCTCAATGGCCCAGCAATTGCTCTTATCAACGTCTGAGCCCTCAATGAAACCAGAGAGCGGGATGGCGCACGACGCTGCACGAACATATTGTACGATAGGAAAACTACACAAGATAGCTATGGCCAAGGGCTAGTCAACCTGCATGGAACACAACCGTAATTGAGACAACTGATAAGAGAAGTTGTCCCCAATTGGTTTGAGAAGCCATTTGGCAAACTTGCCATGATTATCTAACCATTTCATATGTCAAAAGCAATCCTTTAACCTGTTTCAAACTCGGAAATCGATTCTCTCAGCATTCCAGCTATATTCCGATTCTAGAGGTAGTACTATCCTCCTTAACATTCTTTGGGAAACCCATTCTGCTAAAATTGGGGTTTTTAGCAGAGTGTTTGAGTTGAACTCGAATTGTATAATTTCTTGTCGATGATATGCCGTAGAAGTCTTCGAGATGAAACATATGCATTTGACAGCAGGACTTATGTGACACGAATGTTGCGTTGCACGAGAACATGGCAGTCTAGCCAGCCATGATTTCCGCGTCAAGCTGTTGGCAATCTCGCCTTGTGCTTGCTAGGAAAAACAAGACTACTGCAAGGTGGCGATGACTTGCTTGATTGAGGTCGTCGAAACTGGGGTTGAGACTCTGGAGATGGACATGCTGCTTTTGAGGTGAGCTTGCAGCGTTATAGTGGGTGCTGCGAACTTGAGTGACTCAGCATTGTAGGTGTGGTGTGAGGAAGGTTCAGAAAGTGGAGGTTTAATTACCTGACACCTCAGCCGCACAGACTCGCATTGAACGCGTTCTCACGTGATGTTGTTGGCTCGCCACCCAACCCTGTTCCGTTTGCTGTTCTCTCACCCTTTTACCTTTACCTGGAAATTGCAAGTTTCGCTGCATGAGAACATCCTAGAAAGAATCGCTAGTTTACCCTACTTTTGAATTGCCCGTGTGTTTATGAAAAGGTTCTTAATATGCAATGCTCCCAATGTGAATTGCCCCAAGAAGCATCAATGACTACCTTCACATTTGAGCGATTGTGAACAATTGTGGGACCTCTTGAGATTGGGGCTGGAGAATTTTCTCTGAGCCTCTCCGACGGCCGAGATGTTGAGAATATTTTCAACACGAACCCACCCACCCAAGTATTCTAGACCTCGCCCACCCCTCTGAACTCCATTCTTGGTAGAAGCCCGGCTAAACATCTATCTTTAGCTCTCCCTTTTCCAAATACTTTGAAGTGGGTCCCGTCGTCGCACCATTTCTACAGCTAAAAACGTCCAAACTTGATAAGCGAGGAAAAGACAATATTCGTGCTGCTTCACGGCGGAAACATGAAAGATATATGTGTCGCGGCTATAAACTTACTATTCTTATGCCATGGAGCTAGGTCGAACACATTATGCACGAACAGTCTTCTATGTGTTTGCTTCATGCGGCGGCGCATATTCTACTTAGACGACTAACAGATCATAACAATTCAGTACTCATGACTTTGAATGTAGTGAGCTACGACTTCTCAATTACGCAAGGATCGGCGCCTTGCTTGAAGAGGTGCTTCACTCCGTCGCTCGGACAGAAGACGTTGCAAAAGGAGGCGTTGTCCGTCTTCGGAGGTTACGTACACTCTTTACTCAACGTGATGAGAAGTGAAAATATCATTCGACACCAATGAGCTGGTCCTATGGGTCCCACGACGCGCCTGGGGCGAAAGGAGAATGTGTTTCGTCGGTTTGAGGTTTTAGTTTGCAAGAGATGCCCGATTGGGAAGGCTTACGACGACGACCATGGGGTGCCTCAAATCCGAAGTTCGAGACGTTTGAGAGCCCGCTATCACAAGATATTGTGATGTTTTCCAATGTCCCATCATTATCAGAGTTGCCTTTCATTACAAGGTTAGGACTTGCGTGGTAAATTCGTTGTATCATTATTTATCGCTAATACCAGTAGCATGATTTGTGCTCTATTTTTTAGACGTTATTCTATGCAATAGAATTACGGTCCAATCCAGGGAGCTTCGAACTCCATTCCAAAGTCCATCGCCAAGCCCAGTTCCAGTTCCCCGAGAAGAAATGATATGTACTATAAACGAATGACTGAAATCCTCCTTTCCAAATACCGTGCGCGCATACAGATGAACTAGGTATATGGACGCAGTTAAGCGGCCACAGCTGCAGCATCCATCAAGGTCGCAGCGTCGCGGGCATTGAGATTGCGACGGACACGTCGAGTCCGCTTTTGCTGACGGCGACCAAGAAGATTGCCGAGATCGAGACCTCCTTTGCCATTGCCGCCGCCAAGAAGGTTGTCGAGCAAATCTTGGATAGAGTTGCCCTGCTCCTTTTTCTGCTCTTCGGCCGCAAGCGCTGCCTCTTCATTTGCATCTGCAGTCTCATTTACAGCAGCTGAATTGTAGTTAGTAGAGTAACGAGTGAATTTATCGGCGTAGCCCTTACCACCGTCCTCGATAACGATATCAGTCGCGTTAGCGGCGGCAGTCTCATTCAAAGCAGGAGGCATGGCAACCTCAGTAGCATCTGTGACTAAAATCAACCCTTGCCTTCCTATAGTAGATCACTGGGTTGTGTGAGACTCACTTCCAGCTTGAGCTGCCTCTGCGGCCTGTTGTTCGGCGGCGGCTTGCTCCTCAGCTTGCTTCTGAGCCTCTGCTTCGGCAGCCGCTTGTTCTTCAGCCTGCTTCTGAGCTTCTTCCATAGCTTGAGCATATTCCTGAGCTTGTTTTTCGGCTTCGGCTTCGGCTTCGGCTTCGGCCTGCTGCTGGGCCTCCTCCATAGCCGCGGCATGTTCCTGAGCTTGCTTTTCTGCTTCGGCTTGAGCAGCCTCTGCTTCGGCCTGTGCTTGCGCTTCTTTCAATGCTGCAGCCTCCTCTGCGGCCTGCTGCTCTGCTTCGGCCTGGGCTTGTTCCATGGCTTGAGCATTATCTTCTGCCTCTGCCTGCTTGGCTTTTGCCTTAGTCAATACAGCATCGAGTTTCAATGCCCTCTTGCTGAGATCTTCAACCATAGCGGCTTCACGTCGGCCAAAGTTGGTATTGGGGATAACAATATCTCTTGTGGCATCAGTGACGACAGCTATTTAAAGTTAGGAAGAAGCGAGCTCTAAGATGACGAGAAAGCTTACGCCCAGGCTTGACAAAGGGAGCTGGAGCCGTAGCCACGAGTGCCACGGAAGCGAGAGTAAGGAGAGAATAGACTGTCTTCATTTTGAAAGATCGGAGGGAAAATTAGGGAAGGAGTGGAAATAGAGTGAGTCAAACGTTAGGGAAAGTAAAAAGTGAGCTCAGCTCCAGAAAAGAATGAAATAAAAACTAAGTGTCCTGCACCAAAAAAGGCTGAGAGACTCGAACTGGGCGGTGAAGATTGATTGTGGATTAAGTGTGCTTGGGTTAGGGCAACTATATATATTCGTCAATAATGCTTCGCCGCTGCCTCGGCTCCTAGATTCTAGATTCTGATCATGTCCAAAAGGCGCCGGCTGGTTGGGATATTGTTTTGGGACATCCTGGGAACATCATACGCTCAATGTTGGAGGCTGTCCTCAGGTGGCCAGGCCCGAGAAGAACGAACATAGAGTGGGTCCCGCCAGTCTCTCACGTAGGGTAGAAGCTTCACGCGAGTCAAAAATGCTCAGAACAGGAATGCTTGGCGACATGCCTCAGGAAACGGACTAATCAAACGCATGAGGGAAAAAAAAGCAGGTTGGATGACGCAAGGCGATGCCTGTGGGCCGATGTCATTAGGAGATTCAAAACCATGGTCCCAACGTTTGCTGTTAGAGACGGTGTAGCAGACAGGCAGGGATGTATGGGAGCTAAGAGAAGCTTAATTCAAACGCACAAGTTTGGTTGACTGAGGCGTGCAGGCACAGGAGGATATGAGGCTTGGCCCGTTTCAGGCAGATCGATGTTACTAGCGTTGCAGCCTCACAACCTAGAGACGTGACAATTCTCCCCAGGAATTGTCGCTGGTCGGAGAATTTTGCTTATGACAAATATGGCAACCGCGGACTTTGCGCAAGTTTCGTTGGGACCTCGATACGCGGGTACGATGAAGCCGAATGAACAAGTCCGCGGCCCGATGCGCACATCTGCCTTCATTGAGAACAGGTGACGTCTTCAGATGGCGCAGCGGGAAGCAAAAAGTAATAATTAGTCAAGTATAAGGAAAACTTGAAGACGAATGAGAGAAATGTCCTGCCTACACAATCAATCTGAAGCACCTCGGGAAGCCCTGGGTGCTTGCGGCGATACAATTTTCCGCAATGCTACCGAAGCACGTGAGTCGGAGCATCGGAGGCTAGCCGACTCTAAATTCATGAATCATGCCCTCGCCAAAGCCAAGCGGGAGAAAAATGCAGACTCATCACCAAGGGCCTGCCAGGAATGATCGCATTTCGTGGTGGGGTGAAATGAAGGTGGAATACATCCATTGATACAATTTGGCTCAACCCCCGTTATTGAGGATATGGAGAGCGCAGAGGGCTCCATCCAATAAGAGGCCCGGCATTTCATTTCCGCTTAGCCTCGGGACTAGGCAAACATCGTCATCAGCCAATTCTTCTTGAAGACTTTCAGATATGCCTTTTTCCTGCCTCTCTACCAGCAGTCACCTCACAATGGCTTCCAAGGCGCTGCCGGCGACGATAGCCCGCTGGGCACTTCTTTCACCTCGGTCAATTCGTATCGCTCCACGAATGGCGGCAAGTACCACAAGCAGCATTTCTTCGCCTTGGGAATTGTATCGACCTGCCATTCGCATTGCAGGGCAAAGGCGCGCCCTATCCTCCTCAGTCAGGTCGAGATATGTCGATGTAGATGACGCGTTCGATCCCCGGCAACAAGACCGTGAAAGCGACGAAGTCGATGTTTGCATTGTGGGTGGAGGACCTGCCGGGCTGTCTGCCGCCATTAAGCTAAAGCAGCTAGCGAGTGAGGCAGGAAATGAGGACTTCAGAGTTCTTCTTCTGGAGAAGGCTGGAGAAATCGGAGATCACATTGTGTCTGGCAATGTGATTGACCCATCCGCTATCAAGGAGCTCCTGCCGGACTGGAACTCGGAAGACAACCCCAACCGGTTTGAGCACACCACGGCGGCTAAGGTGGATAAGATGTACTTCCTCACTAAGAATTCCTCTATTCCACTACCAAAACCCCCTCAGATGAACAATCACGGTAACCACATAATAAGCCTTAACCAACTCTGCAAGTGGCTGGGAGAGCGAGCAGAAGAGGTTGGTGTTGAGATCTACCCTGGATTTGCGGCTTCGGAAATACTATACAACCATGAGGGCGTTGTGAAAGGCGTGGCTACTAATGATCTTGGCATATCGAGAGAAGGAAAGCCTAAAGATTCCTTTGAGCGCGGGATGGAATTTCATGCACGCGTCACTCTTCTAGCTGAAGGCTGTCATGGCAGCCTTACAAAACAGGTCATTAAGAAATATGATCTAAGGCGAGATAGTCAGCATCAGACATATGGGCTTGGTATTAAGGAAATCTGGGAGGTCCAGCCGGAGAAGTTCCAATCTGGCCTTGTCGTTCATTCCATGGGTTATCCTCTGCCTTCGGATACATACGGAGGTGGCTGGATGTACCATTTTGGTGACAATATGGTCAGCATCGGTCTCGTTGTTGGCCTAGATTATCCAAATCCTTGGCTCGCACCTTATGGCGAGTTTCAAAAAATGAAACACCACCCTGTGTTCAAGAATGTACTGGAAGGAGGCAAATGCATTTCTTATGCCGCCAGGACTCTGAGTGAGGGCGGTTTCCAATCGATACCTAAAGTCGCGTTTCCAGGTGGTGCACTCATTGGGGATTCAGCAGGTTTTGTGAACCTACCAAAGATCAAAGGAAGCCACACGGCTATGAAATCAGGCATGTTGGCAGCTGAGGCTGCGTGGGATGCACTGAGTGGGAACCCGGAAGGAACAATTTTCCTGTTTGATTATGAGGATAAGCTACGCAGCTCTACGGTTTGGTCTGAGCTCAAGCAGGTGAGAAATATGCGACCGGCGTTCCACAGCCCTCTCGGGCTCTATGGGGGGATCATCTACTCTGGGATCGAGGCATTTCTTTTCCGGGGCAAAGAGCCCTGGACATTTAACCACGGCAAACCAGACCATGCAGCCACTAAGCCCGCAGATCAATGCAAAAAAATCGAGTACCCCAAACCAGACGGAAAGATTAGTTTCGACATCCTAACTAGCGTCAGCCGGAGCGGCACAAATCATGAGGAAGATCAGCCCGTCCATCTTCAGGTCAAAGATTGGGACAAGCATGCCGAGATGGAATGGCCAAAGTACAAAGGAGTTGAGAACCGCTTCTGTCCTGCCGGTGTGTACGAATACGTCGAAGATACCAGCAAGGATCTGGGTGTGAGATTTCAGATCAACGCTCAAAAGTAAGTGCCACATGATTATTACTACAAAATCATGACATGAATCTAATTCGCGAACAGCTGTGTCCACTGCAAGACATGCGATATCAAGGACCCCAACCAAGACATCAATTGGAGTACACCTCAAGGCGGTGAAGGCCCTAAGTATGTTTTGACGTGATCTTGTGGCTGTTGGCTGGCTTCAAGACTCAAAGTCGACACCATTTCGTCATAATAGATGGTTTTCGATTTCAAATATGGTGGATTGGAGGATTATTCACTTGTAATCGAGCGTATGACAATGTCGGCCGGGCAGACGGAAAAATAGTAAGACAATTCTGGCAGCTAAATACTGTTAGGGAATTTTGGAAAAGAAATACTCGGAATGATTCTTGCGCGCCCCTTTCGCCCCGAAATATTGGAGCGGGGCTCGATCGTCGATAATAGGATTTGTACATTAGCCCTGAACCAAATTAGAAGCTACCTAGCGGCGTATGGGACTGGCTAGAGGACCTGCAAGGCCAGCACATAGTCGCAATAATTCTATGTTCAAGTAGGTGGTTGCTGCCCAATTTAGACCCAGGACATCCTCCAACCACTGTACATGCGTGATGACTTGTTGTTCGCAGTTTAACAGGCATATCCTCGACTCTATGCTCTTAATAGCATTCCTGGAATCAAGATCATCTTCGAGATTGCTTTTTGCAACAGGGCGCTGTTGATCTGAAAACGAAAGTCACGTGATGCCAAGACGCTAGAGTGAGGCTAGCGAGCAGACGAAAGTCATCGCCTCACTTCAACCTTTACCACCCTTCCCCATCACTAGGCGTCCCCCAGGTCCGCCCGACACCCCATTTACCATCAACCATCCCGTTGAATCCCTTTCGGTCTTCGCGCGCTGCGTGAGCAGTACTCATTAACGTGTTCTTAGCCTTCCCGGAGGTCACTCCCGCGCCGCCGACTCAGCCTAGAGGACTACTGCTCATTGCCTTCGGCCAGGGCACTCCGTTCCTCCCACCACAGGATATATATATATATTGAGCGCCCAAGTAGGACTCCCTCCACCAGTATTTCCATGTTTGTATACTTCCCTGCGCATTCACATTATCCGAGTATATGCGTAGCCTGGCCTTCCGGCGTAGTCACTAGCGACCATCCCTCGCCTTCCTGGCCTTGAACTTTGCAATCTTGTCGACTCTTTAATTCACCTTTACGCTTTACTGTACCAAGCTCACCCGCAAGCATCAGGCTAGACTACCCCGCTGAGGAACGATCCATCCAGCCACCATGACTGAGGTTTCTTCCACCCGCCTTTACCTGGGCAACCTCCCGCGTAATGCGACCAAAGCAGACGTGGAGGCTCATTTCCAGACCCATGGAACGGGTGAGATTACAGAGATCAAGCTCATGAATGGTTTCGGTTTCATTGAATACAAGGATGCAATGGATGCGCGCGATGTCGTTCCTGGTAAGTCTCATGATCAGGCTTTGTCGCACACTTAACACTAACGTGAACACAGCTTTCCGTACGTGAAGCGCCCAGTGGCTCCGTTCTTCCGTTTACCGTTTCATCCTACCTAACCCGGATTCACAGATGGTTCCGACTTCATGGGCGAGCGATTGATTGTCCAGTTCGCTCGAGGCTCCCGTCGTAATGAGAATTTCACTCCGCACGAGCGCGCGGCTCCACGTCCACGACGCACTCCGTTCCGAATGAGGATTACCAATCTTCCGGTGGAGACCAGCTGGCAGGTTAGATTCCCCGACCCTTGGATTTCCTGTGCTTCCAGTTGAGGGCCAGACGACCCCGAGCCTGGATAATGGATTTATTTCGCATGCTTCCATTACTGCATTACTGGATTTTGGACACAGCTTAATTTCGGTGCTCTAGGATCTGAAAGACTTTGCCCGTCAATCTGGACTTGATGTCGTCTACTCGGAAGTAGGACGCGAGCGTGATGGCACAGGGTAAGCCGTCCTCTAGTAGAACGCATCGAGATACTTATATGCCTAGATTTGTCGAATATGAGACCGCTACCGATCTTCGGACAGCAGTAGAGAAACTGGATCGCCGTGAGTTCAAGGGTCAGGAGGTCTCCTGCAAAGAGGAAGTCTCTGACCCTCCCCCACCTCCTCCATATAAACCTAGGCCATATGGTGGACCAATGGAGGGCGATAGGGGACGTGACAGGTACCGATCCCGTTCTCCAGTTGGACGTCGAGGCTACCCACCCGCACCTTACGATGAGTATTATGACCGTCGCGGGCCACCTCGCGGATACAGCCCTCGTCGCGATGACTACCGCCGCCGAACACCACCTCGCGACTTCTACGACTCTCGTGAGCGATATCGGGCGTCTTCTCCACGTGGTCGAGGACCACCTGACGAGTATGGCGCGCCCCGCCGTTATCCTGACGACCCTTATGATGCCCGCGGTGCACCACCCCGTCGCGGTTACGAAGATCCGTACATGAATGGGCATGGTCGTCCCTATGAAGGCGGGCGTCCCCCATCTCCTGGCCGCCGACCTCGAAGCCCAGGGCGTCCACCGTATGAGGAGGGTTACCCGCCCCGGCGCTACTGGTAAACTACCCCGAATCTCCGGCACCATTATGGTGCTCGTAACTTTTGCTCAATCCTATTAGATCCCAGTCGCACGGAACATCCCGCTCCCTTCAACGATGGTCTGTGAAGAGTCGGTGAAGATCGAGGGGTCTCCCGCGGTGGGTTTAGAGGATACGTCAAGGCCACTGATTAGCTCTCCCGTGTCTAGCTTTTCCCGGTACTTCATTCGGACCTATTCAATGAAAAGATTGGATCTGCTCTCTATGCTGTCGGTGGTTGGCTTGGTTTGGTTGTAGCTTAATTTCATTTCTTGGAGGATCGGCCGCTCTTTCTAATCTGGACTCGATGAGTGGAGTGGCGGGTCATGTCGGCTTTTCAAAGTCTCCCCAACCTTTTCCTACGGGTGTTTTATGTATACTAGTTCCCCAGCCTCTTTAACTTCAAGTGCCCGGGAGCTCGATGTATGTACGACATCGGAGTTTCGGCGGAAAAAAATTAAATGTTCTCCCTGCTATGAACACTTTCATTCTCGAGGGGCTTCGGTGGCGCGGTCAGGCGACGGGGCGGGGCGGGCGCCGGAAAAGCGGATCGCCGATTACCGTCCGTATTCAAGCAGTTAAGGCTCGCCTTGGATGACCTGATCTACTCGTATTGCTCCATGCTTTACACCTTCAATGGAAGGTATGTGAAAGGATAGATGGTCTGGCCAGTTGCTTGTGTCTAGGTTGTCTAGATCGTCATATAAGCATGACGGCGTCACCTTAGAGTAGCCCAACTTTTGTGCCCCATTTCCATCGCTGAGAGTTGACGTGTCTAAGCTAATATTTTAGTCTTTTGGCTATTTCGATTGAACCTGTTGTGTGAAGCAAAAGAATGTCAGATTTTAAGGACTTCGTGGATAAATTTACAGACCCCAAGAAGTCGGCAGTTTTGGCTGTTGTTGCGCTGGTGGCGGATTCGGAAGGTAGAAATCAGCTCGTTACCTCTGATATGGTAGATGTGTTTTGATGTTTCTCGCAGGCAACGAGTTTCTAAACGTGACCTCTGGAAGAACCAGCCTCGACACCAACGCAAACCCCGTGTCGAGAACTTCCATCTTTAGACAAGCGAGCACCACAAAACTCATCACTGCGCTCGCAGCCCTCAAGCTTGTGCAATCGGGCCTCCTCGCCCTCGACGACCCGCACCTCATCAAGTCCCGTCTCCCGGAACTGTACGACTTGGATGTGCTGGTCTCGCCGCCGGCATCGGTAGGTGGCGTGGGCGATGAATGGGTCTACGAGAAGAGGGAAAGGGACATCACGCTCCGCATGCTGCTAACTCATTCCTCGGGCGTGGGCTACGATATGTTTGATCCGCGGTTGATAGCGTGGCGAGAGAGTAGGGGCGAGCAGCCGAAATCGCTGTTTGGGCCGGTCGAAGAGGCTTTTGGATGTCCGCTGCTGTTTCAGCCGGGGGAGGGGTGGATTTATGGAGGGAGTTTGGATTGGGTGGGACTTTTAATTAAGAGAGTTACGGGGATGGGGCTTGGGGAGGTTTATAGGAGGGAGGTGTTTGACCCTGTGGGTTGTGACCAGGGGATCTATTTCCCCGTGATTAGGGGGGAGGAGGGGGAGAAGAGGGAAGGTGGTGGGGAAGCGGACGTGGAGGTTGTTATGACGGTGGTAAGAAAAGGAGAGACATTGGAAGAGCATGAGGTATTTTTGCCGACGGATGAATTGGGTGGAGGCGGGCTTTACGCTTCGTCTGAGAATTACTTAAAAATTTTGGCGGATTTGATTGCTCCGGAGCCTAAACTGTTGAATAAGGAGATGATGGACGTTTTGTTTTCTCCGCAGTTTGCAGAGGGCTCGATGCCATTGAAGGGGTTGAGGGACGGTGCGCCGATTTTTGCGAGTATGACTGGTGCGTTGACAGGGAGTATGGATACAAGTAATATCAATCACAGCCTTGGTGGATTGTTGATTACAGGAGATGAGGAGAGTGTCGGAATGACGGCTGGTACCATAACTTGGGGCGGTGCGTTTGGGACGCTGTGGTTTGTGAATAGGGAGAAGGGTGTTGCTGGGTATTATGCAACAAGTGTGTTCCCCCCCGGTGATGTTAAGAGTGTTGAGTTGACGGGGAAATTTGTTAAGGAGGTGTGGAGGAGGGTTGGCCAGTCGAAGAAGTGAAGGAAGTTTTGATTGAGAAAGGTAATGACATGGAGATGTAAAGGGAAACAGTAGATATTCGGCTGGTATAGCAATGTCCTACATAATTTGGATAAACGCTGTGCTACAGAGTTCCTAAAAGAATAACCCGGGTCACGAATGTTGCCGTCCCAGACCTATTTTAACACCCAAAACGCCATCTGTGCATGCGAAGAAAACGCTAATACAACGAATAGTACACTTTACACGGCAGTTAATGACTTGATTCATGCAGAAGTTTATCGGTGGCGCCATTCAAGATATCAGCCGTCTTCTTAATTGCTTTCTTCGCCGCATCCCAATCTTGCTTCTCAATGGCTTCTCGAGCAAACGGGAAGATGGATACATCATAGCCTGAGCCTGTAGCATCGGGAGCGTAGATTACGTGCTTATACTGTTCACGACCAGGAAGCTGGAATGTATGTTAATGTGTATCTACTTTCCGATTATCTTGGGGGGTGAACTTACGCCGTGAGGCTCTTTATCATCCTTGTTCTTCGGCAAATCAAGAAGATGAGTGTCAAAATGCGCCATCCTTGTATTATGAGTCACCCTCTGCAATGTGAGACCTTGCGTCTCAAATCCACCCGTCCCGTAAACCTGACTATACCAATAATCTTCCCAACTATGGAATTCCTTGGCTCGTTGGGTGAAGAGCGCAGCAGCATCAAAAAGCGGTTGGAACATTTCAATATTGTAGTTTCCACCTTTCTTCTCAGTCCATTCTACGAGAGCATTGACTTCCGCTTCGAGGGACTCGGCATAGTCATCAAGGTGCATCGGTATGATAGGCTCTTGGGCGAGCTCGAGGATTAGTAATGCCCAAGCTTGGGCAAGCAAATTGTGGTAAGTGAAACCACGGTCGATGACGTCGGACATCCAGTCAAAAGTTTCGTAGCAGCTGTGGTACATGTCTCCATGTTCAGGGCCGGCAAAACCGAAGTCAAAGCTGGAGCAACCAGCCATGTCCTGGAATGCAACGTAGTCACTTCCAGCGCCCAAGCCACCAATCTTACTGTCAGTTGCATCCCACAGTTCACGGAGAGTTTTGTTCTGTTGATGAGGATCCTCTAGGCGGTCCAAGACGCGAAGCCATGCGTGCTTAAAGATAGGGGAGCCTTCGGCCCAGAGCTTGTCACCGATGACGCCGACGTCTACATTAATATAGGCTATCGCATTAGCACGGAGGTCGTCTATGTTGGCTTCAACATGCTCTGTTGAGCCAATCAGGTTGTACTCCTCAGCATCCCAGGAGGCAAACTCGATGGTTCGGAGCGGGCGCCAGCCCTGAGCGCGGAGCTCACCCAAAACTCGCGCAACTTCCAGCATCACAGCCGTTCCGCTCCCAGGATCTGCAGCACCGAAACACCATGAGTCTCGATGGTTGCCAACAATGATCTTCTTGGCCTTCTCTTCCATTCCAATGAAAGAGCCAAACACGTTCTGAATGGGCTGCTTGTCAACCTCGTCCTGGAAATTCTGTAGATAGACCTTAGGGGATGTTTCAGGATGGCCAGAATACCACTTAACATCCGGCACCCCTCCTTTCCATTCATCAGGTAATTCGTTGCCGTGGCCATCTAGAGACTGAAGTAGCGGTCGGGCGTCCATCCATGATAATGGTAAGCTGGGAATAGTGACGAGTGCGGGGTTCTTGTCCTTTGGCATGCGCTCTTCATCTTTTGTACTGGGCCGCCCAGGTGTGAGAACATCACCAGCAATCCAACTAGTGAGCGCGACAGTGCCCCTTTGAACACCGTCTTCAGGTCTCCACCTCCCTTTTGGCCAAGTGTCTCCCTTTCTGAAACCATCATCCTCAGGGTCGGAATAAATGAGCACGCCAGCAGCTCCCGCGTCTTGGGCAGCCTTAACCTTCATTGCTCGGTCAGATTGAGTCCCATAGTATCGTACAAGAACAATCGCTCCTTTGACGTCAATCCCGCTGTCCCATAACCTTTTGAAATCTAGCTTAGATCCATAGTTGGCATAGATTAAAGGTCCCGTCACATTTCCCGACGCCGAAAGTCCATGGAAAGCAGCCGTTTGCGCGCGTGGTGGCGCATATGCGTCTTTTTCCTCCAGTTTTGCTTCCCAAGCTTTTTCAGGCGGGTCGACAATGGCAACTCTTCGCCCATCTTTCTTCGGATAGTTTAGATAAACGAAATATCTGCCTTGATTAGCAAAGTCTAAAGGTATGTGAAAATCCCGCATACTCGTCGGTAGAGAAGGTATCCATATGGGCCTCCTTGAACTTTCCCTCGATCCATTGGCCTAGATAATAGCTGCCCTCCGAACCTGCGACATGGTCATACGACGTAATATACCTGAGGTTCTCCATAATCTTTGCGCTGTCAATATTTCTTTGTGCTTCCTGCCGCACCCATTCCGGGTTGAACGGCTGCCCGAACCCGGCACCCCCAGACATAACCTCGCTCACAACCAACAAATACACTAAAGATATTATCAATATCAAACCAAATAATCTTGCGACAATCGCCCACCCCGGCCTATACTCGTTCGGTATTGTAGGGCATGCAGGTAACCTCGACGTCAACCATCCGAATCCAAACGAAGGCCAAGGTATTCTGGGAAGATGGAAACTAGAAAAGGAATTCGTGAAATTGTAGAACCGTTTCGAGAATCTACCTCTGTTCCTATTTCTCCTCGATCGCCCATCTTCTGCTGACTCGGGATCCAGGATTTCCATCTCCTCCATTTCCCTCCTCAGCTCCATATCTTCCCGATCATCTACCGGACTCCGCAGCCCACTATCCTCCTCGTCGCTATCCGGCACCGATTGTACTGATGACGGGTGATAATATCCATTTCTTCTGCGCGAATTCGCAGCTGTGGGTAGGTCGTGGCCGAGGAGACCCTGCCGTTCGGCATCGTCGCTGACTTCCTGGGGTCCGAATCGCGATAGCGGGCGGGAGGATGTGGCTTCCTCGTAGGATGGGATTGGAGGGGCCTCGTGCGCGTCATACAGATGTTTTTCGTCTGGCATTGGAAGGTCGTGCAAGGACTGCCAGGGTCCTGTGGCCGACTGCTTGAAATGGTGGCGGAGTAAGGGGGGTAGCGGGAGATGTGTAATTAGTGTTATCAAAGCGTACTACCGAATGCGCATATACATAGTGAAGCGGAATAAAAGAGCGAAGATGCTATGAGGTATTGTAGAGGGAAAAGGAGAGACGGGAGGAAGAATAAACGGCCTTGGTGTTGTGGATGGCGTCTCGACTGTTTGAGAGATGGGGGTCGAGGATGAGGCGGACCCCAGATCATCCGTCGCCGAGGCGCGACTTGGATGAGCCAAGATGGGCCTCGCCGTCAACACTTCACGAAACGCACTATCGATTCACACGACACTTGTTTGTTTCGTACTGCCCAGATTCGATCGCAATCACGTTTGGAGGTCCAAGAATTGTCATTCAGAAATATGTACAGTTACTGAAACACTGCGCTGAACACCGACCTCGTCGTGGCTCAGCTCTGGCTCCGACAACCTGGTGTCGTTCCACTTAATCTACATATTCCGACCACCAGTCACGCTAATCGTCTGTCCGTTAACGTAGCTGAACAGAGGGCTCGCTACAGCCAATACTGCACTTGCGGCTTCCGTCGCGGAACCGGGCCTCCTCAATGGGATGTCCAAGTGTTGCTCTGCTGCCCCAGCGCCGGCCTTCCGAGCCTGTGGTATACCCAGAGCAACCTTCTGGCCATCCGGGGTTGTAATGAATGCGCCTGCCTCTTTCGCCGCCGTCAATCTCGTAAGAATGTGACCAAACGCAACCGTGTTCGCTCGCACACCGAATTGCGGACCCCACCTGAATCGGGTCAGCATTGAACGACATGGTCTTTGGGTTTCTCACTCCTTTGCGATAGTCTTGGTTAGCCCCGTCACGCCGGCTTTAGCAAGGGAATAGTTGATCTGGCCAGCATTGCCGTGCAGACCGGATGTGGAAGAGATATTGATGATGTTGCGCGGTTCGCCGTCTTTGACGCGGAAGTAGGGTGCTGCCTCGCGGACAATCTTGAAAGGTGCGGTACCGTGGACGTCAACGATAGTGTGCCATTGTTTGTCGGTCATCTTAGGAATGTTAGCGACGTTACTGTAAGTCTCTGAGCGAGACTTGAATTCACCTTGTGAATCACGCCATCCCATGTGTAGCCAGCGTTGTTCACAATAATATGAATCTTGCCGCCTCCGAACTCCGCGGCTTTCTTAATGAGTTCTTTGATATACTTGTCATCCAACACGTCTCCCACCGCCACGATCGCTGATCCCCCAGACTGGTTGATCTGATCTGCTACATCTTGTGCTTTCTCTGTTTACTGTCAGTTTAATTAATGCGTTTGAAACTTGCGGGTAGCACAGAAGTTGACATACTTGCATCCACATCGGCGACTACAATTTTTGCTCCCTCATTTGCAAACAACCTCGCGCACTCCGCACCAATTCCCTGTCCCGAGCCTGTAATAATAGCTGTCTGCCCCACCAACATACCCTTGGGGTAGTTGAGATGGCCAGCGATCTGATCGACTCTTTTAGAAGCAGACATCTTTAAAAGGGAAAACCCCACAGATATCGGAGATAGAAAGCAGTACGGAGGAAAGACCTTAGAGGCTATGGGATATGGAATATGGGATATGAGCTGGATATTATTTCTATTAGATGAGGAGGCGGGTATGATTAGCCCGCGGCAGCCAAGCGGGAGCTCTGGAACCGAGGTATGTTGAACGCTCACTACTAATCTGTTTCGGGTTATTTAACTAGCCTTCATGGTATGCGATTCCGCTCAAACATGCGATGACAATCGTTACAAGAGGTTGTAAATTATAAAATGATCTCTTCAACTGCTAATCCGCTAGGCCTGACCTAACATTAGACTGCTTCCTCAGTCAACCGTCTTCAAGCTAAATTTAGAATGAACCACCATTATTTGCGCTTTAGTCAATAATAAAAACTCATAATATGCTCAAATAAAATGATTCTGTCCTCCTTCCACCGCAGAGAGCCTTCATTTATCCTCATACCCACTCAGGATCCCAGATAACCGGTGGCTTTTCCGAGCCCTTATCATAATCCACTTTTACATCCTTCTCCTCGGCCCAGCCCTCCTCATTCAGATCAACGAACCACTTCCAAGCCCATCATATCTTTCTTCTTATAAAGCTCCACTCGCTCTCGCTCTCTCTCCTCCTTCTCAATCATCTCACGATGTCTCCGCGCAATCTCCTGCCTGTCCTTCGCGAGATCCTTCTCACTCCCCATATAGACCATCGACTCTGCCTTCATCGCCATCTTCCTCCGTCCCCTATACACCTCGATATCCATGTCCACGATTTTGATACATCATACTACATGCCCTAATAGTTTCTCGACCTCGAGGTCGGATTTGGAGTAGTACGTGCTGCCGGCGGCGGAGTGCGTGTTGTGAAGCCCGGAAAGCTGTGGAGTCCTACTTTAACTATTGGTGTTAGGCACTCTCTAGATAGATGTCAGGGTACTATCCTATATCAACGCTATCAATTATATTTACCACTCTTATTTGCTATTGGTCTATAAGCTGGCTGGAGATGTGGCAGGTAGATATGGTAGAAAGCGTTTCTTGAATAGCTGACGTAAGTGAGAAATTTTGAGTAATGATCTTGGGACAAGTGTCACAAATGATCTTGGAGTATATATCGTAAAGATAAATGAGAGCCATTGTGAATCTTGAAACGATATTATCGTCCTCATTTATACTTGAAAAGAATTGAAATACGTTCATTCAGCCGAAAATGACTTATATTACCGAGCATCCAATAAAACATCTGCTATGCGATTCGTACGCGTCTCGTAGAAATGAACATATAATGATGAATCGATATGCCTTTCTCGCGCAATTGGCTACTTCATTATAAACTAATCGACAATAAACTATATTTCCGGCCTGAGACGGAAGTGCTAGAAGTGAGCAGATGGCTATTCTCTATAACATATAAATGAGGCACAGATGGCCCAAGGGGTGCTTAGATGTGATCATAGGCACCCGCACCTAACATTTAGAATATGGGAATACGGTAGAGTTAGTCGAACGGATGCCTTTACAACTTTTAATGTACCAACCAGCGCTCTCCTACCTTTTAGATGCATTCATTTGTGTAGGCAAAGGGCTTAGGTTTTGGACTTTAGGCCGAGAGAACTAGTCATCGGTGAAAGAGATACATCCAAAGGCCAGGTCCAACGACTCGGATGGCGTAGAGGGTGCCGACTACGCTACAAATCTGGTGACTAATCTATAGAGCGAGTGGTAACCGAAGGAAGGAAAGGATGATTGATTAGGCATGTAACTTGTCGAACAAAAAAGAAAGATAAGATCCGGGTATTTCGATACAAAGAATGGCATTTCACAGAGTCTTAGGATATGGAAGGTGGACCTCAAGAATGACGCGATGAAATGTGTGACGGAGAACGCGCGCTTAATGCGGCAAGGCTCTTCATTAATTGGCCAGGAACGGGCTTGGACCTCGTTAGCTATAGCAAAAGTACCCGGCTGGACCTCTGACCTTCCATATTTCCCTCTCACTTCAAAAGATTTTGCCATAATGTCTCATATTTGAATGATGCACACGCTCCCTCTAAACTAGCTTCTCTTCTAACTTGCTGCGAGGACGACTTATTTTGAGCGCTATTCGTCGACAAGAAAATTAACGTGCATCTACCTGTAACTGAACAAATGCGGTAACGGAACAGACCGTAGGAACGTTGACTTCGCAGCATCAGAAAATCTACATGTTCTTTATTATTCTAATCTTGCCTTTAAGTTACATGCTAAGATAACTCCTAAACCTCTGTAACTATGCTCATATAAAAAATTTATTTATATTTACGCCTGCCCATCTAATTTATAAAGAGCCCGTGTTCATAATAAAACTAAATCCTATCCTATACAGGGCTCCTACTATACTTCTACTACTGTTATAACTCGTAAAGCACTTTTATATAGGCCTATAAGTAGCGTAGTAATATTTAGGAGTTATAATTAGCTGTCAGGCTACAAGGGGCGATCAAATTTTGCAGGGCTACCCTAGTCAATACCTCTGATGGGAGTAATTACTAATTCTACCTAGCACAAAATTGCTATATATTATAATCAAGTAGGTGTGCTTATAGCTGTACAAATTTTTAGCAAGCTGGCTGATTTAAACCCCGCAGCCTTACGATCAAACTTAAACCTTGGCTACTCTCTGCCTCCCCATCAACCAGCTCACCTCTTGTAGGTTTGCCGCCTCGCAAGGTCATGGCCGGAACAGGCCTGCTGTCCTCTCTAGAAGCGTAATCGAGACGTTCGCCTGCTTCTAACGAGGCCTAGGTAGCAAACCTTCAGACACGGTTCTACATGTTACTAACTACTTTGCCACTTGATCTACTATAGCTAGAAGAAAATGCAACAAATCCGCCTAGAATCTCGCAGATATTATGATACTTAACGAACCTCTATGTGTTTAACCTTGCTCTTATCTCTTCCTTTTCTCCCCGATCACCGAAGACGCGCAGATCTTTAATGTCAAACACGTGCTAAATAAGAGGCAAGCTAATAGCGGGACAACAGCCGGGAGGCATAATAGTTCGCATGTCCAGATTAAGACCAGCTGCTTCCTTTCAAAACAAAATGCCAACTCCTTAACTCTATCTAGCCCTTTTAACTTGTAGGATTGCTGCTATTCTCTGCGTGTCCGCATTGTCCTGAAAAACTGTACTTCTCCCATGCGCCTTATTGCCTTTGCATAGCCTTTCCGTAGGTGTATCGGTCTGCCCCTCGACAAGATCTGTTTGGAACATATCTACGTCGTCTAAAGCCTCGTTCTCGATCCACGACACCTTGTCTGCAAGATCCAGTGCTTTTATATTATCATTTGTAAGAGGTATCGTGCTATTACCTTTATTACACTCAACCGAAAACAGTATTATTATACCACTCTATAGTATTGCTTTTATCCAACCTTTGTCCTTCGAGCTGAGCAGCAATAGAAAGTGTCACATGTTTCTACTATCCTATTATAGTTGGTCTGTTTTTCAGGTCTATATAGTCTCGCCATTGCCAGCTTCTAGCGAGCCAGGCCACTTACCCTCCTTCAATACATCAATATTTGCCTCAGCAATTGATGCTCCCTGATACGCGACAGAAAGCCTTTCTCTAAGGATCCTTTCTACATTTCGGTTCACCCGTTGAACAATTGCTACAGCCGCTGTAAAGCCGGTGCTTATAGATCCGCTCAGTCCAACGTGCGCTATGACAACCCGTGCCGTAAGGTCTGCTTTTGCCCAGTCCAGTTGAGTTTGGTGCTCTCAAGATCCTTCTCTTGTTTACTACTACTAGTAAGTGCATGCGTGTACTACTTGGCTGTGCTTTTACCAACTGGGCGGC
Source organism: Lojkania enalia (assembly GCA_010094045.1). Classification (NCBI taxonomy): domain Eukaryota; kingdom Fungi; phylum Ascomycota; class Dothideomycetes; order Pleosporales; genus Lojkania; species Lojkania enalia. The sequence goes on from ML986636.1 coordinate 227,875, forward strand.
TGAAGCATCAAGCTGGTCTTGCATCCCTTACCCCAGACTTACTACTACCTAGATCTGCTCCTTAATCACGGGTGTTTATAGCCCTGGTTCATCTTGAACAAGCCGCAGCGTACTAAGTTGTCCAACTAGCCTTTACATCCGTTAAAGCTTTCAGACGCGCCGTGCACTCTAGCTCTTGCTTCCTGAATCTTCTATATGATGGTGATCGCTTGACCGAGTAGATGAGAGATAGCAGCCGTGCTACTAATCACTTCCTAGTGTATTCTGCCAGGTTCTTACTTTTCCTTGTAGGCAGGTTTATAAATATACCAATCCTGACATTTTAGTCGATTATGCTATACCTATATTAAAAATTGAAGATTGTATCGCGGGTTTCATAGTTAATGTCTGCTTGTAGCTGAGGCGGGAGTGATATTCCTATAGTTTATTACCTGCTGTTTAGCTGAAGACTTGGCAGCCTTGTCGTGCGCGCCAGCGCTTTCCATGCTCTTCACTATATCTCTATTAACTCCCAGCCTTTAAACTCAGCTTGAATCGGCAAGAAACTAAATAGCTCCACTCTTTGATTACTTAAACGCACGTTCGTCGTCTCCCTGAAGCCGGTACAGAACCGCGCTGGACCCCGCTCGATCGAGCCCCACAAGCAAACTTAGCTAGTGCAACAACGCGATAGCATCGAATGGTAACGCGCTGGCTGCACCAATGCAGTCTCCGGCCGGCCACACTACACTATATACGAACAACGAAGCAGACGGCGATTCGACTAACATCTACGGCAACGTCTATGGAGGTCTTCACATTCCTGGTAGAGCTGACGGCGCTAGTAGATCATCCGCCCATCAGTGCCTCCGTGACTTAAGAGTTACCCATCCGCGCGAAGATAGGGCTAGGATCGAGGATGAAAAGGACACGCTGCTCAAGGACTGTTATGCCTGGATACTGGACGATAGCGGCTTCCGGCGGTGGAGGACGCAAGCCGACTCACAATTGCTGTGGATTAAGGGTGACCCGGGCAAGGGTAAGACGATGATGATAATGGGCATCATCGATGAACTATCGCAAAAAGATAGAGCTAGACCATCATTAAGGAAGATCGGCTCTAAGCACGCATTAGTAGCTTACTTCTTCTGCCAGAGAACCCGGCCGGAGCTCAACAACTCAGTGTCAGTCCTTCGTGGGCTTATACTCTTGCTTGTTGAAAAAAGAGAGCAGCTCATACAACATGTGCAGAAGCGGTACGAGACTACAGGTAGTAAACTATTCGAAGGATCCAACGCCATATACGCGCTAAAAGAGATATTGTTGGATATACTAAACGACCCAAGTCTACCGATGACATACCTCCTAGTCGACGCGCTCGATGAATGCACATCTGGGTTGTCTGCTCTCCTGCGCATCATCGCTAACGACAGCCTTGCGCCGCGATCGAGGGTTAAGTGGCTGGTGACGAGCCGCAATATACCGGCTATAGAGAGGTATTTGCAACCAGACTTAGCCGGCATCAAGATCAGTCTTGAGCTTAGCGCAAGCCACGTATCAAAAGCGGTCGCGGCATATATCGACTTCAAGGTGCGGCGGCTAGCAGCTATACGCAAGTACGACCACAAGACTAGAGCAGAGGTACAGCAGCAACTCTGGCACAAGGCTGAGGGCACGTTTCTATGGGTCTCGTTGGTGTGTAAAGAGCTAGAGAGTATGCCGCTCTACAGCACGCGAGCGGTGCTGCATGCGATTCCGCCTGGACTCGACCCGCTATACAAGCGGATGATGGAACAGATTTTGGCACAGAAGGATGTCAAGACAGTAGAATACTGCAAGGATGTCCTTCGGTCGCTTACTATCGCCTTCCGGCCGCTGCGGCTCGAGGAGCTTGTTGTAGTAGCTGGCCTCCCAGGCGATCAGTTCAACGACGTCCAGGGGGTCGCCGATCTTGTTAGCTACTGCGGCTCCTTTCTTACTATCCGCCAAGATATGGTGTCTTTTATTCATCTGTCTGCTAAGGACTTTTTCATAGCAGGCAACAGTCAGCAGGTATTCAATGGTGTAGTGGCAGAGGAGCAAGGGCGGATGACCTATCGCCTGCTTAATGTGATGCGTAGTACGCTGCAAAGAGACTTATGCGGCTTACAGAAGCTAGGAGCTCGAACACAGGAGGTAGCAGAGCAGATTAAGGATAGTATTCTCCCGCGAATCGCATATGCATGCGAGTACTGGGTTGATCATCTATACGACTCAAATCTTATATCTTTAGCGAGCTATAGCGATGTACTGCATAACGGAAGCATTGTTGATGTATTCTTACGGGAGAAGTTTCTCTACTGGCTAGAAGCTCTTAGCCTTTGCAAGAACATGTCGAAAGGAGTAGTATCAATAGCGAAGCTCAAGGCTTTAACACAGGTAATCTACAAACTTGTAATACTATGTATAATATATACTGACATAACCTAGGGAAGACTAGACGCATCTGCGTTAAATGAACTAGTTGGAGATGCGCACCGATTTATTATGACCCATAAGTCGGCAATAGAGAACAGTCCACTTCAGGCATATGCTTCTGCGCTCCTATTCAGCCCTACTCGTAGTATAATAAAAGGTCTTTTTAAGATAGAAGAGCCGGACTGGATTACAATAAAGCCGGCTATACAAGAGAAATGGAGCCCTTGCCTCCAGACGCTCGAGGGCCATAGCAACGAGGTCCGCTCTACCCGGCTGGCGTCGGGGTCGGGGTCGGGGTTGCCGTGGGATGACAACACGGTCAAGATCTGGGATGTGAGCAGCGGCGAACGCCTCCACACGCTCAAGGGCCATAGCGGTGGGGTCAACTCCATAGCCTTCTCTCACGACTCTACCCGGCTGGCGTCGGGGTCGGGGTTGGGGTTGCCGTGGGATGACGACAACACGGTCAAGATCTGGGATGTGAGCAGCGGCGAGTGCCTCCACACGCTCAAGGGCTATAGCAGTGCGGCCAACTCCGTAGCCTTCTCTCACGACTCTACCCGGCTGGCGTCGGGGTCGAGTGATAGCACGGTCAAGATCTGGGATGTGAGCAGCGGCGAGTGCCTCCACACGCTCAAGGGCCATAGCAACGGAATCCGCTCCGTAGCCTTCTCTCACGACTCTACCCGGCTGGCGTCGGGGTCGGGGTCGGGGATGCCGTGGGGTGACAACACGGTCAAGATCTGGGATGTGAGCAGTGGCGAGTGCCTCCACACGCTCGAGGGCCATAGCAACAGGGTCAACTCCGTAGCCTTCTCTCACAACTCTACCCGGCTGGCGTCGGGGTCGGGGTCGGCGTGGGGTGACAGCATGATCTATCAAGGCCTAGGCTTGAGTTCAGATCGTACTTGGATAACCTACAATTCAGAGAACCTATTATGGCTACCGTCAGAATATCGACCGCACTTTCAATAGTATCTAAGAAATTAATTGGTATTGGTACTAGACATAGAAGGTGTCACGGTAATACCGCGACACCTCTGCACCTACACCACCCTTACCACAATACCCGAACCAGCTGCCAGCGACAGCTGTCAGCTGCTAGCTGGAATATAACCGACTTGTCGTGACCACGATGGAGGAAGGTTTCGCCGACCCGGCTAGCCCGTGCGGCAGCACAGACCTAGCCCCTATAAAAACCTGTATAATGTAGATATCTCTGTTTTTCACGCAATGTCTTAATATTCACACGTAGTATGTAGTAATAGAGTTGACTATCTAAAGTGCGATTAACCAACTGCGTGTAAGCATCCGTAACATTATATTACGTTATCTACTATTATATGCTATTGTCACGGCGACGCGCATCGGATTGTCAACGCTAGATGAACGAGCATCAGATTGAGCTATATAGATGACCAACGTACTGCTGCCATGATAGTTCAAGACGTCTGGATGAAGAGAGAAAGGAGACAGACATCAGGTCGCATATATATACATCAGGGGTTCGGGTCTGTGCGTAATAGGCGAGGTGGCACGGGATCGGGCAGAAGCCGATTCCGTGACAGCTATAGACAAGAATGCGCTTGTTAACATACTTAAAGAGATCTAAGGTAAACTAGACTCTTTATAGTAGAAGAATAAGATGCTAGTAGAGTCCTTAATAACCTAGGAGAACCGCTATAAGTTAAACTTTAAAGTGATATAAAGAGAATTTAGTAGCTGCTAAATAGCTACCCCTCTACTAGCTACTAGTATATTAATAGTAATAGAACTATTACCCATCTTTAGCCTAATTTAACTTATAATTCTAGCTTCTAAATAGATATCTATATTAACTTTTAATCTACTTAAAACTATATATAATCTATATTTCTATTTTAACTATTTACTTAACCTTTTAATATTTTCTAGTAAATATTTAGAGCTTTTATACTTTATTAGAAAGCTCTACTATAAATTAGAAAGAAATACTAACTAATATCTAACTAAATATATCTATCTTTTATATATCTATTCTTATCTAGAATAAGACCTAATAATATTAGTTAACCTATTAATAGATAAGAATATTAACTCTATAGATAGCTTAGTCGCCTTTTTAAAATATACCTATAATAACTAAAATAAAGAAACTATAGTATAGAGTAAGCTAAAGATTTTAAAGTAAGATTAAAGTAGGTTTTCTATTTACTTTACTAAATTCTAATACCTAATTATAAATACTAGACTAAATAAGACTAGATAAATTATATATCTCTAATATTCTCTTTCTAATAAACTCTATTATACTATAATAGGTATTATAATATCTAGTACTTTAAATAACTATACTAACTTAATTTCCCTATATAATACTAACCTATATTATTTATCTAGTAATTACTATAAATAATTAAAGTATTATACTACTTATTAGAAGAATCTAAATATTATAGAATTTAATACTTCTAGCTATATACCTATAAGCTCTAATAAATAAGAAAAGTACTACTATAAAAGATACTATTATAAATATAGTAGTAAGAGATATATTTTACTAGAATATAACGCCCCTTTACTATTAATCTATTAAGAGTTTTAAAACTCTATTATACTTTATAAGTTCTACTTTTAATCCTTTAATTAATTCTCTAACCAATTTTTAATATACTTATTATTAGGCTAGTAGATAGGTATAGGTTAGGTTAAGGTTAGGGTCTTACGTAAGTAGGGTAGAGTTAAGGTTAGGGTCTTACTAATCAGCCTAGAATATAGGTAGAGTTAGAGTAGCTACTTAGTAATAGGGTATAAGTTAAGGTAGGGTCGTACGGACTGAGTTTTCTTAGAATCTAACTAATTAGTATACTTTAGAAAGTAGCTTAGTAAGAGTATATATAATATAATATTCTAGGGCTTTATTATAGCTATTTATTATAGATTAGGTTAATCTCGCTTTATTAGATTCTAGGGTAGTATACTATAGTACGTTGTGTAACGATGCAAAGAAATCGTTCCACGAAAAGCTTCATCTTTTCGCTTATCTTATCCTACCCCTAGTTCTACCCCTTTTCCCATCTATATATAGTTGTACACTCCCTTATAAGTAGCTCGGTAGTTTTTCTATATCCTTTTGTATAAGGCCTATAAGTGTTAATAGAATTCCTAGGTCCCTAATCCCCTACATACTTCTATATACCTCTAAGTAGATTCGTACTATATTTAGACCTATTATCTTACCTATACTATTATATTATATAGAAAAACTTAATACTACTAGTAATAGCCTCTTTAATAATATCGTATTGATTGTTTATTTAACTATATCTAAGTCTAAGATATACCTAATTTAGTTTAGATTATAATACTTATATACTATTATATTAAATTATTTAGTTATCTAGATAGGATCTTAGAGACCTTCTATTAACCGAAGCCTTTAGGTTTAGAACTTCCTATCCCCTGCAATTAGGATTGCCTTTAGAAAAGCCGCGTAGAGTACGCCTAGGTAGAAACTTAGAGACTACTAATAACCTATCAGAATTAGAGGCAACCGCCGATATCTAACTATAATTTACCTTCTAATTCCTATACTAGAATCGATATACGCGTAAGTTATAGTAAGAGTAAGCTTCTATCTACGCGTGTAGAACAACTATTACCTCCTATAGGGGGCCCTGCAATAGGTAGACCCCTCTCTATAGGGCTGGTAGTAAAAAACCTATCTAATTCGGAGGAAAATTAGAGTAAACTAACCCTTAAGGAATAAATTATAATTTTATAAGAGGAGATCGTACGCTTAATATAATAGAGAACTATTAGTCCTGATTAACCTCTATAAACTACCGAATCAGCACTAATAATATACCGAGAAACTTTTACAACTCCCCTAATAAGAAACCTCTCAGCTACCCTTAAGCCCCCTTAAGCCTATCTTACTAAACGCACGCTTAAGATCGAAAGTTTTATAGATAGTAATAAACCTATATTTAAATAATAGTAAGTCTTAATCCTAGACCGACTCGAGATTAATATAGATTACTATCGGATAGAGCGTATATATATAGCGTTAGTATAAAGACACACCTCTAGTACTGCAAAAGAGTATCTAAAGCTAAAATACCTAGCTAAATTAGACTAGTATTAGTTTAAGAATACTAAAGAAATAATTTCACTTCTACAATTATATTTTATTATAGATAATAAAGAAATAAAGGCACAACAGGCGTTTCAGGTCCTAAGAATAAATAAGAGAGAAGCGTTCCTAACTTTTAAAGCTCGCTTTATTAGTATAGCTATTAGGGGATCCGTATCCTAATCTAAGTAGTTCTTCTACCTATAGGATAAGATTCTCTCTAGCCTGAGGATACTAAACCTTAGCTTTAAGCTTATATAGAAAGGCTCCTTTAACGCTATAGTCGCCTACTTAACAGCCTACAATATAGAAAGGAGGAGTATTTCTAACCTTCTAGAATAAACTATTAGCCTATAGGTTGCAGCTAAAATAAATTCGGATTAGTACTAGAAGGCTTCTAAGAGTTTATCTAAGGTAACTTATAATCTAATACTACCCTAATCGACCCTAGTATTAATACCTTATTCTACTACGATCGCTCCCTAATAACCTAGTAAGACTCTCGCACCTGAAAGGTATATAACCTTAGGTAATTACTATAACTATAGTAAACTAGGATACTTTACAAATAAATATATAGTCTTTAAAATATAAAAGATAGAGGTTAAATAAGAGAAGATTAAGGAAGAAGAGTTCCTAGATGTAAATAAGTACTACCTAGATAGTTCTCGGGTGGGAAATAGAGACATCTAGGAAAACTCTCTATCTTAGGCTTAAGTAAGTATAACTTATTAAACATCGATTTATTGTATTTATTTGGAGGAAAGTATTTCCGAATCTCTACTATTCTATATTTAAAAGGCGTTAGTATACAACTAAATACTCTTATTAATACTAGCGCCTAAGGCTTCCTGTTCCTTAATTCTATAGTAGCTAGATCGCTCTTTTAAGCCCTATATATATCGATACAGTACTTACCCTTTAAAATTACTGTTAAAGGTTTTCAG
>ML986637.1:0-56700 GCA_010094045.1 Lojkania enalia
AAAAAAAAAAAAAAAAAAAAAAAAAAAAAAAAAAAAAAAAGAGGGGAAGAGGAAGAGGAAGAGGAAGAAGAATAAGAAGAAGAAGAAGAAGAAGAAGAAGAAGAAGAAGAAGAAGAAGAAGAAGAAGAAGACGAAGACGAAGACGAAGACGAAGACGAAGACGAGAGAAGATGAGACTTTAATAGGCACAAAGCCGACGCAGTAGTGAAAATTTAGAAATGAAATCGATAGAGTGAAAAGCCCTACCATCAATTTCCTCTTCTATATAGACATTAGATCCGTGTTCCTACTCGAATACATCTACTGGTCTTCTCACAACTGAAGCCTCTCGAAGAAGCTAGAGTAGACAATCTCCGTCGACATGCTAGATAGCACACGCTCACTAACCTACCGCTCGCTGTAAGGGACCATGTCGAACCGCCGAGACTCGCTGCCGCCTTCGAGAATTAGGAAAGAACAGGAAAATACAAATCTAGGAGCTGGGGAATATATGCTCGTCATCTGCCTATGCAGGAATAGTGCGCCGATGTGCGCCTCGAATGACCATTCTCATAAACGAGCCGGTGGTGTAAAGCCATAAACCAAATTGCCAGAATGAACAGAAGCTTAGAAAATGTAGCAATAGGGCATCAACTAGATGTCCTCCATATTGCCGGCCGCCCCGTCTTCTTCTTCTGACTCGTAGCTACCGACAGAACTCATCTCATCGTCGTCGTTGCTGTCCTCGTCGGCTTCATCGGCGGCATCTTTTGAAGCGTATCTCTGCACGTATTCTAGAGAAAGCATCAGTATCGTTGTGGCGTGCCCAGTGTATTTCCCGGAAGCATACCCTTTACTTTGGCATCATAGCTCTTCGGTTCCCGCATGAGGAGAGCGGCGGCCTCGCCGTTTAACGGATCGGTAGGATTCGGGTATCGAAGCAGTTGGGGAAGGAAGACTTCGAAGATGTTGATCATGTCATACATGGGAGACCACGTTTGGTTGATGACATCTAAGCAAACGGAGCCAGAGCTGCGAACCAGTTAACTACAATCTTTCTGTCACCGCCAGAGTGGAATGCTTCGGAGGGCCACAGTGGGGGTCGGGCGGGGCAGTATACAGTTCGTCGATATTCGGGTGGAATATCCTATTCACAAACCCAATGCTAGGGCTCTTGTAAGGATACTGATCAGGGAGTTCCACATGAATCTTCCAGAGGCCGCCGGCGAAGGGTGCTACATGCAACTCAGTCCGACCACCCCATCATTCGGTTTCAGCGCAACCTACTCTCTTCAGGCCCCTTAAACCTCACGTAGAACTCCTGCATGTTGTCGTTCACCAAGGTGACCTCATAGTCGCTCATCAGCATCTTCATGACATCCGTTTCGATGCGTCTCTTCGGGCTGCTCATGGCGGCTAGGAGTTGTCCGTCCGCTTCTCCGCCGGTGGGGTTCTTGATGATAGCGTTCGCGCCGACCTAAGGAGGCTTGGTGTTCTGTCAGTGAGGGCTTGCTCGACGAGAGCCGTAGAGGAGGACCGTGTGCTGGAGGTTGGGGAGGGGGGGGAGTTGGGGGGGCTTTAGGGTTTAATGTCGGCGGGCAATCGATAGCTGGGGAGGGGCGGGTTTGCTGGCAATACGTAAAGGCTTTGTTGGCGGGGTAAGGCGCCGTCTCTGGTATGGGAGTAAGTGACGCTGTTAGTGGAAGAAGAGAATGGTGGCAGTTTGCATTGACGATGACTCAGGAGAGTAGACGGGCGACTGAAGCACCGCAATGGTCACCCAGCGCGCAACATGGTAAGGGACGCTCCAGGGCTGTCACGAGTTCCGGGAAGTCACGCAGCCCAGGTCGACTGCTCCAGCGATCCGGGCGAGACCTGGCCGAGCGATTGGAAGACAGTCTGCGCGCCACCGCCCGGCCACACAGAGCACGTGCCCTGCAGCCGCACGTACCGCCGACTCCATCATTGTGTCGCAAAGGGCTATTTCGAGAGCGAGGCGCGTGATCGAAGAGGTCTTTATTTCGATACTGCTGTTGTGTGCGGTGTGTTGGGCGCCGACCCAGACTTCCAAGAGCCAGGAACACCTCCGACGCCGACGCCTGAATGAATACCAGACCAGCTCAACACCGCCGGCCCTAGCAGCTGACTCCCCGCGCGGTTGTTTGCTCGAATTGCTCGATTTCGACGACTCCCATTCGCATCCCCCTTATCTCATGGCCATCTCAATAATGAGCTGGTCGGGTCCGCCAACAAAGGGACTGGCACGCCGGGCTGGCCTTGGCTGACCGCTCGGACCGAGGGACGGGCGGTCAAGCTCGACAAAACCTCCACCTTTCGTTCTCCAAGTTGCGCCGCAGAAAACATCACGAACGAGCACAATAAAAAGCCGGACCCTCCGCCCCTAAGATGAGCCCTTCTACACCTCCCGCCCCGCGAGCCCGAGCCTCTGTGAAACCCACGGCGCTCGACGACACCCACCACCCCCCCGTCTCGCCGTCGTCATCATGTCGCGTGCCTTGATCAGCGTCCTCCGAACTTCTTCACACGCTGTGCGCTCGCATTCGCCGCTATGTTCGTCGGTACCGGCGCTCTCGCACGCCTTGGTGCCTGCCGTCCAGGTTAGGTGGAGTTCACATTCACCGCTGGGCACACCGCCGGCCAATGCCCGCAAGCCCATTACCATCAATACCCTCCAGAGCCTCTACCGAAAGAACGAGCCCATAACCATGATCACCGCCCATGACTTCCCCAGCGCACACGTTGCCGACCATGCCGGCATGGACATGATACTGGTCGGGGACAGTCTGGCCATGGTGGCTCTGGGTATGGAGGATACTAGTGAGGTCTTGCTGGAGGAGATGCTATTACACTGCCGGTCAGTGGCTCGAGCCAAGACTGCCGCTTTTACTGTAAGTTGTCCCTCCTGTCCAGCCAGCTTGTCTTCTTTCTGATTGACATATGATAGGTTGGTGACCTTCCAATGGGTTCATATGAGATTGCCCCTGAACAAGCCCTCGAGTCTGCCATTCGAGTCGTCAAGGAGGGCCGTGTCAAAGCCGTTAAGCTCGAGGGTGGGAAAGAGATGGCACCCACCATTGCCAAAATCACGTCCGCCGGCATCCCCGTTGTCGGCCACATTGGCCTCACGCCTCAGCGTCAGAATGCTCTGGGAGGCTTCCGGGTACAGGGCAAAAACACTGCCTCTGCGCTTGAGCTGTTGGAGGATGCTTTTGCAGTCCAGGAAGCCGGAGCATTTGCCATTGTAGTCGAAGCCGTGCCTGCGGAAATTGCTACCATGGTGACGAAGAAACTTAGCGTACCTACTATCGGCATTGGTGCTGGCAATGGTACCTCGGGTCAGGTCTTGGTTCAAGTCGATATGTCTGGTAACTTCCCACCGGGTCGCTTCCTCCCTAAGTTCGTCAAGAAGTACGGCGACGTATGGAGCGAGAGCTTGCGTGCCATTACAGAATACAAGACTGAAGTCAAGAGCCGAGTGTATCCAACCCCTGAGCATACTTACCCCATGTCGATGACCAAGGAGGAGTTTGCCGATTTCGAAAAGATGATTGTAGAGAAAAGGGGCGCGTTGTAAAAGGTACATGAGCGCATGTTATTGATCCATACGACCGTCGAGTCTCGACGAGATGTTGCATATATCGCTTTGGAGGAATTGTCATTCGCCATTTATACCCCTTCATTGTTATAGTAGCGTATAGTCTTGCTTTTCATGCAAGACGTTCTATCTTATCTGCAGCGTTGATTGTTTGCATAGATTCTGCAGTTCCATCCCAGACTGCATCATAAATAGAGTCCGTTTTCTTCACTATACCTCTGCATACGCCTCGTCTAGCCTATGACCCGCAAAGTGATCCACGAGTTGCTCATAATGCCTTGATACCATGCATCCCTTGTTCCTACCCTCTCTTCCCATCTGTTCATCCAAATGCCGGCGCCAGCGCATACCCAACGACAAGCTCATCCCCGGTTTTGAAGCACTGCACACATCAGCTCAGCTCAGTTCCATACATACAACTTAATCCCCAAAACTAGCCCTCTACCAAAATATATATATTTTTAAAAATTTTTTTTTTTTTTTTCCAAAATTACAAGAAACGACAAGGTCACAGAGAGTGTCCAAGAAAGGAAGAGGGAGATAACATACCGCCCACAAATTCCCCACCCCCTCATCCAACCCCGGCGCAAACACATTCCCGACATAACAAAACACGCTCTCGTGGTCACGGACGCCGAGCTTGCGGCGCAGGAAGCGGACTATGGTTTCGAAGCGCTGGTTGGTGGACAGCATGAACATGGCGCTGCGGAGCCGGGGCGCGGAGCCGATGGGGTGGAGGCGGATTTTGACTGTGCTGTTGGTACTAATGTTCGAGGAAGGTTGAAGATGAAGATGTAAATGGGAAATGTAGACTATATATATATATGTGCGTGTGTATGTATGAAGGAATAAAAGGGACGGCAATCATCACTCTACGACCCACAACGAAAGACGTAGACAGAACCCACAAGTTCCCAGAGAAATTTTACGCAGATAGGTGATGAGGGAGATACACACACCCTTCTCCGGCACCTTGATCCCCGCGCTCTCCAACGCCTCCGACGCATCGCGCGGCAGGCTCCCCAAAATCACAGACGCCGCCATGGTAAGCGGCGTCTCTACTGTGTCATCGTCGTCCGGAATCTTCTCTTCTGGCTGATTCGACATATTGCGCGTTGAGGTGGTGTGCCCAAGGTTGTATGCGTTGAAATGCCAAAGCTCCGGATCGAAGGAGAGGAGATGATAGGGTATAACGTCCAAAGTAGAATAGCACCGAGTGTTTTTTTCCTACAAGGAAGCTACTGTGGATGAATTATGGTCTGAATCACTTGGTGCTGGTCGAGTGATGGAGTAAGAGGAGTGATTGAAAAGGGAAGTCGACATTCAAACGATGTTGCCTGACCAATCACGGCCCTGTTCATCTAACCACCACACTCCACGCCATCAGAATTGGATATGTAACCAAAGATCGCGAGCACGTAGTCATGTGTAAAGGTCATGAGGCGTCGGATCAAGTTGCTAATATCCTGTAGATAGATATCTAGGCATAGTGATACTACAAAGCCTAAATTATTATCCACAATAGTCATGCCTCGAGTCTGTCGGGTCGCCATTCATCTGCACAATCAAAATAATATCCCTTAACCACAATCAGTGAACACCAAGTCCCAATTTACGCCAATTTGCAATAGCAAAAGCCACAAAACATGGCCATACACTAATATACGACCGGCGATTGATATACTCAGTGACGCATGCATCATACACTCAACAGTCGCTCAACATCAGAATGCTCACTTTTAAGGAATAGTCGATCAAGCCATGCCTCGCGAAAAGAAAAAGCGCCTCGAGAAATGCTGTAGGTCACGGAAATGCTGTGTAATGGGTATTCGCAAAGTAAACACGGATCCATGCGCCAGAGGGCTGAAGAATCGAAGGAGGGTAGAAGAGAATTAAGCAGGGGCACAATAGGCTCCAAGTAGTGTTCGTGGTTATAGGTAAGTTTCCTGATTGAATTCACTGGCGTTCAAGCTGAGACAGTAGTTGGTCCAGCTCCAACCAGTTATCCACGGTCGTTGCGAACTTGCGGTGTTTCCGGGAGACGACATGCTGTGTAACAAATTAGCGTTGCTCATAGTTATTATGCTAATTATATGGATGTGTTACCTCATCGAAGTCGTTGAACTTCTCCCTGCAGTTCTCGCAGTAACCTGGCTTCAGCTCCTTCTCGGTTGTCTTTCGTCGCCGGATGGCGGGCGCCCTTCTGATCTGTCTCTCTTCATCTGAATCTTCGTGAATATACCCAAGGGTCTCTTGGGCCTTGCGTTTCGCCGCTCTCGTCGGCTGAGTAGATTCTTGGTTGAGTGCAGCTCTCATGTCATTCATTACAGATGAGTGGCCGCTGTTTGCTGATGGGGCGCTATTGTTCTTCTCTAGCACCTTTCTCTTTAATTGGTTTACCTCCTTACTATGCCCTGCACGTGCTCCAGGAGCCGCAGCCGTAGAAGATATCATCTGAGACCTGATGGCAGAGGTAATATTTGATGGTTGAATGCCAGAAGCAATTGGTTCTCCGCCTGCGAATCGAGGCATAGCGCGTATGCTTGCTTGCGCACTTCCGAACATCGGGGGCATACTATCGCCTGTGCCTGGTCGCTTAGCGGGTATGATCTTAGGCGGATCCAGCGGCTTAGCATTTTCTTCTTGCTTGACCACCTGGCTGGAAGCGCTTCCACGCCTTGCAAGGTTATTATTCTCACCGAGGGCACGCTTCTCTTCCATTGCCGCCGTGGCACGTGTCCGTGGGGCAGCTGTTGCGGCCCTTGCAGCTCTTGTCCTTTCTTCTTGATCCTGTTGCTGTTTGCGCGCGAGAGAAGGATCCTCAACAAAAGGACATTTTCCGTTACCAGACATGCGAAATTGTGGCCATTTGCCCTCATCTTTTTTGGCAACTTTGGGGTAATCACGTACCATTACTGGTCGCGTCACTTCATCCATGTCATGGATGTATATGTAGAATCCACGTAACTGGATCATATCTTGCGTAGCGACAGAATAGTCACGGTCCAACGGCCCATTTAGCTTCTCATTCTGAAGCAATGTCTGAAGGTCCTGACGACCTGTCTTGGATTGGACCTGACGCGCGCTCGTGTAGTCTGCCGGCTGCTCTCCAGTATCGGTGTTGAACATAGTGTTCAACATACGCTGAAGCTTCTCTGCAGACCATATCTTCATACCCAGTTCCCTCGCCTTGTACAGGATATCCCCGTTGTTGGACTTTTGAAGAACAGTATCAAACACAGATCTTTTCGTCTCAAGCTGAGCAGGGTTAACAGTGCCTTTAGCATTGGCTGAGGACGTGCTGGAGCTAGTGGTATCTATCTCTGCTGGAATTGGACGCGTAGTGATGACATGGGTAGCTTCTCGAGAAAAGAATTTCACTTCACGCTATGCATTATTTTAGCACTACTGCAGAATATGGTAGAAATTTATAGTGCACTTACAGCACCCAAAGTCTGAGCCTGCCTCGATACCTTGCTTCGGACGTCCTCTGGGATGCTTTCGAAAAAGAAGACGAAAGAGGGAAACATTTTCCTATAGTGCCGTTGCCATTGTCGAATAGTCTCCAGATTCTCATTGAGCCCCCGCGGGTTCCTATCGGCCTGCTTTGGAACGGCTTTGACCTCGCGTGCCGCTTCGAGTTTCCGCTGAAAGGCAGTGGGAGGGGCATTACTTCTTCGAACGAGGCCATTGCGGCGGGCCTCGGCATCATCGACCTCTACTATCTGCTTTTTGGGTGGTGGCTGGCCGTATGGAAGATCGCGTTGCTCGCTGGCGTGGGAGCGCTGTCGCTTCCCGCCAACGACAGTCGCGCGTAATGGCGAGTTGGTAGCATTTTGGAGGGTTGCGAGGGGAACACGGCGGTTTGTCATTGCGGCGTGGACCTGGGGGGAGGGTGGTATAGAGACTGCTGCCATGCGTAGGAATGATTAGCGGGAAAGAGAATGCCAGAGGTGGGAGGGCAAGGGAGGGGCAGGTTTGGTAGCTTCGACGCGACAATGACGGCGACGCTTGTCTTTAGCAGCAACGGGAAGACATGATGGCACGAGAGCGTCTTGAATACAATGAGGGGACTCGACAAGACGCAATTGAGAGAGCGGTAGGCGAGTAGCTGGGGTTCGAACGTTCTCGTTGTCTCTGGCTGGGGTGCGAGGTTTGTTGTGGCTGGCATGGGAGAGACCCATAGCGCGAGAACAGCGACCGTGCACGCTAGCGCGACTCCCCGGCAACCGCGTATCCTTGGACCCCAGGCAAGCAGAAGGAAACAGAAGAATACTTACCCAGGGATGGGTTCTGCATTGTGGGCAGTAAGCAGGGGCCGTTCTGTCGATGACCTACCATTTCGATAGGTTGATATTGTGTGTGCATCGGCGCCATCGGGTTGCCATAATATACCCAATTCGGAGAAAGGCGCTGGTACTGATACATGAGCTGTGGAGAGCGTTCCTGGTAACGACAGCAGGCCCGGATTAAGTGACCCAAAGGTTGCCGTCAACGATAAGGTTGAGCCTCGAGGTTTAGCTGAAGATGTGGATATGGATGGAGAAAGCTTTTATTTTATGGCAGCTTCTGCTCCTGTTCATGGTTCCTGCGAGTCACGATATGTTTACTTTGTATATCCCCTTCCATTCGAACACGATGCCTAGAAGAACCGACTGGAAAGAGCATGCTAGCACTACTTTGATAACACTCCAGCTCGTCGATACGAACACGTGCAGAGCAATCAGAACGAAAGAGGGCCTCCCCTTGCATGCGCAGGTACTCCGCTCATAGAATTAAGTCACAACAACCGGGAGGCATGCTAGTATGAAAATTCCTCTTGCCTATTAAAACTTCTCTTTCCATTAATCTATGCGTATTCCACCACCGCTTGAAGCATGACTTTCATCTCTGCATCACATGGTTCGCATTTCAGCGGGCCTTTTTTATCATTTCTTTCTCTTAGCAAAGGCCAAAGGACGGCTCAAGCGATTGTAAATCTACTATAGAAGATGATGATAAGGCACAAATGTTCTTTATTTGGCTTAGAACTCACTATTTTAATGGTATTCCCTTAATTTCCTTCGGTTTTCGAGTAGGAATCTCTGCTTAATGACTAGTGCGCCATGGTTGCAGTGCCCAATAATGTGACCCACACTTCGCCAAAGATCATTAGCCATACTAAGACGGAAAATTTTTAACAGCTTAACGTTCTTCCTATTCACTGTTGTTTGATCGAGGGGTTATTCATTGCCAAAAGAGCATGAATATGATTATTTATACCCACACTAAGGCAGTTGAGCAAACGGCTATATGAGCTACCGCGATCATATGTCCGCGACGGTGTAAATTGTAACTTCCAAAAAAAAATAGGTTATTTTCTTTTCCAATTTGAGCTTCCGTCTTCCCACTGGGCAGATATGCAGCAGCCTCTCTATCGCCCGCTTGAGGTAAAGGTGGTACTGCCGCCGCCTTTCACCTTCACCCTCTTGATACCGTTCTCACGCATTGTCTCTTAGAAATAAATAGTCACCCTTTAACTCCAAACATTTCCTCCCCAACCCCTCTTGTTCAATCACCACTACCACCGTAAACCACCATGTCTACACTTGGCCCACAATACCACTCCGCTTACGAACTCTGGGGCAAGGGGGACGAAGCGCTCATGCGCAGGGCCTCCTCAGCCTTCAACACCATCTGTAACTACAGCGATGAGTCGCACGGCGGCTCACGCTTCATCGATGCCGACATCGCGAGGGTCCGCGAAGCCGGCAAACATCTCCAAGACAACATCCGAGACCTGAAGGATATGAGAGAAAATGTCCAGGACGGATACCAGCAAGATGTTCGCGCCGTCAGAAGTAAGAAATTCCTCTTATGTTGTATTTGGCTTTGAGACCTAATTAACCTGTTTTGAAGAGGAAGCGGTCAAGGTCGTCGCCCTCTGTGTCCACGTCTTGCATTTGATCGATCAGTGTGAGCAAGATGTCCCGTCCGGTCCACTAACCAAGAAGATGAGGGTGGATATAGAGATAGGAGGGCCAGAGAATGAATTAAAGATTAAGGGTGCCGCATCTAGGTAGGGAGGTAACGGTAGTAGGGTGTACGCGAAGAAGCGCGAGGCGTGCAAGTATTAGAAAGTATAGGATTGTCTATTGGTTGGGATCAGCGAGTACTGGGGATATGAATGCACCTTCAGTGGAGTAAAATGTACAGTATAGCTTTAAATTTCAATTTCTCACCCCCATCAATTCTGATTCTGGGGCTTCACATATTTTGTCGATCTCTTAATGTTGCCTAGCTTAGTGATGCCCATATTTTACTAGCTAGTGAATGTATACGTGACATGATAATACATTGTAGAGAAAGAAGTAGACTAGAAAGCAGCAGAAGAGCTCTGTCACTCCATCGAGGAATAATCAGAGATACATACACCCTATGCATTCCGCTGAATCCTAATCGAGCCTAGAAGATCGTCATTGAATTGTCAAAAGTGAGACCCACCAAAAGAGAGTCCTAGATAATAATAGACACTTAAATACCTGCCGGTGAAAAGATAACGCCGCTTGAGAAACAATTTGAAGTGCCGGTAAACTTCGTCAATGCCATTTTACGAGAACCTCCATTGTATTATGGGGTTATTACTGTAGAATGATATCCTTCATTACCGGCTTCTGTTGCTTCCACGCATCTTCATGTATCCTTGCCACCGCCACGCGCTCCGCGTAGCTGTCAATCCATTTTATTAACATCACATTCAGCATTTTCCACGGTCCAGGCTGAAATACACCTTCGTCAAAATCTGCAACTTCCTGATCCCAAATGAATCGTTTCCCATTCCAGATCGGTGTCCCGGACGGGTGGTTGGTAGGGATGACCGGACGTCGACTGCGAGCCGTGGGTTCTCCGCGCAAGTTACGGGATAGTAAGACAAACTCGAACGGTCCTGTAGGGCACGGTTCGGAAATTGATGCGTTAAAGTCCATGATGACGCCGCAGAGCTTTTTGTCATGGATAAGATGACAGCATGGGATATCTTTCTCGTCATAATCCAATTGTTCGGCTGTGAATCCTTGTGCAGGGATTGCGTACGTCGTGAATCGCAGGGTATTGGAGTTAGTGCTCGCGTCGTGTCCTCGGCTAGCGTGGAAGTATGGAGGTAGTTGGATTCGTAGTCTCCTATCTTTTTCTCGTCGGACGGTGTAGAGATCTGATTGCCGGCCAATATGGTACTGTCTAATGTCCGATTTGAAAAACCATTCAGCCTCACTACGTGGTAAGTTTAAGAGGTCAGGGCTGTTGGTTGGATCGAATGGGAAATTGACTGGTCCCTCAAATCTTGTCCAACTCCAAGTTGGCTCGCAGTTATCTTTCATCTTTAAAGGCCCCGCTGGACACCATAGGAGAGCAAAGTCAAATAGAGCTTCAGGAAGACCGTGAATAAATCGACCGCCGCAGTTTTTGCTCAGGATCTTGGAGATCCGTGTGAAATTTTCCGATGGGTATGTTGGGTCTGGGGAAATGACGGTAGTAACAAGCTGATCATAGCGGTCAAAGCCAGTGAACCAGTCCCCGATTTGTTTGAAATCCGCCTCCTGGAGTTGTGGCCCCTCGACCAATGTGACGCTTGATGAAGACCTCAGCCTACTCATCAGACCTTTGAAAGAAGCCCTGCCACGCGACTTGCTTGATTGATTCGACCGCGATTCATCGCTATCGCTTGACCTTGCTGTTAATCTAGGTGATAGAACTCCGGCAGATGATGGCCGTGATTTCGCGCTTTTGCTTGAATTTCGCGGGCGAAAAAATGAGAGGACCCCTAAGGGTCTCTGTAGCTTCGAGGAATCTCCGGTAGACATGAGAATCGGCGACATCAACCAACAGAAAAGCCGTTTCAAATTTTGAAGGTTAAGAGTCTTGTGTAAGGGAGACGAAAGAGTGATCCTGATGCCTCTTAGTGGCCTTTTTGTTCTAATGTGTTTGTTCGTAAGGGTGGCTGAGCACATACGTCTCAGGAACTACTATACTCTGGCCAACGAGACCCCACAGTGTACTCCACCTCTTCAGCCACTACGCACAACATCTTCTGACGAATAGTTAATGCTGTCAATGACAAATGATATACCTTGCATAATTCGGATCTTGGTACCGGATTTGATTATCCCCTTCTCTGAATACTGGATTCGTTATTCAGCTACTAGAGTCCTTACACGTAAGAATACCTAGCCGTCGTACGAAGGTGCTAAGCCGTAAGTACGCAGTTTGCCCTCATTTGCCCCCTACAGACATTCAACTATCGAGCTGTCGCAGAATTTGCATGGGCTTTGCTTGGACTCTGTTCGATGCAACGCAGAGTGAACTAAGCGGCCGACGACCAAGCCTATTTGTGAAGGGTTAGAGCTAGGGCACGGTGAATGCATCCTCTCTCCTTCGGTTGCAGGAGAATGAGGCGACTGGAGGTTCTGGATGTTTCAAGGGCAAAGTAGGTTTCCAAGGTCTGTCTTTGGACTCCACACCCAAACGCCACAGCAGCACTGCCACAGATCGGCACCAGAAGCGATCCCTCACCGACTGATCTCAAGGCAGCAAATCGCGACGCGTCCTTGGTACCGCTTGGCGGCGAGCTTTATATACCAACCTTGTGCTCGAACCACCACGCAAAACGAACAATTCGCTTCTTCTCGCGGACTCCGGTAGCAACATGTCTGGCTACGAAGGTAGGGTAGACCATAGCTAGAATCTGGTAGAAGAGCTAAAGACTGAACTACGTCACAGTCGAGCATAATATCCCCACCAAGGAAGCAAAGCCTGAGCACCCTCCGCGCCGTCCAGATCTCTCAACCTTCTTCTCGACGCTCGAGTTAGTAGATACGTCAGATTCTCAGTCACATCACAATGTGCACGCTGTTCCGCAACCCGAGAATATGGCAGCAGCATTCCGCTTGCTTGCCAATGCGTTCGAAATGATGCGCGGACGAGCCCCGGAGGAGCAAGCGGGCGGCGGAAACGATTTGCTGGCTAGCATGATCGAGGTCCTGAGGCAGAATGCGGATGACCCTCCGACGGAATTGAAGGGCGTCCCAAATGGCTTCTTGGACGAACTTGAGCGCGTGCCGAAGAAGTCGCTGAAGAAGAGTGATACCTGCCCTATCTGCGTGAATCCATTCCTTGATGGTAGGCTCAAGTGTTTCGACAATGTGTTAGGGACCACTGGCTGATAAGAGTGTGGCTAGATCCGTATCCGCTCGTTGTTCAACTTCCCTGCCACAAGGACCATATCTTCGACCTTGACTGCATCGCTCCGTGGCTGAAGTTGAACTCGACGTGTCCACTTGACCGCAAAGAACTATTAAAAAAAAAGCAACCGCTGCCTCCACCCGTGGACGACGAAGAGGAGTTCGATGACATGTACGCTTAATGGCCTTTCCTTCAAAAATGGCATCAGCGTGGAATAAGGTGAAAATAATGCGATTGCGAAATGAAGTGCTTATTGGATACGGTCCTTCCCAAGCGCCTAGTGAATATAACTGGATTGCCTTACCGGCCGAAAATTGCCCCGTACACCGTGTTTAACTACCCAGTCCTGGAGACATTCGGAACTGAGAATTTGCCTTGCATTAGTTTCAAGCAACTCAAAGAAATAATGTATTTAGTCAAGCACTAGATACGTGGTTGGCTAATTGTACCGAGAGTAGAGTAAAGCATGCCAATGCACTTGTTAGACGGTACATACCGTTATCATTTTGCAAGTATGGTTTAATCAGAAATTGCCCGGGCAAGATTCAGCTTTCCCTCGAATACGTGTTGGAAAGGGCCTACTGAAATGTTGAGAATATATACGGGGCAAATTATCCCCATACAGCGAGTTGTATGGAAACCTTGATAGAAGAGTAGGGTAGTGATTTAGAACACAATGTTTGCAAGTTGGTCTTGCATCCATCATTGGCTTCTTCACGCTCGATCGAAATCCTGTGTTATACTTCTCGCTTGATCTGACCTTTTTTTTGTTCCTTCTAGTTTTCTCTACTTAGTAGGATCAATAGCCGAATTAGCTGTCACTCCTTTCCGTGTACCATTGCGTCGACTAACGCGACCGCGACTTCGTCCGATCAATCGACCGGTCCAGCGTTATCCACAGCCAATACAGCAGCTTCTACAGAAAAGACCAATCTCATAACTTAGATATCCCGCTGAGATAAGCAAGAAGTGTTCCTCAGAAACCTGCCTGCTGTGCCTTTAACGCTTCCTATCATCATAGCTTCGCTTTGACCCTATTCCGTATTCAGTCCGAAACACCTTTTGTGGACCGGTGCGGGGCCGAAAGGTGTATGAAAGCCTTCAGGTTTTCCCAAGGACACGCCCAAGTCGATGGATCTGCTTTGATTTGGGGGGATTTAGCGGCCGGCAGAGCAAAAACTTCAGAAACTGGAGCTAGGTACATTAGGTATAATTTTAACCTTTTTAGGGATATCTACATTTGAGAGCTAAGACAATCCCTGGGGTGCTGTTGTACCGATTTCCTATACAAATTCAGTCTGTGTCTGCAACCTACCAGAGCCTAAAGTCCGATGTAAGCTTAGCAATCACAGGAGGTCCTCGTCGCAATGATCATGGACGACGACGAACAATTTCTAACTTCGGGTGGTTCAGCGCGTCTGGGCTTGGTAACGAGTATCGAAATGAGTTTATAATTGCTGCATCGCCTCCTAAGTACTTGGAACGATCTCTGTCTCCGACATGTCTAGTCGCACCCGCCACGACGGTCTCAAATGCCGCTCAACCTATCTTCGGGCAAAAGAAACACAAAAACGCCACACGCATCGAAGATGGCCACTTTTGGTGATTACGAAGCGAATTTATCCTTGTGCGTCCATTATACGGAGCAGAGAAGAGGATAGCCCCGCGAGGCCCTAAGGAACCGCCGAGTCCGCAAGTCTTGTCAGCCGTTAGTGGTGTAGGGCGGACGAAAGCCGGCCCAAATACGTCCCGGGGGTCGGGGCAACTTTGGTTTCTCAGCCATTTGCCATCGCAACTCCATTCCCCACTATGAAAGTGGTGCGTCTCCCGGACATGAGTGGATCGCCATTCGCACAACCTTCGAGACAAACAGAGTGCGGGTCTCGTTGTCTTCCTGAAGGCAGCGATGGAATCGGATCTGGCTCTCAAAGACGAGCAAAGTAAGAAGAGAGCTTGCAAAATATACCGGGCTTGCTGGGAATGTAAGAGGGCCTTCACAAGGGAAATTAAAGTTAAGTGTAATGGATCTAACTACTATTCTCTAGGCAAAAAGCGGAAGATTCAAAGAGATTCTGCCTACGATACAGAGAGCAATCCTAGTGGCTTGGGCAGCTTGAACACTAAAGGCGACGACGAAATTCAATGTCCACTTCATATTGGAGAGCGACTTAGCAAGCTGGAACTACTATTTGAGAAGTTTGTTTGTCGAAGGCCTTCTAATGCAGGTCCGGGCAAAACGCCTCTGCGACATCCACTTTCAGATACTCATGCCCACGATAAACCTCCCAAGCTTGGCTTCGGCCTTCCAGAGATTCCAAGCAATGGAAATGCAATTACGGTTATTGGAGACGGCATTGTCAGTGAATGAAGCTCTATGTATATCAAGCAACGAAACTGACCAGACTCAGCTTGCGACGCAGCACACAAACTGGAACTCAGCCCCTTCCATTAAGACTCTAATTAACAGCGAAGATAGTGGATATGGTTCTACTAGTGAAACAGCTCGCCGCTCATTAATAGCTCTTTTACCATCTCAGAATGATGCCGATGTCATTTTCGAGTCGACTAATGGGTGGATGACCCTTCGGGGCATGTACAACCCCGCCAAGCACCTTTTCGTCAACCAAGACCTCCAATCATACGCTTTAGACATGTCAGCAGTATCGCAAGAACATACACTCGTTATCGCACGCACTCTCCTTCACCTCGCTATCTGCATATGCAACCTACCACCCGAGTTCAATGTCTCTCGGCTCTCAAACATATGGTCTCTTGATGCGACCATGCAAAACTACGTTTCTACTGTCACGTCTCTAGTGACTTCTTCTGACGAGCAAATGTCCACTCTCCCTGGACTTGAGACATTGCTCCTCCTAGCTGCTTACCATATCAACACTGGGAAGTTCAGGCAAGCATGGCTTATTGTTCGGAGAGGCCTGAATCTGGCTCATCTAATGGGCTTCCACCGAATCATCACCCAGCCGAGCTCATCACCGTTTGACGCTATCGAAAACTCAAAGTTCATATGGCGCCTTTTGGTAGATGCAGATAGGTACATTGGGCTCCACCTTCGGTTGCCATTTGCATCGGAGGACTATCCATGCCCGGAAGACGCACCTCCACACTTAACTCACCGCTGTAAGCTAATGGCCATATGTCGGCAGATTGCAGAACTTGATAACAATGTTACACCGCAAACATATGTGCAAGCTCTAGCTCTCGATGAGAGACTAGAATCGCTAATGAAGGAGCTCCCTAAGGAGTTTTGGGAAGTTCCTAATATACCATCTACAGCTCGATCGCCTGAATCAGCCGAGGTTTTGGACAGGATCGCCGTACAAATATGGCACTTTGAACTAAAAATCTTCGTCAATCTTCCATTCCTGCTACGAGCACCGAAAGAAAGCAGATACGAGTATTCGAAACTTACAGCACTGCAAGCTAGTCGTGCTCTGATAATGAGGTGGTTCGCGCTCCATAATGCTGGAATCACGCAAGCAGGTTGCCGGCTCGCGGAAATGGGGTTATTGATTGCTACAATCACCATTGGATTGGACATCCTCATTGAAATGGGGACAAAGGAAAAGAGCGAGGTGCAGAAGAGGAAAGGGAATGACTTTGCCATCATCTGCCGTGTCATCGCAGAATTGGAGAAGCTAGGCAACTCCAGCCCAAGGGAGAAGATTGCGAGCCGAAGTGCGGTGGTCATCAGAAAATTACTCTCATCCCTCGATCCTAGCAGGCGGACCGCTGAAAAAGCGCGGCTTGTAGTGCCTTATTTTGGTATCATTGAAGTAGCATACCACAAACCACCAATAAGACCGGCCTTTGACCTAGATTCAGATACTGGAAACAAACTCAACACGACGGCTACCGGGTCGCATATTCCGGTGTTTTCTTTTGTGAGCAACGAACTGTGGCCACCATCTGAAGCATACGGAGGGGATTTAGATTTCGACATTGTACTTTTCGATGGATTAGAAGATATGGATACCGAAGGAAACTGGGTGTTTTGATTATTGTTGGGTTTATTTTTATTTTATTTTTTTTTTTAGCTTTCCACTATCTTTTCCTAGTTGGTCGATTTATAGCATAGCGTCTTGTTGGAATATGGACACCTGGGGCGGGGCGGAGTTTTTGCATTTTGAGCGCTTTCCCGCCCTTTGTTCGGTCTAGGACAGTCCTAGAAGACCGAGTAAGATGAAATAAGAGATATCTGGTAACTATTGCAAGTACCGGCCAACATGTACGAACCTCGCTAAGGGAGCACTTGCGATTGTGATGAATTACTAAGATGGCATTCTCACTAATGACTGGCTTACGTCGCGTGATAAGTGATGGACGCCCTCTCGCCACGAGCCGGACGTCTGAGAATAGAGATTGCGAGTGAAGGTCATGAACAGAGAGCATTGGACAATAATAGTAGTCAGAAGAGTGACGAGACGTGCACATCCACTACTTTGCGTTCGAGCGGGGGCGTGGCGCTGCCAACTGAAGCGCCTAGTGAAGTGAAGTGATCGGCGGCCAAAGCTGACTTGGAAACTCCGATAATAGCTGGTGACGGGGGCCAGGCACACGACACTCTACCATACCAACCCGCGCACGCTTTTCCTCTCTTTATATCGGCGCTGCCGTCGCCGCGAACCTCCTCGCATGACTCTTTCGTATGTCTCCCTGCCGCCTGCGCCGCCAACAGTGTCTTGTCGGAGCCGAGTTTGCTAAACACATGAAGTTGCAGCAAGAAGAAAGCATGAACAGCCAGGCCAGCGCCCTCGATGTCTTTTGGGACACTGACGCCCGTGAGGAGGCATATTCAACGACCTCGCTGACCGACACCATCTCTCATGGCGAGTCTGTGAAGCTGGAGACGCCACTGAGCCTGTTTGAATCCGTCATCACCTCGTATCCCCCGATTCTCGAGTCGCTCCTCGCCCAGATACCTACTACCTCTTTTCTCAACCTCTACCACACATCCAAGTACCTCCGCGACTTCCTGCGCTCCTATCCGGTGGCATGGAAGACACTGTCGTTCCGCCTGCCACAGCCGGCCGTCGCCGTAGGCACTCCGGGTAGCGAAACCCCCGATGGCAGAGAACGCCAGTCGAAGACGTACTCGTTCGATGCCCTGCTGAAGCAGGTCATACAGCCATACGGGACACGGTTGATGAGTCTGGATCTATGCAACACGGCCGTGTCGGGGATTGCTTTGGTTGGGAGCGTGCTCGCCCCGCGGAGTGATACGCTTCGACACTTGTCCGTGCGAGGCTGCAAGAATGTTTCGATCAAATATCACATTGTGCCATTCTTAGAGCCTTACACGCTGAAGAATTCACCCTGGGTTCCGAGAGATCTAGCCCTTAAGAGTTTATACACGTACCGCTGCCGCCACCATCGCCGACGCCCGTACCTACCTTCTTCTCTTATCCGGAGAGACTCAGACTCGGACCCTACCCACCAACTTATCGAAATCTGTCACCAGCTTGGGATATGGACGGATACAGCATGGTGTCCTACACCCGGGGGAAGGTGTTATCGGAGGAAGGACTACCATGCAGGAAGAGCTGGGCCGCAGAATATGGAGGTATGGGTACCCTTTGACCGGCTATGGAGATCGAGCAATCGCCTTGGATCGTCAGATGGACATGCGAGGCTTGGCAGGACAGACGGTAGATTATGGGAAGTATCTGAGACTGGTCAAGATGGCGAGCCGCTAGGTACCGACAGTGGAGTGTCCAAAGGAGAAGGCAAACACATCCCGGCACATCTCCGAAAGAGCCATACCATATTCGTTGAAGATGTCAAATGTGCTCAGTGCAACGACTTGATTCTGGAACGCTGTGAATCATGCAGCGTTCGAATGCACTGCATGGGCTGCCGCAAAACGCTGTGCGCCAGCTGTGCGTTCAACAGGCCGCTTAAGAAACGGGCAAAGACGAGTCATTTTACAAATCTAGCCTTTGGACCAGTGACGCCCAGAGCTCCAGTTACGAATCGATTCTGGTGGGCCCTTGGGGCGACTCGGTCGCCGAATCTGATGGACGATGACGACGACTCATCAGATTCAGACGATGGCGGCAACGCCCTTCCTATTCCTCCAGCGAATAGGGAGCCTCCGAAACTTAATATGCACTGGTGCTGCCTGGAGCCCATATTTTCTGGCGGCGGAGGCATTGCCGTGCTCGGAACTGGGCTTGGAGGCAGAGGCGCGGACAAGATTCGGGCTGCCCCATTACCTCGAACTAAGCAGTTCGAAGATCCAGATTTTTCAAATCAACTTCGACCTGTCGACTACGTGAGGGAATTGAAGAACAACGGACTTTATGAATACGTTCTAGGGGAAGATGTCGACATTCTCTCGTGTTTGAAGCAGGAGAGCTTAGAGTTACAGGCTGAGACTTGTCCTCGAGGATTATGTCACGACTGCTACAGGAGCTTCCGGTGGAAAGTATCTTGTAGATGCTGCAAAACTCCCCTTTGCAAAGAGCACGACTTTAGGGGCTTGAAATTTCGAAAATGTGGCTTCAGGGAAATGCATACAGAACGCGATTACGCTCGAACCCACAATGAGCCTGTTCGTCTGGTAATTCCAGAATTCAATCCGAACAAATCTCGCGGAAAGGACCCTGAAACCACGCCCACAGCAGATTCATCTCTGCAACAGTCCTCTTCTATTATCGGCACTATCGATCCTGAAGCTTCGGATGCAGAACCAATGTCGCAGTCCCAGATTCTCTTTCCTCAATCGGGTCCGTCCGCCGTCAACATGTCTACATCTACCTCTATGACTTCTCACGATTCGATGATAGAACCATCTTCGAGTTCCACTCTTCCATTTGTCCCGGTCAGCTCGTCGCGTCCACGCTCCTTCAGTGCGTCCGGTGTTCGTAGTCGAAACTCTGGATCCTGGCCGAGTTCGCCACGCGCTCCAATAAACCCCATTAACAATCCGCTTCCGCTCCCCTGCAATCCACGACATCCTGTACAATGGGAGGGCTGCGGCTCTTATTTCTGCCAGTATCCTCGGCCGATTGGTGATAACAGAGCTCAGTGTCCAGCCATTCTCAAAGAGTGCTCGGGATGTGCTGTGCTCGTATGTGACGTAAGTTATGAACTGTGCAATAAAATTAATGCAGCTACTTTGATATTGATCAATATATAGGCCTGCATTGCTGCCAACCCGGGCTGCACGTGCTCGTTCTGCACCGTAAACTTCCACTGCCCGCACTGCGCTCGTAAGAAAGAGGTCAAACTCCAGTGCCGCCTTGAGGCTGAGATTCAGGAGAGAAAAGAAGCAGAGTTGCGTGCACAAGAGAAAAGGGAACGCGATAAAGAAGAACGAGGACACGCCAATGGTCTGGCGGAGGCCGTTCATGAGTTCTTCGCGTTCTTAGATCCGGGCGAGGCTACAGCTGAAACCATCACTTTGATCGACATTGCTGAGGAACCCGATCTGCAGGCTGAACTGCCGGTCCCGAGCCCGGACTCGATAACTGTTACCATGGAATTTGCGGTTACGCAAGAGCCTACTAATGTTACGGTTATCACTTCGTCGGGATCATCGTCCATACCTGACGTTGCCGAGCCGGATGCCACTGTACATTCTGATATGCAAGTCGACACCCCGCTTCCGACTAACACGACAGCTCCTCCTTCCACTCCAGAGCTCACGATCGAGGTTCAGCCCGAGGAAATGGCTGACGATGAGGGTGAGGATGTAGATTTCGAAGAAGGTCTTGACGCTGAGAGCGCCTTGATCGATGAGTTCATTGACGACGGGGCGTTGACTCCAATGACGGCGATGACTGCGGAGCAGCAAGCTTAAAAGATGGAACCTAGGAATTTTTTTTTTTGATACCCATGAATTACAGAATGGAAACTTTTCACAACTTTCTAGCAAATTAGATAAATCGGAACACATTTTTCAACCTGATCGATCTTAGGGTGGGCGCTCTGAGAATTATCTAGCAAATTGTAGCATTTTATGGTCAGGCATGAAGAGGGTGGGGCTTATATATGTACGCGTAGTATCGATCTGATAACCGTCTCTTTTCTTTTTCATTCTTTTTACGTGGTGGGAGGCCTAGGTTTCGGTCAATGATGCATTTTTGGGACTTCAGTCTGTGGGGTCCCTGAGCGGGTTATATTGAGGACATTCGGCCAGGTGGAGGAATTTAGGGCTGTTTTAATTTGTTTCATGAACGGGAAGCCTGCTCATGGATAGAACTCTGCATAGGGGAGATCTGAAATGTATAGGTCTTGATTTGTTTTATCTGCACATTTGTCTCATGAATAATTCGGTGACGTCGAGTAGCGTGGACATTTTATACAATGTCGTCTAAATCATCATGGACCAACAACCTAGAACAGCATCCTCTTAGGTCGGATACCGCGGCCTGATTTAACCACATATTAAATCACATATACGAATATAAACCTCTAATTGCCTCTCTACGATTTCCAAGCCATTATAGTCTCCTTGTCAGCACACTGACACGTCGCATTCGGCACCACACCCAAATACTTCCACACATCGCCCACCTTATTCCCCACCGGGACCCCGCCCTCAAAGAAATACCACTCCTCCAAAACCACATTGATGATCTCCTGGCCCACGATCCTGATGTTATCGAGTGCGGGCCCCTTGGCTTGCTCGGCGTAAAGCAGGTTCTGCAACGGGCTTTGGCCCCAGTGCTCGCGGTCGAAGTCGCCAGCCGCGCGCATCAAGATCACGCG
Source organism: Lojkania enalia (assembly GCA_010094045.1). Classification (NCBI taxonomy): domain Eukaryota; kingdom Fungi; phylum Ascomycota; class Dothideomycetes; order Pleosporales; genus Lojkania; species Lojkania enalia. The sequence continues at coordinate 21,545 of ML986637.1, forward strand.
AGAGAAGTCTACCAGTTCCAGATTCGAAGGAGAAGAGGGAGTGATGACATCGGGGTCCGAAGCGTTAATCGAAAACCGGAACAGCGCAGCCAAAATCGCGTTATCTTCCTGACTCGCTGTGCCGTACGTCGCGTCGCCGTCCGTAAACTCCTCTACGTACTTCTCGATCGCGTCCCCGAGCTTTGCGCCCGTGTACCAGGTATCTGACGTTATGGAGTCGCAGGGGGTGATGGAGGGAGAGTATGTGGCTGGTAAGTAGATGGTGTTGGAGGAGTAGTAGAGGGCGCGGTACACTTTTGCGGCGTCGCTATCGGACAGGTTGAATACGACACGGTTGGCGATATCGAGCATGTAGTTGCGGAGGGCAATGTTCAGCGAGTAGAGTTCCGTGCCAAAGTAGAAGGCAGGTTTGGCGCCGGGATATAAGGAGCCCTGGGCCATGTAGCCCGAAGAGAAATTTTCGGGGATCTGCCGTGCGTCGAATTCATGCTGGAGCCCGAATTGTAGGGCATACTGGGCGAAGGTTATAGAGCCAATGGTGCCGATTTTAGGGTTTATGCTTGCGAGACCGCTGATGAGGAAGTACGTTTTGCGGAGGTCGAAGATAGTGGACAGGAGAAGGGAGGTGGTGGAGAGGGCAGCGTTGATTTCTTGTCTTGTGGATTAGTTTGGCTCATAGAGTTGTAAGAAACCATTTGAGGATGACGAAAATACAATAGTGTATTGAAGAGAGACATAGCGAGAAGAGAGAGGAATACATACCACCCTCTCCAACAGTGACCTGGCACACGCTTCCGTCCTGCGTACAATGGACATCTGGATATTGAGGCGGTAGACCTGGTATGGTGATGTTCTTCTCAAACACATTGAACCCTTCAGCGTTCCGCCAGATATCCTCCTCCCTCTTCCAAGTGTTGATAATGAATACTTTTGGTGCGATTTTCTCGTCTTGTGCTTGCGATGCTCCTTTAGCATTGGAGGGTACCGGCGATGCTACCGCAAAGAGAGGCAGACCCACGAGTATTTGAGTATAGGCTGAGAAGTGCATTCTGGTGTCGAGCTTGAAGGCGTACACAACTTAGCCTTTGCAGAAGTTGGGATTGCGGAATCGATAGATGAGAAAATATTAAAATGCGCAAGTGGGCACTGATGCGGAGGCAAACAAGTATTAGCCAACCGGCCAGTGACCGTTTGGAATCTCGTGACGCACCTAAATAGGTCCTGATGGGTGCCTGACAATCGCTATTTGAGCAATTAACTTCGTTTTAGTGATAGCTTAGCCAGCGAAAAGTAGCTGACTTGCCGGTTGTAATGCTAGCTGGTCAACAGGAATAGATAGTGTTGCCTAAGAGCAGCGGTGAGATCCAACTGGTGTTTATTTTGGATTTTGTTACATGTGGTTTGTATACCATTCATTGGTGGACTGTCTAGCTTAAGCCTCAGTGTGCGCCAAACGGGTTCAAAAGGGTTAGACTACAGGCACATGGAGCACTTGATCGAATGCCGTAGCAGGCCAGAATAGAGCCGAGGAAAAAAAATCTTGTAGGGGTAGAAGCGTAATATAAAAAAAAAAAATAAAAAAATTTTATCTATCAAATATCATTAATTCATTATTTTGTAATCTGCCTCCCAGAAGTACATCCCCTTCATAACTTACGGACTCTCCCAGGACACCACTCGATGAAGACAAAGCCTATCTGTTCGCAATACTGTTGAAAGAACAGCAACGTGAAGAAGTAAAAGGACAACAGAGCCGCTGAATCCCCCCAACCCGAAATGACGACCTTGAAATGTAAATCCGATGAATAGGAAGTCGAGAGACGCAAAACAGAGTAACGGATATGCAACCCATGGATCCGCCGCAAAAGGCTGACACGGACTAAACAAGCTGAACACCTTTACACAGAATAGTGTTATTTTGGTAACGCCCATGAAAGTAGGGTTATGGATAAACTGGTACAGTCGAAGATGAGCGGGTGGCGGAGGTGGAAGCATGAGTCGGGGTGATTGTGTAGGGGACGAGTGAGTATCTTGGGGCCGAGGAAGGTCGACTTTTCTCGGACGAAGGATAACGGAGCCTTCTGGTGGTGTAGATTCTCTATCAGACGAGAGATGCTGAGGAGGTGGACTGGGTGACCGGTCCATTACGGAGGCGCTGAGCTTGGATTTACTGGGACGAGTGTAATGGGCCGAGCCGCGCTTTCTGTGGACTTGGGGGGCAGGACTTGGCGTGTCTACTCGAGAAATGCGAGGTCCAAGATCGTCAAGCCTAGATGGGCCCCCAAAGCCGTTGAAATCGTCGAATGAGGCGGTTGATTTGATGACGTGCAAGATTTCCTCCGTTCCAGGACGCTCATCGGGGTTTAGAGCCAGCAAATGCTTCAGAGATTTGTAAAGCTTTTCAGGCAAGTCTTTCCTAATCCTTCGCTCATCATCAAATCCGCCCCAAGAGGATATCTCTGCTCGTAATTGATCCAGATCCTCCTTATCCTCATCGATACCATCTGCATTTCGGTACGGCAACCTAGCAAAGCACATAAAGTACACTATCATCCCCAGGGAAAAGATATCGGACTTGGTGGTGAAATTACCAAGAGGCCCCTCCGGCATCTCTCGTCGAAGGACCTCAGGCGCACAATATGATATTGTACCGGTAGCTCCTGTTGATTTTCGAGCCATATTAGCCACTTGTACCTCGCCAAAATCGCTCACTAGCACCCTAATTTTACGTCCGGTATCATGCAACAGACAATTGCTTGGTTTCAAATCTCGATGGATGTACCCGTTGGCGTGAAGATGATTCAAGCCCGATGTGATATCCTTGAAAAAGGATATGATTTGCTCAAAGTGCATTCGACGCGGTCCGTTAAGCTCATGAGGCTCTTCTAATTGGCCCTTTGATCGCCTTCTCAGGCGCTCCTTCAGCTGCTCAGTGCTTACAGTTGGCTTTGCTGAACCAACAATATAACTATGGAGATCTCCAGCATTGCAATACTGCTGCAGGATGAAGGCGCACGGCACGCTTGGGCCGAAATTCGATATCTGATAGTCTTCGAGCCAGACGTGGCGGTAGGACACTAGATTCTGGTGTGATAAGTTTTGAAGTAGCTGCACTTCGATCAAGACCTTCTCTAGCCATTCGTGGTTATCGCCAACGGGCACTCGTTTACAAGCGAATTTTCCCAGTAGAACACCGTCCAAAACATGGTTTACAAGGAGCACGACGCCCTTGCCGCCCCTCCCTAATTCCTTCTCCTCTACAAAGAATGTTTTGAAGTAGTTGGGACTGAATGCTTGTGCGGAAATGCTATGATGCCGCTGGGGGGCTGGCGTACTTCCAACGAACTCTGCGCCAGCCGGAGTGGTAAGCCCCCCTTGCAAGTCCTGGATAGGAGCAGGCGCTAGTTGCTTGTGTGGTGAGGGTGGGCGCGACGTCTGCGCAGACGCGGGCTGGCTCCTCCGCAGCATCTGGAAGTACTGCGGGTTGACGAAGCCCGCCTCATGCTCTTGGAGTGTGCCATGCTCGTGTTCGTCTTGCTCGTCCGAGCTGTGGCCAGGCGTCTCGCGGTAGGGTCGGTGACAGTAGGGACACGAAGAGATGTCGACGGCATTGGAGTGGGAGGCATCTCGGAGAGAGAGCTGCTTCGAGTGTTGGTCGAATACAACAACGGCCGAACCGTGACGTCTACGCAAACAGTCAAGGGGAGAACAATTGAAGCGCGCAGCATCTGAAGGGCAGATAAACTTACAAGACAACCTCGCGCGACTCTGCGGGAATATAGGGCACTAGTGACATGCTTCGCTGCCGTTCGCGATCGTCCATGGTCGGGACACGAAGCATTACCTGGGGTTGTGGGGAAGCGGCACGGTGCGTATCTTTCGGACGGCGTCTAATCCTTTGCACGAGGGCTGTGTAGGCGTGAAAGACTTCCGTTCATAGCTCCGCAGTCGTCACTGCGCATGGCAGTGTTTGTTGTCATTCGGAGGCGGTTCCGGCGGCACTGAAGATCGGGATATGCCTTCTCGAAGGACCAGGGCACCCCCGATCAGGCAATTTGTATATCTGCAGCACGGACCATCCGTTCTGTGGCACATGCCGAGGGCACCTAGGTACTTGGCGTCCATCTATCATATAGATGCATTCTCATCATAGTCTTCACTATCTGATGTTCGGCTTCTGCATTCCGCAGCTCCCAGCACTTTAGCTACCCAAGCCTTAGCTTCTATGAGACACCAAGCTATATTGACCACTAGAACATTTCCCCCTAATCTCCCTCAGAGCAAGCTCTTGATAGTCTGACCACCCTCGAATACCTCGCCCTTTTCAAGCTTCTGCCAGCCCTTGACCGCGCCGACCTCCACGCAGATCATATTCTTGTATCCATCGTCAGGAGAAAAGTCGCCCATGGCCTTGGCCTTCTCAATCCAGGGGTTCCAGACAACCGTGTCCGATAGATTGTCCCGCACAACGTCGAAGCGTGGTGTGCCACTCTCCAAGATCGTTGTGGTGTCTTGTGGAATGGAAGCATAGACACGGTCGACCTCGCCGGTGATGGTTAGCGAGGCGTCGCTCTGCTGATGGGTAGAGGCATTGAGGACTTTGTCGATGTACTCAACGCCGAGGAGGCCATTGATTGATACCTTCGAGATGTCCTGTAATATGCAACGTTAAACATAGAACAAAGTGACGTAGATAGAAAGCTCACCTGAATCTTGAAATACGTGTGCAAGAGGAACTGGAACTCGAAGCTGCTCTCGCCCTCGTTGCGTACATTAATCACTGTCTGTAAGCTGTCCTTTGACAGAGTTACGCTGTATACCAGTCCGAAATCGAAAGGCCACGCCTTGCGCGCGTCCTCTGTCAGACCTGACGTGTAGAGACCGAAGTCGAGCTTGACCGAGGACGAGTCTAGCGCATCTTCCGAAGTCGACTTGCCCAGAAATTCCCAGCGCGATGTTCGACCAAAGCCATGTTGCGGGAGGGACGAAGTGGGGTGACCATCCTTGGGGGGAGGACCGAAGACCTGGGGACAAACACATCAGTAATGCTAAACAATCCTATTTCTATCCGCTTCTGACTTCAATTTACAGATGCCGGGTCCCATAGCTTGATTGATGAAAATAGCTTGGATGTAGGAGACCTGGGTTGCTTACAGGGAAGACGACCGGAATGCCCCCGCGCACTGCCTTGCTCCCGTCCAATGCGGCTTTTTCGCTCACCCAGAGATTCTCCGCCTTACCCCCATCACTCTTCCAGCTGGTCACGGTAGCTCCGTAGAGCAAGACTTCGACACTTTCACCGGAGGGTAGCGTTGCAGTGACCTTGGAGCTGGCCCCAGACCCTGAGATGTCTACTTGAGGGCCAGGTGCAGCTGCTGATGGAGCGTTTAGCGCCGACGGACGGTTGGCGCGGTCAACCATTGTACCGTGGTTTTATTGTATATGACGCAGGATGCTGAGGTGGTGGAGTATCTGAAGCCACGATGTGAGGTGGGGTAAGCCTGAACACCAAAAAGAAAATCTAGTAGGATAAGACCAGCGAAGCTTAGTCAATGCCAGCACTCTGGAGCTGGCACTTGTCTTGTTTGGCCACAAATTTTGGAGGGAGGGGCAGCTATGTAGGGAATTTAGTGCCTTAGTGTATTTACGTGGAGATGGTGAGCTGAATGGTGGGGCACGAGGTTTCCCCTCCACGCTTCATCCTCACCTGAAACTCATCTTGTTTCAGGTGAGTGAGCTTGCATTGAACTTGCATTCGCTTGAGCGGGCCGATACAAAACGATTGGATCTATACGGAATCTGAAGAGCAATTTCAAGCTGCATGTTGTGTCAAGGATTAGTTGCAGGTGAGACTTTGTAAAAGTCATCTCATCATTCCCACTATAACTTTGACTGAGCACTTGAAAGACTACTTCATCATAGGGCAAAACAGTTAAGGTCGAGAATTCAACACTGTTAAGAGAGTTAGCCGACGATAAACTTTCTTTGACTCTCCCCTAAGGATAGCTCTCATCTGCAGTACACACAACAATAGCTTCTGCTCTAAATTCTCGCCGCGCACGGTCCGCGACAGCTTCTATGCTGATTCTGGACTACAATATGAAGCTGCATTCTATGTAACACAAAACATCAGGAATCACGTACGGTGGCATCATGGTATTATCTTGCATCACCATATGTCATGTACCACTACCCATTCACTACACAGTGAATATATCTTTCAAACCCATTCGGTTAACTAGTCCAACTCATGGGTGCCGTGATGCCGAGGGACACTCTTAGAATGGCTAAACGGCATCAATTCCAATTCGCCCAACACACGCTTATAACACTTTTTTTTTTACAATGACGTCTCATAGACCTTCTTCCCCGCGCCTAGCTGCAGCGTGAACCTCCCTCCTAATGTCAAATAGGGTATCATCGAACTCTCGTTCTTCCTGTCTCCCCAACACCATCTGAGGCAGCTCAGAAAGCATGCGCTTGATAGACCTGAGTTTCTCGAGGACACTCCTCGGTGTAAGAATGACTCTCTCGGTGAAAGAACGGCTAGGTGTTGTGACTGCTGTAGTTGCCTGTTGTGACTGGCGTTGCTCTGATACAATCGGAGTTACCGCGTTACTCCGCAACTGTAATGCTGTGTTCAATTTCTGTTCGGTACCGGAAAGCGGCATTGACTCTGATGGGTCTGGGTCAATAGTGGTACCCTCATGATCCGGTACAGTTGAGGATCCGCGAATAGATAGAAAAGACGAACGACGAGGGGAGACTTGAACGTGAGTCGCACGTTTAATTTGGGAGAGCTCGGAGGACTCCGAGGGAGTGGTCTTTGCCTCGCTCACATCTTGAGTTGCCTTCGTCTTTGCTCTCTTCCGTGCTGGCATATCCTCGATGACTGTCTCCGAAGGCGTTTCCACTTGGCCGAAAGATGATGCTGACCGACGAACGCTGCGCTTTTGAGTGGTTTCGGGTATGACAATAAGACCATTGGGAACGCCCTGCAGTGAGTCATCTCGTGATTTCTTCTTTGATTTGCTTCTACTTGGTCGGCCACGTCCCTTCTTCTTTGGTTGCTCCACCACGATACAGTCAGATATATTCTCATCTTCTTCTTGGGTAAGCTTGAGAATTGGTGATAATTCCTCCACTTTGATGTGCTCTACTTTCTTGCTCTTCTTGTAATTCCTTTCAGAATCTACGGGTGGCTGTTTCCGCTTCTTTGAGCTAGCTGGCCCACTTGGAATGGATGTAGCCAAGGTGCGTAAGGATCGACGGAGGCCTCCAACCTGTGGTGTCGAAACTGCTGCAGATTTTTGCTGTGGCGGGGACTTAGAGAAAGAATCTTCTATGCAACTAGCATCCATCAAGCTATTGCCCGAATCATCATTTACATCAGTGTTGGGGCAAGGAAGCTGAGTCTTCTGAACTTCGCTGTTGCTCATAGGAGGTAGTTCATTCATCTCAGCATCCCCGTCCATTGTGTGTAATACTGATTGTTGGGAACTTTCGTCTACAAAGATGTTGTGAGACTCTCGGAGGGCTTTGCCACCTCGAGGTGGCTGCTTCTCAGCGGTCGAGTTACTTCCCGCGTTTAGTTCCGCATTGAATTGAGCAGTCAGCTGAAGCTCGACTGTAGAGCTCGCTACTTCAGAGAGCTCATCTCCTGAAGCCTCTGCAACTCCTACTCGCTTCATATGATTGGATTCGGGGAGGCACTCCTCTTCCATGCTTTCACTATTTTCGGAAGGGGGTGTGGGATTCTCAGGCTGCCTATAGCTAAAGCTATCGCTTACCACATTCCCAGCTGATTGCGTACTTTGTTTTTCAAATTGCGGGGGTGAGGATCCAATGTCTTCCGTCTCATTTGTAAGCTGTATCGTTCGAACAGCATTAGGCGTAGCTAGGCTTGTGTCATCACTAAGTATCTGCCGGCTTCGTCTTCGAGCGTTGGGAGTCGGCGAGGAACCTAGGTAGACGTCCATAGGACCTATCGAAGCAAGTGCTTGTAGCGGTATCCTCGAGTTCTCAGTAGGGAGATCATCTGCACTTAAGGCATCGGACTGAGGCTCCAGAGCAGGCGATCTTGATGCCGTAGGGGTTGGCTGGGAAGTCCTAGAAGCTCCGATATCTCTAAACATGATGGTAGCTTGTCTTTGTTTCTCTATCATTCGCTGCTGCCTTTCGGTCAACATTTGTAATTCTTGCTCGAAAGGATTGCTTAGAGACGAATAGACTGGCTCAAAGTTGATCTGTGAATCTTCATGTCGGAGTCGGACCCCTTTAACCTTTCGTGAAGAAGGCTTCTTCCGTCCTGCACTTGACACCGCAGGGGATCGTGATTGTCGAGATGGTTTATCAACAGGCATAGGCATGTCGCGAATATGGGAGCCTTGCGCTCTTCTTCTAGTATTAGAGTCACTGCTATCAGATTCATAGAAGGATAGACCAGAATCCTTGACTTATCGTCAGTGTCAAATTACAAAGAACCATCTTATTGACTCACATAATCTTCGTTAGCCAGGAGCGAAGGCAATGACAGATCCACCGTACCGCGCAGCTTTTGAACAGCTTTCTCAACTCGAGGAGGATACTGCAAACTATCCTCTTTACCAAAGGTTACATTCCAAGTAGCCACGGTTACTTTGACAATTTCCCAGCGTCGAGAAGATAGCCCAGACGCTATCAAATGTTCTAGAGCAGAAAGAAGGGAGCTATCCTTGCGAGGTAATCTCCCGATAGCTTCACAAATGGTTTCCCATAGAGCGAGTACCTGCTATGTATCAGTCAAACGATTCTGACCAATTATCTCAAAAAGCATACCTCTCGATATATTTGTTTTAGGTATTGATCTTTCTTCTGCATTTTGCGATCCGGATCTTCAATCCAGGGCGTTATGCTAGATTGTATTCGGCGCAAATAGGTTGTTAAAAGGGAAGTTGGATATTCATGGATAGAGCTCGTAAGTGCGCAAAGGAAATCTTTAATCTTCTCGTAGTCTTGAACCATAAGAGAAATGTACAGCCGTGTCCCCGTCGTTACTATGGCCTGATAGAAATGGCTATAAGGGTCGAACTCAGAATTTCGCGCTAAGGTTGGAGACGACGGGCTGAGTTTGTGTCGGGTCTGTTCGAGAATCCGCCGGTCGATATTTTTTGGAATGTTCTTTAGAAGAACACTAATAAATGCTAGGCAAGCATTACCATCTTTCTCGGGCACCATATTTAAAACCCGCTCCGATACTTTCTCGATGACTGCAAGCACAACTGCACCTTCTCCGGCCTCCCGTCGAGCGGTCTCAGTGAAAGCGGTTAACAGATCGTGACCGTAGGTAGTGTCGAGAAGATGTGGGGATCCTAATGCGAGAATGTCGACAACAATGTCATATTCGTTTCCAAGCTGATTCAACGAACGCTCATTCGAATCGGATGGCTGCTCATGAATACAGAGATTGACAAGAGCAGCAATCTGATTCCAGAAATCGGTCATGACCGCCGTTGTCGCTGACGGCTCGACGGCGACCGAGCAACCCTTGAGCATCTCCAACTTCGAAAGACGGCTATTTTGGGCATCCAAACAAGGTTCCATCATGAGTTTCACGACCCGGAGGCGCACTGCATCGGATAATTTCCCTTCAGATCGGCCTATCAGCAATTCAATAAAATAGAGCAATGGAGATAGGCGGGGCCCTCGATAACGGTGCGATGGAGTAGCGGCCTCAAATTCATCATTTCCATTCCGAGTCAGACATTTGTCAGCAAATTGAAATGCACCGAGTTTCTGGATAATTGTTTCCACCAGGAAACAGAACTTGTCCGCCCAGCTGTCCTCCTTGTGTTGTGTCATTGCTAGCTTGGCAGTATGTCTGTCCCATACTCGACGAAGCAAGTTGACGAGGTGTGCTACAGCGTCTTTGGTATCGGTGGATGCCACAACCTCCTTACTCTTAGCCTCTACTAAGGAGTCGAGAAGCGCTATCCACATTAACTTGACTGACTCATCTTCGCCTGCATCCGGGGCCCATGGAGTGGCGTCTAGGAGAGGTTCCACGAATTTTAGTATTGATGAGAGCGACTTCCGGACCCACCTAGGATCTAGAAGGGGCAATTCCTCACGTTGAACCATCAAATGCGATTTTAGTTCTAACGCCCGCTGTTCGTTCCATGGTTTCCTGGATCCGTTTAAGAGGCCAGATACGACGCGGCAGGCAGCGACGGAGTGTTTTGGCGAATGTGAGTGAATTAAGGGTATCCAGAAATCCGCAACAAACTCAGTCCAGTACCGATCGAGCTGTTCGAGAGGTGCTACTGGCCGCAGAGAATAGTATAGTAGAGTAAAGTACCCGGAAGTTGCAGCGCCCCCCTGAGACTTCTTCCACTGACTTCGTTGCTGGAGTTGATCTTGGAGGATTTTGGAAAGCATCTTGGACCATACAGTAGGAGTTGATAGTGTCATATTGACCGCATAAATAAGGAAATTCATCGCTACACTTGCATGGACCTTGACGAGCTCATGCTCCGAGTTAAAGAAGTTCTCCAGCAACAACAGCCAATCTTGGATGGACGGAAATTGGTTTGACGACAAGGAACCCCGCATTAGCGCTGTGATGGCAGCCCATATTTGGGGAGCGAGTGCAGCGTTCTCGGTACTGAGCATCTTATCCAACTCCTGGGCAATTAGCTTTGCGAAGGTTTCGCCATCGTCCTTTACCCGGTTTAGGACAGACAAAACCGCTTTGGTAAGCTGTGTGTTGGTGCCAATGGTTTTTGCGGCGCAGATTGTGGTTTCGAGGGCACTTTGATTGATATCCTTCTGCATAGAGAGCATAGCGTTTACCGTATGTTTAAACCATCGCTCCGTATGTCTGGCCATCAAGTCTGGCGACTGCTGGATCAGCTTTTTGTAGATTCGGATTCTGTATGCAAGAACCGAGTAACCAGACACACGTTTGTGAATATCGTCTAGGATATCTAGAACCTTCTCGACCCGGGCAGTAGTCATGGTCCTGGGACGAAAGTTTTGCTGCATTAGCAAAGCTAGATGAGTGTTGATGATAGTTTTCGGTATATTCGTATCGGCAGCAACTTGGATAACGCGGTCGATTACGGATGAGCAGAACTCGTCGTCCATGGAGGACCTCAACTCAGGTATGCGTACAAGTGCCATGAGCAACTTCAAAGCCTGGCTAATGAGCTGCGAGTCTGATCCGGTTCCTATGAGGCTGGCTGCCTGCATATCGCGTCGTATGAACTGTGACAAAAGACCCATCTTGTCCTGCAATGACTGGATATCAGGTACTCTGTCGTATGCTTGCATTGTTCGCTGCAAAGATATATAGGCATCTAGCTTCGATGGCCGTGAGCCCTGAGCTAGCATCTTCACTATTGATTCGAGCATCTCTGCGAATGTCTGGAACTTATGTGCAGCGACGCCTTCCTCGATTGGTGGGGGTGTGGATGTAGGATCGTATGCTTTCAAGATAGATTTCAGCGGTTTCGATACACGCGTCTGAGGCAAAGGTCGCAACGGGGAACTACGTAGCGGGGTCCACGGGCGAGCTGCAAGACCGTTGTCGGGTATGATACATATCGGGAGCTCGAAGTTTACTCGCTTTCGTCTGCGGTCGGAATTGGTCGACCCACCCGTCTCGGACGATGGTGATTGTTCGGGGGTATTGAGAAGCGACTTCGCGGAGGCAAGTGTAGTCGCAACCTTGGGAAGTTCAGATTCGGTGCCAAAGGGATCGCTCATGAACTCAAGCGCCTCGTCGGCATCATTGGCAAGGTCCTTTATTTCTTTTGGCGGAGTGGGGGGGCGGATAGAAAAAGACTCGAATTTGGAAGTGGAAAACACCATGGCTATGCTGGAAACAATCAAAAAAACCAAAGGAAAGAGAGAGCAATGGCCATTCGCATCGCCGTGAGGAAAGGGCTGCTGCGAGAAAGCGGATGGGAGAGGGTCAGTGGACTGTATGAATAGCAGGATAGAATGGCTGGGCATTCGCGGCGCGTCCACGGTCGCGTTCGCGAAAAGCTTTGACCAGGTCCCTTAAGTGCTTCCCAGTGCGCCTGCCCATGGCAAACGGCGGGGTCAAGCGATTCATCCCTGATCATCGCCTCCTTCTCTGGATATACGTTTAAATATGCATATGTAATCGGCCCGTTGTGCTGTTCATTGGTACCTATGCGTGTCTAAAACCCAGCAAAGGGCTCTCCACGAGATGCCGACTATTAGCATCCGTACTCTTCCCCGCTGCCATTGTTGGTCAGAGTCTGATGGAGCAAGACATCATGAATAAGTGCTAGACAATAGGTCCACCCCTCATTGGTGGTAAGCGGCTGTGAACCGTCCGTCAACCGAAAAGTAGGCGACAGGGTTGCCAATGCATAGTTCCATCACATGCAGCCAGCCGCGGTCTTCGTGCATGCCCAGGTAGAGATATCCTCCTGATACATCTTCCAGGCTAGTTGGAATCATTCGCGTTCTTTTGCGGAGATCCGAATCCCCTTGCAACTAATGAACACCCTTTTCTCGTGCTGCGGGGTTGTCACCGCCGCAGGCTCGCCAGGCGACCTACAACCCTCTTACGAATGAACCCCGTGGAGATCGCCCCAACCAACTTACACTCTTGCGCAGCCACCTAGCGTGCTGTCAAATACAACAACATGGCAAGCGGCGGGAAAGGTGAGTAGTATATCACTGATGCCCTTGCTCCGGCCTTAGACTATGTAGCGGACGGCTAATCGACATACAGCGAAGCTCGATCGGGTCACCGAGATACTCTCTAAACTCAAAGACGACCTCGAAACGAACAGTATTCCAGCCAAGCGTACGCTTTCGTCTCCCATTTTCTAGTACATCACGAGCTTACGCGCCGTCCAGAGCAAGCACAGTTGTTGGAGGAGCTCAAGGTCAATGGTCGCTCGGTCGAGAATGCGGACCCCATATTCGCAGAGGATGTACGTCCCACACATGCAATTTCAGAGCTCTGAAGTTGATGTAGACAACGTGATTAGGGTATTCGCACATTGGGCCACTATGCTTTCGACAGCAGCAGTGTCGAGGTCTCCCAGGAGGCGCTTCGATGCCTCGCGAACGCTCTACTGCTCCAAGAAAAGACCCGCCAGACACTCGTTACACTGGGATACGCCCCAAGAGTAGTAGAGAAGTTCAAGGTGAGCCACGTCGTACTGTTGGAAGAGATCTACATCTAAAATTAATTTGTAGAGCGAAGATATCAATGATGAGTTCCTCACTTCGCGCATACTCTTCCTCATGACCTACGGCACCAATCTAGATTATGAGAAACTCGTTAATGAAAACCAATTGGCGGAGAGCATCAATAATGCTTTACATCGACACGCTAAGCGCTACTCCAAGTCTTCACTCCGGTCGTCACAGATGCATACAAACCCCATTGATCTTATGGCTTTGTCCGAGACCCTCAAGCTCTTATTCAACATTACGAACTTCTATCCTGACCTAAGCGAGCACTTCTCCAAATCCATACCGCACATCTTCAAGACCCTCGTCCGACGGAAGATCACCAATCCACCTTTACAGCCGCCCGTCAATTATCTTATAAATGCACTTATAAACCTCGATTTAGAGGACAAAAAAGGACAGCAGTTGAAGTTTCTAGGCATGAACGCGGTATTTCCTAAGTTCGACCAGAAATGCAACGCTGAACATCTGATTAACATCCTCGACAACGCCATCGTCGCCTACAAAGAGTCTGAGCTAGATACAACCATCTCCCCGGTCCTCGTACTCATTCGGCGTATCTACGAAATAGCGCCAGATTCTGTGAAGCAGTACATGGAATGGCTGCTTTTACCCACAGACGAAGAGCGCAGCAGACCACTTGGCAAATCCGACACGCTTTCCTCGCGTCTTCTCCAACTATCGACATCAGCCTTGACACCCAACCTCCGAGGTTCTATCTCTGCAATGATGTTTGAACTGTCTGGAAAGGACGCCTCAAAATTCGTCCACAATGTCGGCTACGGGTTTGCCTCAGGTTTCCTCATGTCCAACAATATCCAAATGCCCGAAAACGCTATGGAGGCCCATGCCACTGCCGATTCTAAAAATGCTATCCCAGTGAACCCGATAACGGGCCAACGACTCGACATGGAAGAACCAGTCGAAGGCCCACCCATGTCTCAAGAGGAGAAGGAAAGAGAGGCTGAGAGGCTTTTTGTGCTGTTTGAACGGTTTGTATCTCCCGTGACGTTGGAAAAAGCATTGTACTAATTAGATGGGCAGTCTCAAAGCAACGGGCGTCGTAGATGTAAAAAACCCAGTCGAGGAGGCATACCAATCCGGACGCATCCAAGAATTGCCGGATGAGGATGACGACTAAATCCTTGCCCTCAATCCGACCTGTACCTCCGAATATCTCACTATTTTCATCCTAGCCACGGTGTTCCTCTGGAAGATCTGTAGGCACCAGTAGGATACGCATGTAGGTCATGGTAGAGGACAAGTTGATAGGAACTAAGCAAGGCGGAAAATAATGCAATATCACAATGCCAGTCAATGCCAATTCAAGCCAACCTTTCAACCCTTGCGCTCTTAGGAAGCTTAATCGTGTCGTATAGACTATGAACGATGCTATGACATGTAAAATATATGACCCTAAGTCAACGATATAGTCTATTCAGCACGCTTTCGGAAGTATAGCAGCCCGTTTCAACAGCTAGATCCTTGAGTGCATGCATATGCTCCGCTTCATGAAAGCATTACAGATGCCGTATTATATTTTCCCTCCCCCAAAAATATTATCAGCACCTGATTAGCTCTGATTAAGAACATATATCCCTCCTGTGATTAGGATTCCAAGTCGACTATATTCGGCCCTGAGCCTTACAAGCATCTGGGACTTTGGGGAAAGCTTGCACGTGAGCGAGCGACCCAAACAAGACTAGCATCGGTGGTTGGTCTGTTTACCTCCGACTGTTATGAGGGCTCGCCAACACGTCCCCCGTCTTCAATTCTCCATTGCACTTTCCGTAGGACACAGTGGTCCTGGGATTGACCGCGGCTTGGATAGCTTCAGTGCATGCTTTCTTCTTGCTCCTGTCATCCATTGAAAGCATCTCTTTTCTATACCCTACAAATACATATTTCGCGCGATACGTCTACCAACCACGCGGGCTTCAATAGCCGTACAGCGACACCATGCAATCGTCTCCTCCCACAAGCGCCGGGAAATCGCGTGCCATTCGCGAGCTTTCCCGAAGCCTGAGCCATAGCCCGCGACAGATTCCCTCTCTATCGCCGCCCCCAAGCGACTCCACTCCGACGCAGCGCTTGAGCACAGAGACAGAAGAGTTCTTCAACAATGACGAGGTGTTGATGTCCACACAACATCACATCGAGGACGATACAAACACACTTCCGCAATACCCGCGCATTCGATCGACAGCTAAGAAGATCGGCAGCTGGCGACCAGCTCTTCCATCCGAGGGACCTGCCATTGACACCTCAATGGTCAACAAACAATTCGATGATTTTGATCACGATGACTCGGATGAAGACGACATGTCGATAGAGCAAGCCCGTGGCGGTCGCCGTAGTAACCGCAGCACACCTGGCAAAGTAAGGTCTTCTTTGGTCGAGTTCAATAACCTTTACGACATAACACCACCCTCTGCACGACCGCGCAAGTCATACGCGGCTGAGACTGGAAGCCTTCGACGTGACGCCCAAATCCGACGCGCTTCTCGCAACGATTTAGAGACCGCGTCACCCCGTCCCACAAGCACACGCAATTCACCGGCCATGGCAGGTGGTCCGAGCCATGATCGGAAGCGCACAACGCTCGCACAGTCACACGCGAAGATTTCCGAGGACGAATCTTCCTTCGTAGAGGAGCGACCACCCACAATTACTCTTCAGGCCAAGACGACACGATGGGGCGGTCCCCGCAGCAGACAGACATCCCTTCAGATGGATGGGCCTCCCGAGTTTCTTTCACCAGCAGAAGGAACTCCGCGCGAAAGGCCGATGACCGCTCAGACCGCGACTGCGCAATCTTTTATGCTTCCGGATCTACCCAACCTCACTGAGCTCGTGTCCGGCGTCTTCCAAGATGGTACGCCCGTCTTTTCGAAAACCACCCCTGCGCGATCCCGGTTTTCTGCGCCTTATAATCCCAAGAATGCCGGAGGTCGCCATCCGAACCATATCCCCGTGGACAGTGTTCCGATCCCCGAAGAGGAGAAGGCTATCTTCGCCGCTCTCCAGCTGCTAAAGGAGAAAGTGGCACAACTCGAGCAGGAGCGTGCAGAGGCGGACAAGAAGATCGAGGAACAAGAGGCTGAACTCATTGAGCTTAGGGCTGCAAGCCAAGCACAGGAAAAACTTCGCCGAAGTGACAGCGCTTTAGGCTCGACAGATGGCGAGGGCTCAGGAAAATCTAGTTGGAAGGTGGAGAAGACGCGTAAGTATTGTAGGCTATAACTTCTTATGAGATTCTAATAGGCCTTAGGTCTTGAGGCATCTGTGCAGACTCTCCGAACTAAATTAGATCGATCGGAACGTAAACTCTCGGTTGCAGAGATTGCTACCAAACGAGTTACTAGCGAACGAGATAATATGGCTTCGCAGCTAGGTGTTGCTTACCAGAAATTTGAGGAAATAAAGATCGAAAAGGATGCCTTGCGAGTTGAAAATGACACGCTACGTCACGAAATTGATAGTCTTCGTGCTGAGAACGACGCACTTCGAGATCAGATGGAGCAAGAGCAGCTGCAGTACCGCGAGGAGACAGTTCAGCTTCGGCGAAAAGCACACCGCGCCGAGAATGATGTGCAAAAAGAGAACGAGACTCTGCTCACGGAATTGGCTCGTTTTCGTGCCCGGCACGATGAAAACACCCAACAGCTGGCTCGAAAGGAAGCTGAACTGCGAAAGGCGCGGAAGGAGCAGGCCGAATATGCTCGACTCAAAACCGACAACGAGGCGCTAAAAGCACAGATGGCAACCCTCAAAGCCAGACGTGAAGAAGATGTTCGTCGCTGGTCCAAGCATGAAGCCGAGCTGAAAGGTAGGATCGATCGACGAGACGAGACTATCCGTCATTTCCAGGACATGACCCAGGAACAGACCAATGAAGCCATGCGACTAGATAACGAGAATCTCCGGAGAGAATTTGCCCAACTTGCAACACTGCATGAGGATGAAAGCCGACGATGGGCTAAGAAGGAAGATCAGTTGCGCCGAAGAATCGAAAAGCGAGAAGGTGCTGTTAGAGAGATGGAGGATATCACTAGAGACGTCTTGAGCATGCGTGAGGCCAATGGTCAGCAGATTAGCATTCCTACCCCTGTCTCGGCAGATAAGGAGAGTGGGTTCAAGGACACTACCTCAAATGGTCTCCAGAAGAAGTCCAGTCTACGACGGGAAGACACTCGCACCCGGATCGCGAACCGTGTGCAACAAGAAGTCCGCAATAGCAGGCCCATTAGTGCGACCCAGCCGTCTGGCTACACCTCCAGGAGTCCGCAAAAGTCTTATGCGAAATTCCCTTCCAATTCGCATGGGGTGTCATTACCAGTCGACCTCTCCCGAAGTGTATCAGCCCCAGTGAATCAAAAGCAAGCTCGAGTCGATAGTGACGTTGAATCTACCACTGACCTCTCACTAGCACCCCGCGGTACTACTTGTATCTCGCGCGGTGCTGCATCAGGGATACCACGCGCTACAGTAGAGCCTCCAGCACCTCTAGATCTCACCGAGTTAAGCTTCATTGACGGCGATGCAATCGCTCAACTCCGTCGTGCTCTTGAGGAGGAAAGGGCGACGGCGCGTAAAAATGCCTCGTCCGTCCCATTGGAGCGACAGGGTCGTGAAGATACTCTACGATCTGTTGCCTCGGTCAGGGGTGCTCGCCAGCCATCATTGCCTAGGAAGTCATCTTTAAAGGAGTTCACTGGAAAGACCAACGCCACTATCTTTGAAGATCTTACCGGTCATGTCTCTGTGAACGATACTACGGCTGCGGAGCCAACCCAGACCAAGCAATCCGCTGTCGATACCTCCATGCTCAGCAACACTAGCCGTCGGCGCCGTAGCGCCCCTGCTGAGATGACTTCGGCATTCATCGTCCCGGATATCACTATTCATACCCGGAAGCAGGGCACTAGCAAGATTGACGTGTTTCAGAAGATAGACATGCGATCCCACGATAATGACAACTGCACCGTATGCCGCCGTAATGCTGTCAACCCGTCTGGTAGCCCTCTTCAAATTCCAAAACTAATACCAGTTTCATCTCGTATGCCTAATGATGTTGATGCGACGCTCCGCCCTGCGAGGTCACCCAAAGAAGCACTTGCGCTTGTCGTGAAGGAATTGGAAGATGAACGCGTCCACCTCGTCCTTGAAATTGCCGCTCACCATGCGCTTTTGGCTGCCCACGATCCCAGCTTGGGTATGAAGAAACGGACAGCCATTGATGCCGCTATCTTGGACCTCGAGCAGCAGCTGCGTGTCAAAGACACTCAGATCTACAACCTCTACGATGTTCTCGAAGGCCAGAATGATCACGAGATTACCGAGCAAGATGTCGAGGATTTGACGCGTGAGATCCGGGTGGACCAGGAGAAGACAGCCGAGAAGAAGGGTAAGGAAAAGAAAGTCACTATTCAGAGCTATGTTGACATTGGGGATGAGAGTGAGCATAGTGGACATCTAAGTGCCGACGAAGAAGAATTGCCGTGGGAGGGTTTTGAAGATACAGGTAATCATTCTGTCAATCGTGCTTGACTAGATGCCTCGAAAGGAAGTGTGTACTAGGGTCAATGTCCACCCGTATTTTGAGTGTTAGTATGATGAGGGTGTTGACGACATTTTGGTGTTTTCCCTTGAGCCATGATTGGATGCTGTAATGGCGTTGGAGGTAATGGTGTTGGCGTCCAGGGCATTGTTATCGTTTGCATAGTTAACGGAGTCTTCTACTCGCCAGTCTGTGGAGAGCCTTTTCTACATTTCAATGCTTCTCTGAATACTTTCTTTCATTTCGATTCAAAGGTTCAGTCTCACCCTCTTACGCTACTTCCTATCTTCTATTTCATTCCAACATCTTCAGGGGCCATGAGACATGGGGGAGCCGGAACTATACCGGTCTTTTCGAGCTTGAGGCTTTGACTCGCTGCGGCCTTCTCGATGGTCTAGGCTAGAGTTGGCTTCGCTAAAAGGCTGGTATGGGTCACTTGAGCTTGCCCATGGTTTGAAGAGGTGTGCGATTGAATGTGCGATAGGGGGTAACTAAGAGGGTGAGACTTAGTGGAGGCTAGAAGAATGGTTTTTGTACGTTTGATGAAGAAGATGAATGAACGATAGGTTGTCCTCACTATATATACCTTCCAAGGTTGACCGGGGATATTCTCATCCTCATGTGATATCTATTTTGCAAACCTAATTGCCTAGGTAAGTACATGACTATAGGAAAACATACGATACCCACCTGACAATCGAGATCACCGGTGTTGACGTCTAATTTTGCTTTCTCTCAGCAGTTGTTCCACATGAACAGCAGCACGTGTATTCCCCCTCACGGGAGCACCTGGTAGTCAAGAGTTGCTCTTCCATTGGTGTACCTGGCGAGGTGGGGACGGAACAACACAGCTGAGCCACTCAGGGTCTGGCCAAGTGCGGGAACAGCTGAAATGGCATGGATGCGCTAATTAGGAGCTAGAGGTAATTGGCATATCAGAACATGGCTTTCAGCTAGTCTCAGCAGGTTATAAGTAACGCAGGGCCCACACCTGGGTTCGCCAGCTGAAAGCTGCTCTTCTACGCCCGCATCGAAATTCAAAGGATTTGAAGAGTTGGGCTACGAGAAGGAATCTCTAGGTTAGGAGTCAAGAACCGTTCATTCCACAATTGTATATCATTCCTGCCAAAAAAGGAAAAAAGAAAAGCGGAAGCTGGCAAACATGCCCTCCAAAGGCGTAAAATGCTACACCTACAACGCTGTTCAGGGTGTTGAAATCGAGTTCTCCGTCCCCAAACAAAGCATCACTAAACGCGATCTCTGGACTTTCACAGTGGACCATCTCGAAGTTGACAAGAAGAACTTGTCTGCCTTTGATTTCGACGGCCGCTTCGAGTTCCGCGTCCGGCGCAATGACCGCGAACTCGTGCACCAGCATGTTACCATCAATACCATGACGGGCGGACTCGGCGATGGGACGATGAATATCATGACCCAGACACCTTCCATCTTCGCAGAAGATCTAATCATCTGCTACGGCTTCTACGACGCTGGGCCCGGCCACGCTGGACTCCCGAAACAACACCAGTGCTACGTTACCGTCACGAGGAACTGGCAAGACTGGATGCGCGATGTAGCAGCCCCGGGCTCCGCTGCTGCTGAGAAGCCGCTCAATCGCTGGGTACTACCAAGCGCGCATGATAGCGGAATGAATAGCCTACAAACTGCCTCAGCCATTCTGCAAAATGCCGGCTCGGGCGTCATCAAAGAAGTGCTCAGCCGCTCGCTGCCCCGGGCCCTCGAAGTCATCAATAAAGTCGCGGACGCGGGCGTCAATCACATCGCCCCCGACATCATCTGCGCGCTAGCCATCACGCAGAAAGATAGCCTGGACACGATGCTCAAGGTTGGCGCCCGGTACTTCGAGTTCAGACCTGCCAGATGCCATCGTCAGTTCCAGAAAGTCAGTCCGCTCGAAGATACCATCTATTTCCAACATGGCCCAATTCCGGGGATGCTGTATAAGCAATTCATACACGATATTGTTCATTTCTTGATAGAGCATAGAGACGAAGTGGTAGTAGTGCAGCACAGATGGGACGGCGTGCCACCAGAGTGTCCGCGTCCTTCTGACGACGAGCTGAGAGATATTCGGAATGATGTGCTGAGGGGTAGAGATGTCCAGGTTGGAGGACTGGATGATTTGAGGAAGAGCATTAAGGATCTGCGAAATGAACGGAAACGACTCATCATCACACGCGATGTCAATCAAGCATCTAATTACGACGATGATGCGTCCGCAACGCTGGATGGCAGTACCATTGTTGAGAAGTTGAGGGAGATGGCGAGGAATCCGCCGAGAGGCCATCCTATCTTGCTTCTTCAGTGCCAGGCTACGGCGACGAATATTCGGGATGTGGTTATCAGTAGTGTTTTGAATTCGGATGTTTCCACCAGTCCATTGTTAGCCACGAAAGCGATTTGTGACTCGAAGATTCTGCCGTTAATGAAGGGAGACGTTGGTAAGAACCTCGTAGGAGGGGAGGGCTTGGTTGTCCTTTTGAATGATTTCTTTGATGGTGGGACTGCTGATACTGCCGTTTCTATGACGAGAGAGAGGCTAAGATAGACGGGAAGAAGGAATAAAGCTTTAACATAGGCGCTAAGCCAGAGTTTCATAGATACCTGTTTTGTTCTTAAACGTTCTGGAACCTGGCCATATCATCAAGCTCTAACGGCTCTTCCACATAAATACTAGAGTCTAGAATTACTGCATTTTCACATAGAACTCCTTCCATATTCTCAAGTATGATACATGGCCAATATACACTGACAAAATAATACAATATCCGACCAAACCCTTTACTTGATCTTCTTGTTCTTGAGTCTAATCGTCTCTCCGTTGACAAATATGCCTTTACCTTTGTACGGCTCCGGTTTCCTCCACATCCTAATCTTCGCGGCAAACTGCATCACCACCTCCTTCTCCGGCCCCTCCAACAGCAATCGCGTGGGCTGTGGCGTGCTCGCGGTTACACCCTTAGGAATACCCAGCTCGACAGGGTGAGAGAAGCCGACCTTCAAGTTTACATACTTCTGACCGGGATATTCTTCGGGAACCGTGGTAGCAGTGTCCTCGACGGAGGCACGGTATCCGACACCGACGAGACGAAGGATAGCAGAATGCCCTTCGCTGACGCCGAGGATGTGATTCTGAAGGTAGGCGCGTGTCGTCCCTAGCTAATAATCAGTCACTATTCATTTCAACATCATTTCAATCAAACGTACCCCACATGGCACGCTGCTTCGCATCCGTTACATCCTCGACCGTCAAAGTTGGGCCAGGAAGATCAGGACTTTGGTTGATGTTCACATAGGGGGGAATTTCCATTGAGAGTTCTCCCAGTGGCCCTTTGATATGTGCGGTCGACATCCCCTGCATCCGGCTACCTTTCCCTCGTGCTTCAGGTGCGACAATTTTCAATGTGACCTCTGGAGGGACCGATAGCGGTGCGGAACCAATCTTTGAGTAGCATGGTGAAGTTATTGCAAAGGCTCTCGAGGGCGTAAAAGCGGGAAGTAGAAAGGAAGGTATCGACGCAGAGTTAGGAGTAGAGGCTGCAGCAATGCCTTGAGCGCATTGCCGGCGCGCGGGGGCGAACATGGTGCGTGGACTCTGTCGAATCATCTTATTGAAGTTTTTGGACTTTAACGTCAATTCAGCCCTATGGATTATGTAACTACAATTGGCCAATCAGCGTCTAGAAAGTCCATGCTAGTCTCTGGCCAGTTCAGATAAATAACATTCAATGCGCCATAACTCTCCATCACAACTCTAAATATGTTCGATGGCCTTGCACGATACTCTGTTAGAGTGTTTTTGCCGCCTAAAATAAACATGTTAATGTAACAAGTATCGGTGTCTATCATCTCCTGCCAAGTCAGGAAATCACGATCTAATCCAGCAGATGCCCTCTCACTTACACCAAGAGATATCAAGGGATCGAGTAAAAATGTTGATGTTTCCAAACCCCCTCTCTCACCTTCGATTGGGCATTCATACCGCACACATATAAACAACATCAATCCCCTCAGTGTTGTTTCCTTTTCTTTGCCCTTCGCTCCTACCGCGCAACTACGCCAAGCTATAACCAATACCAACAATCTCTTCTTGTTCGGCCTCTCTCTGTCTTCATTGCGGTATCCAAGATGAATTTAAATGGTAGATGGACCTACAGTGCAGTACTAGCCATACTCTCCATCCCCATCCTGCAACCAGTGTCTGCTCAACGACAGACTACCGAAGGTATTCACAGTGGCGGTAGCAGCAACAGTCCTGTTACTTACAATTTCTAGACCCTGATGTCAACTCTGATCTTGCTTCCATGCTCCAGGATACGAGGCCATCGTATAAACAGCAAGAAATCTTGTCTCAGGCTCTGCGAATCGTCCATTCGATGGAATCAGCCCCAACGTGCAATCGACTAGCCGCACTAAACCTCATCAACGACTGCAAGTCTCTCGAACATGCCGGAAGTGATGCCAAGGCCAATTCTGATATAGTACTGGACGAAGTGAAATCAGAATATGCTGCTAGGCTTGCTGTTTGTGAACTTTTAGGCGCCAAAGCCCAGGTCCCACGTGAATGCACCATTCTTGTCCCTTCTTCACAGGCATGTGTCAAAAATCGATTCAAGTCCTTCTTCTCTCGACAAGAGCCTTCGATCGCGGGCGAATTTTGCTATCCTGACTGTACTCACTTACAGTTCGAGCGTTGCTTGAGGGCTCTAGAAGCTCGGCCTCAATCATGGACTTCGTATAGTAATGCTAGGCAGAACGCTGTAGTCATGTGCCATGCAAGCAGGAACGCTATCGAAAGAGGTATGTTTGCAGTTTTGCGGTCTCAAATAAGCTAACATTGAATAGACAAGGATTTGTCAGTGTACAAGTCCCTTACTGAAGTCGTCGACGGAATGGCAACAATGCTGGGTCAGTCTATGCAGGAGATGCAAGGCTGGATCGCCGAACAGATGAAGTTTGCCGAACAAGTCCGCATGTCCCAGGACCAGGCGTTGCAGGAGCTGCAGAACAACCAGGAAGAGACTCTTTCAGCATTCGATAAAATCAGAAATGTGTTTCATTCCTTCGCCGCCGGAATGACCAAGACTACGGACTCCCTAAAGCAGGGCTTGGACGAGGTATGGTAACGTCTATTAAAATAGCGTTGATCTAAAACTAATACGTCGGCAGACGCTCAGAAACTCCAAGGTGAATATTGAACAAGCTCGCATAGAGATGCAAGCCTTATATCGGGAGATGGCGGCGATAAGCTCGCAGCATGCGGAAGCACAACACAAGCAACTTCAACTAAACCATGAGACGGCATTGGCAAGCCTACAGTACAATCACGAGTCAGCTATTTACAGCATCAATATAATTTTGAATGCTATTGATTCCCTCCATGACAAAGTTGTGAGTTTCTGCCTTGAGTCAATTTGCTTTAGGATTGTCTAATGGCGATCAGGAAGTGTCTTCGGTCAAGGTAGATTGGCTCAACCAAGTAGGTCTTGTTTAATTTTCGCATGATCATTTGCTGATAGTGAGTAGGGGCTAGAAGATCTCAATCGGACTGTCGACAAGCTTGGTACTGCGACAGAACATCTACGTCTCGCCATAGATACAACCACCGAAACCATCCAGGGGCTGGCTGCCCTCGTGAATATTGCTGCCAGCCCTAGGATCTGGTTATACGTAATCATATGCTTAATTGGACTACGGATCACTAGTTGTTTGGGGGTATCGGGGTTTATTTTCACATCCTCTCGTAAGTTGCTGTTATCCTCTTTATGTAGCATGGCCCCTAATGAGTATCCAAGTTTTGTGCTCTGTGCTATATGCAGCTGGCATTCTAGACTTGCTCAAAACAGCTCAAGCGTGCATCAAGACGATGAACCTTATGACACTCTATTCAAAAAGCGCAATCATCGTCAAGAACCAGCCAACGGTTGTCCTGATACTGTTCGGATTTCTAAGTATTTGCTTGCTCTCTTTCGCCGCATGGTCTTGGGTCGATTCTACTTACCTTTACAAGTACCAAGGCAATCAGGGCGAAGAGGGTATTCTCCCTAGAATTGAGATTCCTGAGACTTCCTCACCTCCAGCTCCTCCAGCATCTCACTACCGAACAAGTTTCTGCCCATTCAAGTGGCTTTCGTCACAGAGCTCGACCTAATGGATGGATGGCTCGAGCTGCCTTTTCTCCTCTCATAACTGAGGATGAAATACTGAATTTTCCTCTGCTCTTAGTTTCGCAAGGTTCAACATTCAAATTTCATTTACTCGATGATGCCATCTATCAGCATTTCTAGGCGTTCAACCTGCGTCATCTATATTCTATTAAACATCTACGGCTTATTCATTTATCTATATTCCCTTTATTGCTCACGCACATATCCAAACTCGTCCGGAATATTCTTGGCCCTATTCTTTTGCTGGGAAGCGATCAAGAATTCTCAAACTAAAAATATGCCTGGTTTTAGTCAAACGTACGGATGGTGCACCAATAGTTTTCATATAATGGCACGATGGAATCCTGCAGTCATGACAATTGCACAAGGTACTAATTTTGGAGCACTAAGCAATATTTATATTTAGAGAATATCTGGCGACTGCAATGTAGTATTTTTGGGTCTATTTTATAGGAATTTAAACGTGCACTCTATGCGATTATTTCAATGCATGGCACGTGTAGGACCCGCCTGTGCTACTGCTTCGCGTTCAAGACCTCCTTGACAGCCTCGATTACCATCGGGAATACAGCCTTAGGAGCAGCTATTATACCCTTATTCTCCTTTAGTGTCCTCCCGATACCGAAATCTAGAGGCTTGCCCCATGCATCTGAGATTTCTCCACCCGCTTCTTGAACGATGACCACACCGGCTGCATGATCCCAGATCTTCTCTTCGTACGACTTGCTCACCGGTAACCTTAGGTACAGATCTCCTGCTCCTCGGGCTATTGAGCAGTATTTTGCTTGCGAGTCCATGCGTACACTAGGCTTCGTGATACCAAGTTTCGACGCGATAGCAGCGTTGTCGCTGTGGCTTGAATGGCCGGCTTCTACACTCTCGCAGAACGTTGCCTGTGTAGTGTCATCGAGTGGTTTCATGTTTATGCTCTTTCCGGGCTCCAATCCTCCCTTGCTCAATGGACGACTGGTAGCCCCCTCGCCTCTTACGGCACTAAAGAGCACGCCTTTGCCCTCACTATCGTCGGCATTCTCGCCGATCTTAGCATCCAATGGGGCCTGGTCGTCTACAGGCAGGTTGGGTGTGCCAATTACGCCGACAGTAGGTATCCCACCCACCATCAATGCAAGGCACACTGCGTATTGTCCACCACGCAGGAAACCCTTCGTCCCATCAATTGGGTCCAACGCCCATATCCTGCCTTTCCGCCCTCCAGCACTTCTCCCCGAGTCAATTGCATCTAACATGGCCTCCACACTCTTAATCGGTCCACCAATCTTTTCCTCTGCCGCCGCATCCTCTAGCTTCGCCGCCTGCACCAATTTCCAGACTAAGTCCCTCAACGAACTATCTGCGCGCAGGTCATCCGCATCTTCCTCGCCAACGACCTCATCGTTTGGAAACGCGTGTTTTATGGAGGAAATTATGAGAGCCTGTGCACCGAAGTCGCCGATGGTGACCGGGGAGCTGTCGGATTTGGAGAGAGTGCCTTTAGAGTGTGAGTGGTAGACTGATTTTGTGAGGAGGGTTGCTCGCTGGACGGCTAGGGCGGCGATTTCTAGTTCCTTTTCGTAGGCCATGGCTCGAGAAGAAAATGTTCGTGTCTGGAGGGCGGGGTAGAGGTGTGATTTTATTTGGTAAAGGCGGGGGAGGGTTCGAGAGAGAACGGATGAGATGGGAAGAAGGGAGAGCGCCAGGGTTATGAGTGTGAGGAGGAGGTATTTGCGGAATTGAGGGAGGGGAGTTGTCATTAGAGGGCCCGGGGGGGACTGGAGGGTGTTGGTTGTAGATGTCGTCAGGCTTGGCGGGCGTTGTCGGAGACGGTGCGGAGGTTTGGGCGGAGCATGTCAAGCCAAACACACTGCTACTCTGCACGATCACTTGCTGTTAATCACTGCTCGCGCTTGCACAAACAATATTCACTACCTTACCCAAAGACCGCACAAATACCTATAGTCCGGACACTATCAGCATCGATTATCATATTTCCCAGCCGCCACCGCGCTTTGACCTCCAATGATTTCAAAGTAAACAAAGTTCGTCACAAAGGCAGGAGCGAGCACCTTCCAATCATAAGCACACCTCGACCACAACACCGGACCCCTCTCCCTTATAACTCGCTGCAAATATGAGTACCGATCAACCGCCGCCTGCGCTCGCGACCCAAAAGCGCAAATTCTACAAGCTACTAGACAACGTCACGAATAAGTCGTCGACCTCGCTCGCAAGCACGCTTCAGGAGTCCAACGCTTCGGCGATCTCGCTCGTGGACCCTAACACGCCGCCTTTCAAGCGCTTGAGGGTATCTATGGATCGTCCGCGAGATGCGTCTGGTGAACGGATAAAAGCTTTGCAGGAGAAATTGCTGGCGGCGCGTAAGGGGATAGGCAGAGATCGTCAAGTCGGCGTACGCGCCGTAGGACCTGAGACCGCACCTACCAAGCCTTCGACGCCACGGAAAACACCAAATTTTGCACCGTATAGCCAAGAGCAGTTTCTTAGGCGACTCCAGACGTTCGCAGACGTGAAGAAGTGGACGAGCAAGCCCGACGTGATTGGAGAGGTGGCGTGGGCGAAGAGGGGCTGGGTGTGTGCGGGGTGGAATACGGTGGCTTGTAGGGGTGCCTGTGAGCAGAGGGTTGCGGTGAGGTTGAGGTCGAAGAGGAAGAATGAGCAAGGCAAGGAGGTGGAGAATAGCGAGGATTTTGCTGTCGAGGTTGAGGAGGGTTTGGTGGAGAGGTATCAGCAACTGATAGTAGACGGGCATGACGAGGATTGCTTGTGGAGGAAGGCCGGTTGTAAGGGTGAGTGTTCACTGAATTGAATTTAGGAGATGGAACTAATGGTGATGGCAGATGATATCTACCATATACCGATCCCGAACCGCGATAAAAGTTTAGCAGAGCTGTTAGAACGATATCGTTCTTTCAAGCCTAGCGAAGCCGACCTTCCTCTACTTAAGAACATCATGTATCCCGATCCTCCTATATCAGAAATACTAAAGCGTATACCATCCAAAGTCTGGAATCCGCTCGGCTCAACCGTCGCAGAACAGCCTCCTACCTCTCCCACAGATACCGTAGCCTTCATGTTTGCCCTCTTCGGCTGGTCTGGCATCAAAGAAGCCAATATATCTCTGGCAGTATGCAATCATTGCTTCCAACGCCTTGGTCTCTGGCTATCAAGCGAAACATATATTAAAGAAACAAGCAAGAAACTTGACGTTCCAATTGACTCATTAACTCTCAATCTCCTCGAATCCCACCGCGATCACTGCCCATGGAAAAACTCAGTCACACAGGCTAATCCCAGAGACGGGCCGATAAAAGACATGGCAGGTTGGCAAACGCTACAATTCATGATCATGGAAAAGAAACGGAAGGAGCATATGAGAGGACAGAGCGTGGAGGTACACGGTGACGGGGATGAGCTGAGCGAATGGAGGAATAGTCTAGACAGTTATACGACTGCAGGGGACAGCGAGAAGAAGGATGGAGAAAGTCTGAATGAGAAGTGGAAAAGGTTTAAGGCGAGGTTGAGGAGGACGACGAGCAGGAAGAGTTTGAAGAGTGTTAAGAGTGCGAGGAGCGTGAAGAGCGCAAAGAGTGTTAATGGAGATAAGGAGAATGAGGGGAAATAGTTTGGAGCAGATGTTTCTAATAAGCTCGGAATTGCTAATATATGATGGGATATAGTGTGTGACAAGCCTGCTACGGATGACACAATTTCTCGTCCAAGAATATGCACACCAGTTCTTTCGCTACTAATATTGAGAAGACTGTGGGGTCGCCGTTCTGTCTTACATAGAGAGACAAATGTACGAGTGTGGTTCAGAAAATCATGATCTCTAGACCAAGTCTGCCACCTTTCCTAGGTATGCCTTAGCATATGCAGATTTATTTCCAATTTCATTGCTTGGCACATAAGAGTTGATTTGTCCGGATTTGGCCAGCTAGTTGGACGCCGCGTTGTAATAAAGTCAGCGCTAACGTTCTTGGTTTCGTCTTAAAGAATACTTACATCAGATGGAATATTCTTGGGTTTGAGGAGAAATGCTATAAGACTTTAGCTCCCCCGTAGTCTAGACTATAAGAAGTGTACTCTCAATTTGGCCTTCCTCTCCGCAAGCCTTTGATTAGGCATTGAATATGCCGTTTCTTCTATCGATCTTCTACACTTTTCTGGCCTTCGTAGTATATGTTAGCATTAAGACTATATACCGTCTCTACTTCCACCCTCTAGCGAAGTTCCCCGGCCCCAAACTCGCGGCAGCAACGACCCTTTACAACGCCTACTATGACATCCTTGCACCCGGGCTAGTGAAAATGTTGCCAGAATTGCACAGGAAGTATGGAACAATCATTCGCATCCAGCCGAACGAAGTCCACGTCGCAGATCTCGAAAGCTACAACCAGATCTTCAAAGTCGGCACGGCGTTTGATTGAATCTGGCACCACAATCCCTTCCTGACCGGCAGCCTGCAGAGCAAGGAGACGCTAGTGGAGACAAAGAAGAGGAGGGAATTTTTAAGCCCGCTCTTCTCCAAATCTGCAATCCTGAAATCAGAGCCAGTCCTGCACCGCCAGAAACTCAAGCAATTTCTCGACACGCTGCAAGACGCAGCGAGCGCGAACGAAGGCCGAGGCAGCATCATTAATTTCTACCTAGGATTCAGATGCTTGACGGCGGATCTGATTATGGATTATTGTTTCCAGCAGGACTTGAATGCGTTGGCGGAGCCCGGGTTCCGGAGTCAGGCGGTGGAGAAGTTTATCCAAGGCTTCGATATGGCCATCGTGGCGACTTATTTCCTGAATTTCTTCGCTATCTTAAATCGTGTTATATTCGCGTTACCGGAGGGTGTGAGGAGTAAGTATTTTGCACCCGTGCATGGGTTCCAGATCATGTAGAATGTAAGCTGTGGAATCTTCCTCGCCCCTGCGCTTATGAAGTGGGCGGAGTTTTGGTGTTTGGCATTGAGATGCTAATTGATTGGTGTAGATGGCGAGGGAGAGGGTCGAGTATTTGATAAAGAATCTGGGCATGTCGAAGATTCCTACAATGTTCGATCTCATGCTGAATCCCGATGAGAAGAGGGGACAGGTTTCTCCGCCAAAAAGCGATATGGTTGCAGACGGTTGCTTAATGATTGCCGCTGGCACCGACACTTCTTCAGGGGTGCTAGGCTTGGTTCTTTGGCATGTCACGCAGAATCCGCAAATTGAACGGAAGCTAGTCGATGAGTTAATGGCAGCGATGCCGAATAGAGAAGAGGTGCTAGATTCGGCGCGGTTGGAGGAACCAGACTTCGAGTATTTAAGAGCTGTTGTGAAAGAGGGTTTGAGGTTAGATTTTGGAGTGCCGGGTAGGATTCCGAGGAAAACACCATCGAAAGGTGCGAGGTTTGGAGATGTGTAGGTGCCGGGTAATGTATGTGTTCCCTTTTCAGCACCCTATACTCTATTTTTCTCCTTGGTTTTTTCAGTGGTTTAGCCTGATAAAATGCATCGGAACTCACGACAATTAGACGTCGATTACGTCCTGCATTTATCTGCAGAATATGGATCCGAATACGTTCCCAGACCCATCCAAGTTTGATCCTAAAAGATGGATGTGTGGGGATGAGTTGTAAAAGAAAAGGGATAGAAGGATGTTGAGCTTTTCCAAGGAAGGCCGGGGTCGTATTGGTATTAAGTATGCTTCTTCTCCATTCCTTGTGTCAAGTCCTAATGCGTTTTTAGTCTGGCATATACAACGCTACATTTGACAGTGGCACATCTCTTCCGACGATTTGAGATCGTTACGACAGGGTATACGACGGAGCATGATATGGACTGGAGGGATAACTTTGTGCCTACTCCACATGGAAGGATCAAAGAATTGGTTAGGAAAAGACAAGGCTAAGATTACGAGATTTAAGCATTGCTTTAGCAACCGCTGTCAGATATCATACATCGCAAATCTACAAAGACATTAGTAGGATAATCACCCTAACCTTTAATCCTCAATGCCCCTAATCCTCTCTCCCTTCTTCTCCGATTCGTGATCTCCATCACTTTCCCATCAAGACACCACCACCAATTCCGATAGAATTTCTCCCCAATTTCCCACGCCTCCTCTACCAACTCACTCCCCTCGCCCCATCCAGCCAAATTCCCATGCACTCTACACCCATCTTTAAAATCATCCACGTCATGCACTATCTTCATAATAACTTCCCAATTTTCACCCCGTGCGATTGGCGCCCGTAGTGTAGATGGTAAGGCGAACATACAGATGAGCTTTTCGCGGACAGAGGGCCAGGGAAGCGTGTCTAGGAGTGGATGATGCGGAATGGCTATTTGAGCGGGTGTGGGGTGTAGGTTTGGTGGGAGGGAAGGTTGGGGCGTTGGGGGGAGCGTGTGTAAGTAGAAAGGGTTGTAAACTTCGGTCATGATGTTTAGGGTTGTGGCTATTGTGCCGAAGGCACGCAGGGCGGAGAGGACAGGAATGGAAATTAGAGCGCCGTCAGCAGCAAGAGGGAAATTCATAGGTGCTAACCCTGATTGAGGTAAGATATTTAACGGCTGTGAGGGCGATTTTGGGGAGGATGGCGAAGTAGGAATGGGGCTTGGTAGGGTGGAGAAGTCTGGACGGTCTGTCAATTTGGCCGAATGTTGAGAGAAATTGCATGATGACGTACTAAAATCGGGAAATAGCTGCCAGTCTACGGAGCTTTGGTCGAGTTCCATTGATGGCAAACCGATGCTGCTTGGGTCCCTAATCAATTCTTCAACGCCTGACGAGCCGTTGGGACTAGTGTCAGAGCTAGATGTGGTTTGATCCACTGAATCCAGCTGTATGCCTCCTTCATCTTGAGGCTGACAGGCTTCTAAAGGGGCTAAGATCTTGGCCTGAGCTTCTAAAGCTGCAATTTTCTCTCTTCGTCTTTGTCCTGTAGTCTGCATAAGACTCTAAACTTGACACGGTGTGAAATATGGGAGTGCTTAGCGAGAGCGACATAGGAAACACCATTTAGGTTGCTAAAGAAGGGCATCCCGTAAACCAAGATACCAGATATCAAGTAAACCTATACTTACGATATCTTCTTTGTGCTAGAACATTCAGCACCCTCTTTCTGTCCGGATCGCCAAGCTCTGGGACAGTTTGTGGGGTACTATTATTCCTCTTCTTTTCTGCGGGCATGTCGTTATCGTTTCACAGTCGATGTTAGCTTTACCAAATCGATTATCCGGGACGCCTGGGAAGTAGATGGGTCCATAATAGTTATATGGTAATGTGATTCAACATAACGTTATGCACCAAGAAACACTATACGAAATGGGGATTAGTACAAGCTGTAGGCTGGTGCAGTCATCTCTCCGACCCCACTTCTGGCAATTTTCGCGAGAAATGCGACCTAGATTACGCCGACAAGAGTCGGACAATCGGGACAAAGAGATTCCATCATAATCGATAAGTTCTATCTAGGACTACACTGGAATCAAACCACCGGGTCATAATTTTGGGTACATGGATGGCAAGATTTTGAACACGAAACGGTTCGTGTTTCCCCAAATGAACAGGTTGAATGGTGAGTTTTATTTATTGGACACATCGCATCATATCATTGTGTCCATGGACATAGCTTTGCTTGTTGACAAGGGTTATCTCAATATGATGGCAACATCGGGCTTCGTGAGCTATTTCCTTGAATGGCCCAGCGGGCTAAATGATTCTTTGGTTGAACGTTGAGAATATTAAATTTACTGACGCCAATTAGACAGTCTTGGTTTTTTGGAGTCTATGGAATCATGTGTGGATGGAGTGACATGCACTCTCCTGCGAAAGAATAACAATCAATGGTGGAAGGATACACACCCTTCGTTTCAAATTCCCACATCAAACATTTCAGATGGCTTATATATTGACCCTAATAAGCATGCAAATTCATCATTTAAGCTTGCTGTTGCAGAGCGGATATAGTATACAGAATCGAGAAGGCCGATATAAAACTCATATTCATGCATATGTAGATGAAATACCTCATCTACCGAGTCTTCGAATTCCCGGCCACGGATTTATATGGTTCTTCTAATTACATACTCAAGACGAGTACAGTACCATGTTCCACGCCTATCAGGTCTTTAAGAAGGGCTCTAGATGCGAATCATAAAGGTTATTTATTGGAGAAGAATCCAAAGAAATTTGAACTAAAAAACAGCTATGTCCTAATGCTCCAGACTAGCCGAAGGGTTTTCTCCGGAGAACTCCTGCTTGTACTCTTATCACTACGATTTGAATGCCTCAATAATTTGCTATTCTTGTTTCAAGAGATATCGCACTGGACTCAGCTATTTCGGTCCTGGGGACGATATAGCCATGAATTTCTTCCAATTCGTTTTAGTCCTTTCCCGTCTCTTATTATCTAACTATCAAAGCCACACGTGGCTCCCGTAGACCTCTACCAAATAAATCTTTCGGCGTCAAAAAAGGGTATTACAAACATCAACAGTTGTGGACTAGAGATCCTTTGGAAAGAGGCATGGGAGGATGGCAGAAAGGAGGATGGCAGAAAGGAGTCTGTCATCGCACGGGTGGAAGACCATTTCCAAAAATACCTCAACGACAGTGAGGTATATATATCATTTCCCAAATATTTGGCGTGGCAGTTCGCATCAAAATCATTGAATAGCCGACGCCGATGTGATGCACTCGGAAATTGTGGGACATGATCTTGCGGTATACCATCAACCTAGATGGAATTGCTGACTGATTAGCTACCAAGTTGTATCGATATCGATCCGGTTAGTGAAAGCGTAACTGAAGATGACCGCTAGATGTCATCATGGGTTTTTGAGGTGCTAGCAGATATCGGTCGCCTTTCAGGCTGCCAACCAAGCTCCCCGGGGAACCGCAGCCGGATGGAATCGCGGAAGGCTGAATGACTGCAACATTCACTTACACTGATGAGATCTAGGACAAAACCATTAAGAAGGAGCGGATTGAACAGCTTGGACTATCAATTGGGATAGCCGTTGGTCTTATGCTGACTAGCTCATAGGCGGAGCGGAAGTATTGTCTACTTCTACTGTACTCGGCACGGTTGCTAAAAGCGCGCTTAAGCTCACCTTGGCAGCAAGCAAGATCCAGAAAAGTAATCTGAAATTAACCAATTCCGCTTCGAATCTCATGGTCAACACATATATTTGCATCCAAGGGTTATCGGATTCATAGGCGGACGATACATGAGTGTTCCAAGTCAGCACCTTTTATTACCCCCAATCGCTGAAAATTATCTGCAGGGAAATAGTCCCAAAGGCTGATGAATATTTCGGAAGCACTTGGGGAAATATTGCACGTTATGTAGAAAGCAGATTCATTTCATGCTAAATCTCATGAACGGCAGTAAGACTCGAACCGGTCGCACTCTTCTCGACTATTTGAAAATGAGGTATTCGTCGATCCAGAGACAATCTTAGCACAAAAAATCGGTAACAGTTTTGATAAGTATTATACTGCCGTACCCATCAATGGACGGGGGCAGGAGACCTCTTGCAGCCATTTCGTTAATTGTATTCAACAAATAATTTACAGGGAAATTGAGCATTCATACATTGCGGAAACAAATGTGTAAGGTAGATACGATTAGATGATGAAAACTGTGTTGATTGCTATCTCTTGAGGGTCAAGGAGCTACATTCTGTCTGATTTCCTGTTCTGCCATGTTAATGCCAATCCTCGACCAGTATCCTCCTACACAGAACGTTACAACATGCATTATCTGGATGGGGATGGTGAGCAGTCACTCGAGGTCCAATCTAAGTCTGCGTCTATTTGCCGGGAAGGTCTGATACCTCAAACTGGCTCTATAGCATCGATAGGTAGAGGGATGAGATAACCAAAAAATCGACAGGACTCAAACTTCTGCTAAAGCCTAACAGTGTTTAGTTAAAAATAAATTTGGAAGACGTGGTTCGATCTTCAATATTTGCGCGCGAACGTGGCTAGGATAGGATGCAAACTAATGTCAACTCCTATGCGATGTTCAAAATCGCGGACCAACCACTCCGGGGCTGAGGATAATACCACTAGCGGACGGATCAAACGGATCAGCTTCATCCGGGGTCAATACAAATCTTGAGGGAGCATTGAATAGCTATGGTATTGTTCCAGGCGCCTTCTCAGTCCCAATCTGCCATAACCCTCAT
>ML986637.1:56845-260382 GCA_010094045.1 Lojkania enalia
TATATATATATATATATTTTTGGGATCTATCCCTACCTCTGTGGTAACTTCAGATGGAAGGGACGAGCATAGCTTGGCTGAAAATGATTCGGGCTCATTCATGAAGAACTCTTATCTCTATACCTCGGAAAATTTTCGCTACCTCGGCAAACTCAAACACGACTGTAAGAAGAATAAGCACATACCTTGGGACATTTATCTCAATATACCTTGTGATTGGCTGCAGTGAGCAAAGAGGCTGAAGTATATGTGGGGAGAAATGTATAGCCAATTCTAATCACAAAAAGAAGGGGCACATTGAGGCATAAAGCCGACATAGAGAATCCTAAGTTAACCAGTACGCTCAAGCGGTCAGGGCTTTGATATGCAACGGTAGCCCGGGTATGGTTTGTCACCTTGTTGTCAGCGGTGGAGTAGCGCTAAAGCGGGGGAAAGTTTGTCTTTATTTACGTGAAACAGCTTAAGCCTAAGTGCGAACCCTTGTCTGTGGATCTTGGTAAAGTTTCCCCTGGCATAGAGGGGTTTTCTCTCGATGCTTTCCACCATTCTAGAACTGTTATTTTTGTTCTTTTGTTCCCTTGATTAATGGTGATGGTGATGTCGATCTGGTGTTTCGGCAAATCTCGAAAACTCATATGTGTATGTAGTAACATGGATCATTGAATATCTAGCTCATGATATCTTAATCTACATTTATATAGTAAAAAGGTTGTACAGTGAAGAGTGCGTTGAACCAGTCCTCTAATCCAGATCCTCATCTCGGACCGTTGACGAATACGAGCTTAACGTTACTGAAGCCAAGAATAAGCGTGAACAAGCGCTGCCCGCCAGGCAACAGTATGTGAATGGGAAAACGTTAGAATTGTATGTTTTGAGCTGCCTTGAGCATAAACGTAAGCGTCCAAGCGCGTATCGTAAGGCATGATCATAAAAAGAGCGCATTCTATTCTCACAAATCTATCAAATTATTCTCATCCATAAAACTTACCTCTTCAACAGCTAAAAGGTTACCTCTCATATCAAGGGACAACGATTCTACCTATCCAGAATGGCTCCATCACCAACTCATAACCAATCTGAGCCTCTGCTTCCCTCGAAGCTCGCAAACGAGCAATTCTCGTCCCTATCCACCACCTCCACTACCGCTATCAAAGCACTCTCAATCCTGCGCATTGCTGTCGGCGCCTCCTGCATTATCGCGCCCCGCTGGAGCTGCGCTCTATTCCAATTTCCTATACCAGCAGCATATTCAGTCATGCCGCGCATATTCGGGGTCCGCGACCTGATCCTTGGCGAACTTCTGATCACAGCCGAGAACAAGGAAAGTCCTGATGGAGGAAGACGCGAGATCAAGCGGGCGCTTTGGGCAAATATTGGGGCAGATGTTGTTGATGTTGGAAGCGTTCTTTTTGGGTTGGCGACGGGAACGGTGGGCAGAGCTCCTGCGGCTATATTTGGTGGAGGTGCGGCAGCCTTTGTTATTTTGGGGGTTTTAGGATTAAGGGGCCTGTGAATAGAATATTTGGTCTTGGATGATGAATTAAAAATTATAAATTAAACTCATGGAGATTGTTCCTGAGATGTGCTTGAAATCCGGGGTGTAGAGATTTGTCGTTAAAGTGGAGAGGGGTATCACGTACGGTTGACTTATAATATAAGCAAACTTCGCAGATATTTTCTCGTACTCCAATAAAGTCAAGGGTATGAATTATATGACAAATGATGTGACTATAGTGAATGGAAAATATAAGATGAAAAACTACATAAAAAGGACAAAACAAGGAGCCGTCCCCCTGCCAGCATTGGCTTACCTGCGGATCTCAAAGTGCTCGTAAGAACCTAATTATCGCCACCTGACACTTTTGAAGCACCCTCCTAGCTGATTCGCAAGTAATTCGCAAGTAGCGCATTAGTCCTCATAATTCTAGTAATGGAAGGATAGCTTCTTTTTATCTTATTTACCATACCTAGCACCCAGTTTGAGGGTTACTCGTAACAGAAATTCCCCTGTTCAATGCTTCGCAGCGGCTACCCACTGTTCCACTAATCCGCCAGTTTATTGCTGAAGTTTAGCAGAAACAGCTCGATGTTCTCGGGACTTACAACCTACAGTCGTTGGCGACGTTTTCGCGTAGTCTTAATATACGCGTAGCAACGCGTAGGCCCACATCAATAGTCGGTTGCTAGGTGACGCATGCCAAGGCTGCGGCCTAATACGTGGGGAAAACAAACACCAGGACCCTGATTTTGAAGGGCATGGCAACGACAACCGCGTTCAACAGTGAGTGCATTCCCTCTGTATTGGTGACCAAATGGCGCTGAAATTATTACCGGCCGTGAGCATATGAATAGCAGTCCTAAAAAGCATCGCGGCACGTTTCGCCCTATCAACACGCTCTCTTCGTCAGAGAAGCCAACCTTCAAGGACCCTTCAGTGAACCACGGGAGCTCACCACCACGTGCCAAATCCACGGATATCAACTCGAGTAAAAAGCCTATACAATCGTCGTTGCTGGAGTCGAAGGACGAGTCAGACCTTCCCATTATCGACGAAGACGATAGCTATCAATCAGTGGCGGATCGCTCTGGGACCGAATTGCTGGGAAATTCGAGTTTATTTTTTGACGAAGGGCAGACCGGGAAGCATTACAATACCTCAGAGGTGCTAAGTAAGATGGTTAGAGAGCGGGAGCCGCCTGGGTCTACTCCGCGTAGAGAAGCCCCTATTTCTCAGCCGTTGCAGGATCTAACAAACAATCCTCCAGAATATGGAAAGGCTAGTCCCTTGAGAAATCCGCTGAAAAGGGATACTCATAAGGATCCATACGCTCACCTTTTCAACGCTCCCAAGCCAGGACAAAAGAGACCAGAACACCACC
The DNA here is from genome assembly GCA_010094045.1 of Lojkania enalia. Classification (NCBI taxonomy): domain Eukaryota; kingdom Fungi; phylum Ascomycota; class Dothideomycetes; order Pleosporales; genus Lojkania; species Lojkania enalia. The sequence continues at coordinate 59,725 of ML986637.1, forward strand.
GACCAGCGACCCAAGACCCGGTCCCACCAACCTTTCACACGGCAAATGCACCCCGGACCGATATACCCAGACACATTGCAACTGGATCAGGGAATCGAAATGGTCCTCCACGGATCCAGAATGGCTCGCAGCCGAGCGATCAATCAGAGCACCAATCCTATCATCCTTTCAAGCGAGATCCACCGCAAGTAGGTTCTCGTTATTCCACGGCTTCTTCCGCTGATTCTGATATTGTTGAGATAATGGCCTCCCAATTTAACGCCCACCAGCCTCTCCAAGGTGTCCCTCTTCCTAGGCCAATGAATCCTCCTATGCAGAGTATTCAGCCAGTTCCTCGCCCTATGTATTCCTCGTTGGGTCATTCTGATGGCTTCCTGCCTATTAATCACGGATTTAGGCCTATTAATCCCCTACATGACTCAAGGAAAACCATAATTCTGGACGATATGGACCCAAAGCGGGCAAACGCGGAAGATGATGACGATAACTTTGACCCTGATGCTGCAATACGCGCGGAAAGCTACCAGTTCGGTGCCCCTGACCCGTATGCATTTGTGGACCATGCGAAGGCCAATGAGAATATCAAGGATCTTCTTGAAGGAGCTTTCGATGACGATGAAGATAAGATCCCCCGTATCCGAGGCCGCAAGAAGAAGAGGCAACAACAGGAAGAAGACGAGGCCACCAACGCATTAGCTAGGAAACTTAAGGCCCTAGAAGTCAAAAAGGATACTCGTCCTGAGAAAGAGGAAGAAGATGAGGAGGATGACGGGAGCGTTGAAGGAATGAGAGTTAAATTACTTCCACACCAAGTAGACGGAGTGTCCTGGATGATCGAGAAAGAGACTGGTGCCCACAACAAGAAGGGGAAATTGCCAAAGGGAGGCATCCTCGCTGACGATATGGGTCTCGGCAAAACAATTCAGTCTATCGCATTGATCCTGTCTAATCCACGTCCATTGAAAGATGCTGAGCCCGAAAACAAGAAGAACAAGATTCTTCCCGTCGTCGGCAAAGGCACACTCATCGTTGCCCCTTTAGCACTCATCAAGCAATGGGAATCAGAAATCAACACGAAAGTCACTAAGTCCCACAGCCTCAAAGTCCTAGTCCACCACGGATCTAGTCGAACCAAGTCTGTCGAAAAATTAAAGACGTACGATGTAGTTGTTACCACATATCAAGTCCTAGCATCGGAACATGCGAGCTGCGGCGATGGCCCTGATGGATTGAAGAAGGGATGTTTTGGGGTTCACTGGTATCGCATCATACTTGATGAAGCACATACTATCAAGAACCGCAACGCGAAGATGACAAAAGCATGCTATGATGCGAGATCTCACTACCGATGGTGCCTAACGGGAACACCAATGCAGAACAATCTCGACGAACTCCAGAGCCTAATCAAGTTCCTTCGCATACAGCCTTATTGCGAAATGGGAGCATGGAAGGATTCTATCACTGGACCTATGAAAAACGGGAGAGGTAATCTGGCGATGAGGCGCCTACAAATCTTCCTGAAAGCGTTCATGAAGCGTCGGACAAAGGACATTCTAAAGAAAGAGGGAGCACTCAACTTTGGTGGCAAGGCAAAAGAAGGGGAGGAAAAGGGCGGCTTCCAAATTGTTGCTCGAAACATTGAGACCGTCATAGGCGAGTTCACTGCTAACGAACGTGCATTTTACGACCGTCTTTCAAATCGTGCCGAATCACGCCTTGCTGAAATGATGGGAGGTGAGAAAGCAGATTACATTGGGGCTTTGGTGTTGCTACTTCGGCTTCGCCAGGCATGCAATCATCCTAGTCTCACAAAGAGCAATGTGAAGGACGACAAGGATGCACTGACGACAGGATCTAAGGGCAACGCCCAGTCTAGCACTCAAACATCCCACAAGGAACAGAACGCGGACGTAGATGATCTCGCGGACCTCCTTGGCGGTATGAGTGTTCAGACTAAACGCTGTGATATTTGTCAGCAAGCTTTGACAAAGGAGACTGCTGTTGCTAGTGCGATAAGGTGTAGCGATTGTGAAAATGATCTCAATGTTTCGCAGAAGAAATCGAGGGAGCATAGAAAGCATCGCAAGCACAAGCACAAAGATCGCAAACACAAGAAGCATGACAATGCCAAAGAAAAAGAGAGCACAAGAATATCGCCGCCATCTAAATTGTCACGACAGCGTCATGTTATCTTGGATAGCGATGACGAGAATGAGGGAGCTGGTGAATGGATAGTCTCAGGTGACGAGCAAAATGTGTCCAACCTCGGCAAAGCTGGCGGCACAGACGATGAGAATGCAGAAGGCGGAGGGGATTGGCTTGAGTCTGAAGACTCGGATTCATTCGCGACTGAAGACGAAGGAATGCCATCTAAGAAGAAGCAGGAAGATTCGTTCATCGTACATGATACGGACAGCGAGGATGATGGTCCCGTCGTTCGTAAGAAAATGCCCAAAACGAGCAAGGTCGTCGGCCCTAGCTCTAATGATGAAACTGACCCAGAAACTGAATCTGATGCCGAAGACTCCGATTCTGAGGTTGATTCGGAGGGGTCTGAAACTGAGGAATCAGATATTGAGTATAATGCTTCGGAGCTCACTCCATCTACGAAGATTCGTCAATTGCTTTCGATCCTGGAAAAAGAAACTCCTGATCACAAGATCATCGTCTTTTCTCAGTTCACCTCAATGTTGGATCTTATTGAACCGTTTCTCCGCCGCGAAGGTTATAACTTCACGCGCTACGACGGCAAAATGCGCAACGACCTTCGCGAGGCAAGTCTCCACAAGTTGCGAAATGACAGGCGAACCCGTGTTCTTTTGTGTAGCTTGAAGTGCGGTAGCTTGGGTCTTAACTTGACAGCTGCTAGTCGTGTGGTCATCATGGAGCCTTTCTGGAATCCAGTAAATTAATCTGTTAACTTCCAAGCAGCAGCTAGACGCTAACTGTATTCTAGTTCGTCGAAGAACAAGCAATCGACCGTGTCCATCGTCTTAATCAAACCGTAGACGTCACGGTATACCGTCTTTCTATCCACGATTCAGTTGAAGAGCGCATTCTCGAATTGCAAGAGGCCAAGCGCAGACTTGCTGAAGCAGCTATTGAGGGCGGAAAGGCTATTGGCAAGCTTAGCATGAAGGATATTCTTGCACTGTTCAAGCGCGATGCCGAATTTGACCACCAACATGTCGATGACGGTAGCGATCGCACCATCTTTGCTAGGACCAGGGTGTTGGAGAGCCCTGTCAAAGGCGCTGTTGGAATGCTGGACAGGAGCGAGCGGACCGATAGTCAGCCTAGGAAGAAGGTAGGAAGTCTGGGGTTTAGGAAGGTTGAGGATAGTATTTGGGGGAGGCGTTGATGCGAATGGGTCGGAATCTAGTGCGTGAGGTCTTTGAGCTACGCAAGTATCCATGGGTAATTAGCTCCTGTTATGTTCATGATAACGAAGGACTTCTATTCTTTAGGCGTTTAGGCATATGAATTGGGTATGGATGTATAGATACTTCTCGGTTTCTTGCCGGCACATAACATAATAGTACTCTATGTGAATCTTAGGTTGCTTCAACGTTTTGAGTCGCTTCTAGAACCGACAGAGAGAATGTAAAAGGTGTGATGTCCATATATTGGGACGGCAAGGTGAATATTTAGTGCCCTGGAATGTATCCATGCCAGATGTTCAGTTGCTAAGTTCTTTTGTTTAAGTATATTAATTATTTCGAACTTGATTAAATAGATAGTAGAACTATTTTTTAGCAATAAAAATTAGCTGTGCTAGATACAAGAGTTGTCTTCAGCATATAGAGATATGGGCCGCAGACAAGTCTAGAAAGACACGTGGAAATAATCTTAAAATCTTGGAAGGAATTAGTATATAGACTTAATATAAATCTAGCGTCTAACTACTTTACTAAGATTTAGTCTATAATAAACCGAGCTCTATAGTTTTAATAAAAGATATTTTTAGGTATATAATATAACTTATATAGTATATATATTATACTAGTACTAGTTATTAGGTGAGTGGAACGATAAAATCGGCAGTATTCTAGTTATAACTTAGAGGTATTAGATTCTTAAAAGAGTAAGGATAGAAAGAATAGAAAGAATATTAGTTTGTTTTCTTATCTAAGTACAATTATTTAATTATCGAATATTAAAATACTGCCTAATATACGATAGTTATAAGCCTAGAATTCTACTTATACTAGCCTATTATATATAGAATATATTATAGATATAGATATAGGATATACCTTTCGTTTATATCTTATATATATATACCTCCCTTTAGTAGCTAGTATACGATACGTCTTATACTATCAAATATATACCAGAAATTCTTTATTAGAAGATTCTAGCCGATTACTTTATTATTATATTTACTTTGCTACTACCTATCGAAGCCTCTTATGCGTATAACCGATTTACTATAATAGCTTTAGTAGTACGAGAGCTACTAAACTATACTAACTCTACTAATTAGCCTTTGATAGCAGCCGTACTACTAAAGCTATTATAGTAAATCGGTTATACGCATAAGTGGTTTCGATAGGTAGTACGAGGTGTATATAATAATAAAACAATCGGCTATAATCTTCTATACGCAATAGACTAGTATAGGTGGAATTCCGGGCTTATAACTGTCGCGTATTAGGCAGCATTAATTGCTGAGGTAAATATTGATGTACTGAAGGAATGTAAGTGACCTACCTAGCTAGAGGCTGATAGTAGCGAGACTATATAGGCCTGATAAAATAGGCTAGCTATAATATGATTTAGAAATGCTTGACACTATTAACTAGTTCTCTAAACAAGATCTTGATGATTGAATCTGTATCCAAGCGAAAATTTTAATGTATCTCTTTGTATAACTTTGGCAAGTTAAGGTTTTCGAATGGTATTCATGTTGTAGCTATGCTCTATGAACTAGCCCCTGAACAGGAAAGTACCGCGCACGCATGTTGAAAACCGTTTCTTCGCTGTAGGTTAGAAAAGTACAAACGCCTTTTACTTTCTTAATGCTTGCAGAAACTCTAGTCCGGAAATAAAATAGTTACAGGAATCTTCACTCTTATAAGTAGTATTGAAGTTTCGAAGTAGGAGAACGAAGCGGGCGACATTCTTAATTAGGTGAAAGTCTACGGGCACCAGAAATGTAAACAATGGAGTCCCTTGCAATTAAATCGGGAATGAACATCATAGCCTGAGACTACTGATACTATTTCCTTAAAAGGAGCCTTCTGATCCCTTTTACAGGTTTTGGTGGGGATTCCGTTATGGTAGCCTTGGCAGCGTATTGAAATAATTCGGTAATACCGACGTTCGTGGTAGATGACGTCAAAAAGTAGGCGAGAGCATTGATTTTTCCTTTCATGATTTCAGCCTGGCTATAGTTAGATTGATTGACAGGATTTGATAAAGACGTAGGAACTATCTTACATCCCCAAAGGAGACTTTTCGACCTCCTTCTAGCTCATATCCTCCGCTTATCAGTTCTTTTCTATTTATCAAATCGCTCTTACATCCAACGAGAATCTTGCACACGTTGACGAATTGGCGTGAACTGAGTTGTCTCTGATACACACTTAGTTCTGGGCATCGTTTCAGGTATCACTTTTGCTTACCAATTTTAACATTATTTCCATTATGTCCATGAAAGAGCTCGGGTCTTCTACATTGAAGCACACGAGCATGACATGCGCTTCACGATACTTGGACAGGTTTGAATTAGTTTCAACTATGAAATTTTGACCCGTATACCAGGTCATCTCGCTGGTTTCGAAGTGTACGCTTATACCGTCTATTTCAAGTGTTTTGGAATGAACCATAGACCCATCAACTTCCTGTATGTTGTTAGTCTCGCCACTCTACGGTGGTCTCCTAGGGATGTATAGTTACATATGCACATGGAGGTGTTTTGTGCGAATAATAAGTTCTATGTCATTATTAATTTATTGCGTAATTTGCCGTCGTTTAGGCTTACTCTATAAGCGATGTTTTCCCACAACCCCTATCTCCGACGACTAGCACTCTCCGCGTCACCTGGCCTTCCGTCCTAATTTTGATGTTGATGGGACCTAGTTCTTTTGGAAGGGCAGGTCTCGTCGTCCTCCATGTCTGGTATCGGCAGGACCTGTCCCTATCGTGTCCACATCTGTCACAAGTTTTTTGGAACGAAACGTGCGTAGACCGGCATTTGCAACATGTCCACCCCGCTGACAGAGGTCTGCTTTTTAGCACAGTAGGTGATGAATCGGCGGCGGCTTGTGGCTGAGGCAATTCCTGATGGACATTTACCGGAAGGAGCGCTCGCTGTTGGTCAGGCACTTCGTGATTGGCATTCACTGGATAGTTTATTCGCTGGAATTCAGGTGACTCGACATTTACTGGATAGGTTACTCCCTGTTGGTTGCGCAATTCGTGGTCGGCATTCACTGCATAGTTTATTCGTTGGAAGTCAGGCGATTCGACATTTATCGAGTTGGTTATTTGTTGCCGAGCCTCCTTGCCCATGTCTTCTGGATCTGAGACTAGAGCAGGTTTTCGAGGGCATCTCATGACGTGCCTTAAGGCAAGATGATCTGAAATATCAGATAAATCGACCTTACATTCTGGACAAATAGCTCTAGCTTCTTCCCCAATGGTATCCTTCAAATGGACTTGATCCTCCGGATAACTACTTTTCGATTGAGTCTTTTCTAGCTGCCATCCTGGCCGATTGATTTGTAGTGCATCCGCTTCGGTGAGATTTGGCATTCTTTCTGAGTGGTGGCGAATTCGGCCGTAGATATCCGTATGAAAAGATTCGGCAAAGCTTGCCTCTGGCTGCCTCTCATTGCTGTGCCTAGCAGGCGTATCGGATGGCGATGGGTTTGAAATTTCAGTAGAGGATTTAGCAGGCCATGAATACTGCGAGATAATATCGCCGGTACTGGATTGTATAGAAAGCTGATCGTCAGCGATTGACGGAGTCGCGACGTTTTTATGCGCTTCTGAAAGGCTTGTAAGCAGAGGTGATCGCCTTGTACCCCCCTCCGGCAAAGTTGATGTAGAAGATGAATGGCTATCTCTGAATCGCTGAACATTATCCATCTTAATTCGCGTAGGTCGACGCGGGTTCTCGGAAAGGGGGCCAGACTCATCCTTGCTCTGCTGGATAAGGATTGCTGGAGATTCCAAGGTAGGAAGACGTGAGTCAGAAGTGCTAGGTTGTAGCAAAGTGCCTTGAGATGGAGGAAAAGGTGGGGATGGTGCCAATCGAACGGGCTCGCTTGGCGCAGGAGAAATCATAATTGGTGGAGACTGTTGAAGACTTCCTGATGTGTCTCCTTCACAAGGTTTTCCCTTGATTGACTCTTGTTCAACAGCTTCAGGGGTGTGAACCATCATTGAATTATGGGTTTCCTCTATGCGTGATGGCGGGCGTCCAGGATCGGCTGGTGACTCTCCACCATTTAGACCCATGGACAATTTGTTGATTCTGCTAAGTAATTGCTCATAATGATCAATCTCTAGGTCTTGGTCAATAATTGGCGTATAGTTTTGGGGTTCGTCCCCATCTTGGGGCGATATATCTTCTTCTTGAAAACCTTGGGAGGAACTGCTTAGCTTTGTTAGATGGCTTCCCAGTAGGGCAGCATATGCCTCCTCTTCGTCCAATTTCTCTTCCCTTTTACAAATGGCCATGAGGAGCTCCAGACACTGTTCATATCCTCGAAAGCCGGGCTTCCCAAGCTTCTTAAAACCACGCAGCGAGCGTCTAGCCTGAAGATGTGCTTCCATATAGTCGGTATTTGCCATTAGTATCTCTGCTAATTTCATTGTATCCTGTAGAGTGAGAAAGTAGTTAGCAACTGCCTCAGAAAAGGGAGTATCAGGTATGATGTTAAGCTCATTCTTGTGCCAGAAAGTCTTCCTTTAGCGAAATATTACTCAAAGGAGTATTCAGTAAAGTCCAACTACTGGATGGAAAACCTTTAACCACGATCTATGCTTCAACTTACCCAAAGAAAGCGCTTATCTTTCTTTCCAACCTGTCGTTCCGTAACAAGAAGCTTTTCCATCATCGTTGACTTCGCTTTTTCGTACATTTTTGAAAGCATGTAAGTTTGCGCTAGAAGCTCTAGCACTTCTGCTTTCGATACCGTATTGACACTACTAGTGGAAAGCGAAAGAGAGCTAGTATGTGAGGGCAGCCTTGACAAGCAATTCCGAAAGTGTCTTTCCGCGCCTGTCAAATCGCCTTGTTCTTTCCTTCTTATTCCGTTCTTAAGAAGGGCTTGGATCATCTCGTTCTCGAGATCAGAATCGCTATCGGATTGATATTCGGTTGGTATATCTCTAGTGCTCGATTCGGACTGTCCCGGTATTGGCGCTTCCATGCCCTCGTACTCGTAGACAGTGTTGGAATTGATCCATCTCATCATCGTTATATTAGAGCCGGCGTCGAAGATGTCGCCAAAATCGGAACCATATTTTATAGTCGCGTTATCGCTATTGTCTACTGTGAGCGTGGTAGATGCAGTTGAGACTACATCTGCTGCTGCGCGGACGGTTTCGCGCAGATTATTCATGGAAGTCAGTTCATGTCGGTCATTCTGGTCGGATACCATGTTCTCAAGCTTCTCAATTTTCGTATTGAGGGCCTGTCCCAGGCTACGAAATTCGTCATAAAGCTTATCAAGGTTTGGCAAGATCTTTTCTGGGATCTTGTCTGTGGATTTTTGGAATGTGACTTGGTTCCATCTTAAAGCAATCAGCTTCATTCCCCGTCATGGGTGAGAACCCTTGAGAAAAGCAGTTCTCACTCACAGAATCACTGTACTAAGACTCAGTTGCATCCCGGAGCGATAGCTCTGAATCTGATCTCGGAAAACCCCGATTTGCTCAACGGCACTCTTATACCTCAACTGCTTCCTCGGGCCATCCAAGAACTTCGTCGTCCTATTTACGCCTTCCAAAACAGCAAGCAGTTTCTCCAGCGTCCCTTGCCCGTCATTTAAGCTTCTCGCAAGGTTCTTCCAATGGCTCCCCACATGCCCAGTCATCTGCAAATTAGCCTTAACATCGTCTTGCTCAAACGTTTCTTTCATAGACTCCAAAACCTGCTGGAAGCCCTCGACATCGTGGATCAAGCCGGATAAAGTGGCGTCTACGACTGACACCTCATCGCGGAACTGATTAAGGAGGATCGTCGCCTTAATGGAAACTTGTAAAAGTGCAAAGACACCAGCGGTGATAGACAACGGATCCGCCATACCGCATCATCGCCGAGTTTGTTGTGAAATCACGGATGTGAGTTTTGAAGTGGAGGAATGAGGCTGAACTTTGTTCAGCTGAGAGATCGCTTGCTGACTTCGGCACAGAACCCAGCCACGAAACCCCGCCCAGACCCCAACCTTCTCGGCAAGAAAACATCTGCAAGTCTGTCTCAATAAAATATTTGTCGACTATATCAATGACACTTCCAAAGATCAGTTTGTTTGTGAAAATAATTGTGACTGGCGTTGCCGCCGAATTAACATGTGTGTACAAGGGCGAATACATGAAGATCAAGAATGAACTTGGTATACAGCAATTAAACAACACCATCCCACACTTTATCCAACAAGCACAGGCACCGCCCTCCTCCCTTTCCCCTCCCTCTCCCTCTCCTTTCTCACTCTCTCCATATCCGACATAACCGGATTATGACACCCCATACAAAATATACCCTGAGTCGTCCGCGTATATCTCAAATTCTTGATACTCTTGAAGCACTCATGACAGAAGAAGAGGCCCGGACAACTTGCAGTGACTATGTCTTGGATCCGAGTGAGACTTCCACTTAAAGCGTCTTTGTGCCCGTGTTCTTCAACTCTCTGGTCGCATTTTTGACAGTTGAAAGAGCAGCTGGTGCAGACAAGGAAATCGTCCTTTAGGAGGAAGGGCGGGGGGGTGGATGTGTTGAGAAGAATGTTGCAGGAGGAACATCGGAAGCATTGTGCATGCCAGGCTTCATTTTGTAGTTTATAATGCTTCTGTTTCCCTATCACAGATTTGCAGGATCGACAGGGGGTTTGTGGGTTAGTTTGGAGCTCTGCTTCGGCCGGTAGCTCCGGAATGGAAGGCTGGCGGTTTGAGCTCAAGAGTCTGTCGCGGTCGGTAATCAGAGGTCGAGCAGTGTTGAAATTTTCTGGGGATTGCGATCTGGAACTGGATACGGGCATGAAGTAAGGGTTTTGGAGGCGCGGCTCGGTTTCACTATCATTTCGGAGGTATGAAGGTGTTGATACTGAGCGATAAGGGAATGCGGGAAGATCGTAAGATGATATTGATGGCGCTGTGATGCTTTTCTGGAGTGCTGGACCTTCTGGTGGCACTGGTTGAGGCGGGAGGCTGGGTGGTTCTGGCTCGAGGGTAGTTGGGGGCTGATTTAACTGTTCGTCGCTTGCTGATTTTGGTATTTCTGTATATAGGGGCTGAAACTGAACTTTCAATGGCATGGGAGGTCTAGTAGTAGCAATGGATTCCATTGCCCGGAGTTCGGATTCAGGATCAGAGTCGAAAGAGCTGCCAGACAGATCCTTTTTCTTTTGATAACGGAACTTCTTCCATGACCATTGTTTCTTTGAGGCATTCGGCTCGAACACCCCTATATCATGTAAATCTCTATCCGAGTTGTCAAATTCTTCGGGCTTTTCAAGCCCAGTCACATTCGCAGCTGGAACCTTCTCTGTTCCCGAGAAATATTCAGCATTCAACCCGTAAGGGCCTTCTGATGGATCGGGTTCGGCATAGAAATCGCTGTCCGCATCTTTAGGAAACTCGTCTGTAAAGATGGAGTCAAGGTCGCCAAGTCGCGTGGATGTTGACATTCGCGAAGCAACACTTGCTGTTCTTGCAAGGAAGCGTTCCATAGAAGCATTGTAAGGATCATATGCTGGGGGAGCTTGAGGTGTATATGACGAATTTAGTGCACCCAATCCTCCACTGTCTATTTGATCCTTATACTTTATTTGCCGTCGTAGACGACGGACATCTCTCTGCAGATTTGCTACCATGTCCACCGTTTGCGAAGAGTTGAACCTTGTGGTCACTTATTAGTATCGGAATGAACGGAAAGTTCTATATACTTACAGGTTCAGCGTTGAGATTGCTAACTCTAATGTTGCTTTATTATTGCTCAAAGACGTCTGCAACGTAGTAAGATTCTGCTTCTTCCCTATCTCCCACTTAATTCCCTGTTTCCACACTTTCAACATTTTCGTCTCCGGCTGCAAGTGTGGTCGAATAACCTCTTGTATTTCATGAAATACGCTAATACAATTCATGACCAGCTCTTTGATATTATTGATCATATGCACCGGGAAACCTTCTTGGTGGGCCTTGAATTTTTGAGCTTCCAACGAGGCTGAGAGTAGCCCAAGAACGTTGTGTAGAGCGCGCAATTCGGATGAGAGACGTTTGATATTCTCATCCATAGTTCGGATGCCGTCTATGAGATTATACATAGTGACGCTTATTTCAATCGCCTGCGCGACCGCGCCGATTGCGGCTGCACAAGCTGAGAGGGGGTCCATGCTCGCACTGGCAAGGATGAAAGAGGAGGCGAGGCGAAGGATCGGATAGATGGAGTGGAAATACTTGATAACAACAACAATGTTGCATGCTGAAGACCTTTAAAGGACGCAGAGAAAGGAAAAGAAGTGCTGGGGGTAGATTAGATATAGGGCGAAAAGATTTCAGCCCCCATTTTCAGGCAGCCTTAGCGTACAGCCTTGTCACATTTGCGCAACTGGGGCCATTTCTGTATTTAGAATACTGCATGAAAATCTAGAACATCGAGCAGCTTTCATAAGACGGATGACATCACGAGTTCATTGCGCAAGGAATCTGATATGCATGTCTTACAGTCCGTACCTATTCCTTAGCTGAAATGTGCCTAATTAGCAGGCACAACAGGATAAGCGTTGACTTCCTGGACGGCTTAGCTCTCGCTAGTCTAAGCCTAGCTTACAAATATCTGGGGGCGACTAGGATACAATTGTCAAGTAAATGGGTTTAGAAAAGCTTAACTACACTTGAGAGATAGAAGATTGAGTATAATAGTTTCAGAATTTCAAAAGGTCCGGGAAAGGTAGCAGTGAATAATCTTATGTATTAACACTAATACCATCCACGCAGATACCGATCGAAATATGTAAGCGGATTCAACTATAGCCGAATAGCCATACAAGAGAACAATTAAGAAAGGACCATGGATACACATATAGAACGCTCAATGGCGCAAAGTCCTATGTGAAAACAAAAGGACCGACCTTTTGCATCTGATCCTTCCCCGATTATTTTTATTATGCCTAATTAAGGGAACAGATAAACGGGTCCCTGCCAATATCTGTCCCGCGACGCCTGCCACTTCTCCCTTTTCCTTTTTATACCCATTCATTCAAGTTGGTCGACCTCTTCGAAGCCAATGTTTTCGAAGTCATCATTATGGGCCTTGGGGGTCAGTGTCCTGGCGCGGGGAGTTGCAGAAGGAAAGGGTTGTTCTCCCATGAGCTTTGGCGCCTCGACAGGATGCTTGGGGATCAGCGATGAGACTCGCAGGAGTCGGTGAGGTTGTGGCATTGGCTCTGGTTTGGGGGGGCGAGTCTCAGATGGTTGGCTACTCGGCAGCTCTTCTAGTAGTATAGCTGGCCTTGGGGCTGCTTAGCCGGCGGATATATCAGATATGACGAATTTAACAGGCACTGCGATATTTGATAGTTGTGATTGCCTAGATTCTTTGCCATTTACCATGGAGTTTCCGATGTAAACCTATCGCTAACTTGATATTTGGGGCCCTTCTCTGTCCTACTGGTGAGTTCGTAGCTGCGTAGACCTATTCTATGAAACTATTTTTCAGCTTCTTTGACTCCGCCACTGTCTTTTAGGAAATATGCTGGAGTTCAAGTGTAGGATGAAGGGAGTTATATCTGGTTTTGCCTCCAAAAGAAGTACTGTCGCAGGTAGGGTGTCCGCTTCTGGAGAATGTAGCTGTTGAGGTAGACTTCGCCGCTTCAATATGTTTCGATGCTGCTTCCACGAGCCTCCGAACAGTCTCTTCCTTGGTACTGCAATCCTCTGGCCGATATGTGACTATGGGTTTAGAGGTGATGGTCTGCATTGCTCGCTCGTTGGATTTGTAGCTATGATCACATCCTGAGTGTGTGGTTGTTTGTCTGAAACCTGTGTTGATAGCTTTCCTCGCCGCTAATTCCTTAACCTCCAACCGTGTTCTAGCACTATCTATGATTGTGATAGGGATTTGGCGAGTCTACTAAGTACGATTTCCTACTACCGTACAAGAGCAAGTTATTCGGTTGCAGGTTGTATCGGATACCGTCGCACAATATCAAATCACGCTGGATATCAACTGATACACCCTTCCTTATATACATAAATATGGCTTGCTGGCCACCCTCAATCAAGCAGTTCAGCTCTTCATCTCCCTCCCTGAGACAAGATTCGCCTCTCACCACAATGATTACTGGAACCTGATGTACAGCATTGGAACTCGGGTCGGTTGGTGCTTTCGTAGTTTCAAGGAAGCACATCGACTCATCTGATGTTCCAGTCTGTGCAAATGATTCTGTCGGGACGGGAGAAAAAGTACGACCTGGCTTCCCTACAGCAACGGTCTCCACCTCATCGAATGTTGGAATTGTCTCCGACTTGAGGTCGGAGTATTTCTCGGTCATGAACCGCTGATAAGACCGCAAACTAGAAGTCTCCGCTCTTGCTGGGAAATTACCACGGGAGCTTGAATTTGATTTGTATTAAATAGCTTGACATGGCTGATTTGTTGAAATAGTTGACCTTCCATGGGAAAGCCTCACTGGTGTTCTCGGGCGTGCTTGCCCAGTGGATGAAGTGGGTGGCGAAGGAGTGCCGTGCAATGGATGAGGTTTAGTGACCCCCACGCGAACTAAACCAGGACATATTTTGCCCTAGATTCTCCACAGTATGAGCAGGACGGGAGCCCTCCGCAGTGCAATCTCTGATATTCATCTCAGATAGCTTTTGAGAGAGTCCATTCTAGATATCATTATCGTGTACCCGTACTTCGCAGCCAGATGAGGCTAGGATGGAAGTAATGGATTGAAAATGTCTCAACGGCGTGCTATACTCTCTGCCGAGGGCCCCCTCAAATACGTCTTGGGATGGGCTGAACGGTAAGCTCATGATGGCGCCAGCTCTGGGTTGTTTAGAGGAGCGCCGACTGATCGGTGTAGCTTCGATGGATTTCGTATAGCGAAAGAGGGGGTCGAGGATTAACTAGCTGATAACAATTGGTTGAGTAGGAAAGGCTTTTATGAATTTGGGTAATTTAAAAGTTTGGGATAGGAAACATGGCCGGGGCTAGTCATTAGATGCGCCATAGGATAGCATGGCAACGTTAGAACCATGGTATTGAAAACTCAATTTCGACAAGTTAGGCAAATCCAAGAATAGAAAGGGCAATGGAGAGGCACATTGTACGGCAATCCTAAATACAGTGTATCAAGTTGGTTTATTACCAGAAACTCGATACTTAGTAAGAAACTATCAGCTAATAACTACGTGGCAAACCCAATGCCTTTTCCCCAATGTAATTCATTATCATTTCCTTTATGACGTTATTCGTGCCGCATTTCTTCTTGGTGGGTCACTTACTTGACTAATGGGAGCTATCCGAGGAACAAAAACTTCTCTAAGATATCTCTCAACATGGAATTCCTGCGCATAGCCCATCCCACCATGTGTTAGTACGGCTCGCTCACTAGCGGTGAATGCTGCCTCCGCAGCAAGGTATTTTGCAGAGTTACAAGCCACACCAACGGAATGCTGCGTGATCGAGCCGTCATTCGAGCTATTGTCATACAATCGAGCGGCGTGGTATGTTGCTAGTTTTGCGGCCTCAAGGTGCATGTATGCGGATGCTAGAGGATGCTGTATACCTTGGTTCATTCCTATCGGACGCCCAAAGACCTCTCTTTGCCGAGCATAATCAGTTGCCTTCTTGAGAGCAGCGTAACCGATGCCGAGTGCTTCACCGGCAAGGAGACATCGCTCCGCATTCATGCCATGGAGGACCTCAACATCAATCAGCTTGGATGTAGGCGATGTAACGAATAAACTTACAATTTTAAAACCTTGTCCTTCTTTCCCAATCAGTGTGTTGGCTGGTATCCGATAGTTGTCAAAAAAGACCTCGTTGGCATCTATCGCTCGACCACCCATCTTCTTTATGCATTTTAACTCAAGACCAGGCGCAGATTTATCTAGATTGATAAAGAAGAGCGATAGCCCCTCAGACGGGCTTTTCGTTTCTTCTATCGGTGTAGTCCGGGCAAGCAGGACCATTTTCGTTGCCACTTGTGCTGAAGAGATCCAGCTGTGCACCTTAGTCGTAGTCAGTCGGTAGTAAGAGATTCACTTACATCTTCTGCCCAGATATCAAGTAGTCGTCCCCTTCCTTCTTGGCTAATGTACGGAGCTTCAAAGTTTCAAGTCCGGTATTCGGCTCTGTCCTTTTTGTGTGTTAATCGTGCGGCCAGCGGGGTGTCTAAATTGAAAGGCCCAACCTACACTCCGAAGCAGGTCCTGGTCTCCCCTGTAATGAGCTTTGGTAGCATACGACTCCTTTGCTTCGGCGTCGCAAACTTAGCAACAGGCTAAACGCGTCAACTCGAGATATCAAGAGGGCCGACGTTCCGCACCTGTGTGGCGTATACGTTTGCGTGGATGGATTGGGCTCCTGCAATCCCAGCACCACTCCTATGCTTGCAATCAGCACAGAAGATCGAGATCAAGCATATTCGACTGCTTACTCCGCAATTGTCTGAAGCATCATGGTCGCTTCTGAAATACCTAGACCAGCACCCCCAAGTTCTTCCGGGAGCGCAATCCCGATCCATCCGGCTTTAGCTAGATCTGCATGCAACTCATGAGGATACTCGCCGGATTCGTCGTGTTGCATCCAGTATTCCTTATTGTTGGTTAATGGTGGTGACATCACGAGGGTAGGCAGAGCGAACATCGGGATATTTTGAGCAGATCTTGGACACGGCTTCCCGGACGTCTAATTGTTCAGTGGAAAACCCCGATGTTTCCATTAATCGACTAGAAGGCGACGATGCGAAATATCTTAACGGTGTGTAGGTCTGCAGACATTGCGGCCTTCCGGGAAAGTGACAGGATGTATGTCGAAGACAGGAAGAGATGCGGACTTTGGATAATATTGAAGATGCCATCTCCTCATTTAGCGAGGGTAGAAACAGGTATTTACTCAATTGAGAGCGTGATTGAAAGATGCAAGTCAAGTTGCTTAGAAGAATGCGGCGGGAATAAGGCCGTCGATTATCCTCGGTCTCTAGGAGGTATAAGCGGAGCAGGGCGCAGGTAGCTCGTCCTCTATATACGGTAGCGGTGCAGCACTTGCAATTCTTGCTTTATTTTGGAGAACCCGCATTGAGTCATCTCGTGATCTGCAAGACTAGATGACATTGACTTTTGCAAAGGGGGACGCTGGGACCGTGCCCGTGTGCATAGGATAGATATCAACGGATCTGCTCTTGGCACGCGCACGTGCCACCGTGATTGTTTGGACCAAGACAGAGGCACAACAACCGAACCTTGACTTCCGTTCCAAACTCCATCATCCCAGCTCTGGCACCTCATAACACAACTGCCTCAGCTCCTCCGCGCAATGCACAGCTAGCAGTTTCTCCTTCTTCATCCATTCTTGCCTTTTCTAACCTTAGGCTCGCCATCTACGCGTGTTTTGGTACCTGCCGCGCCCTCGACTGCACTCCACTATGGCTGCCGCGCGCAGCAAAACGCCGGCCATTGGCTCTGCGCCGTGGATTCTTGACGAGAGGCATCAATCGAATGACCTAGTAGCTCAAGAATTGGAGGATTTTGGCTTCTCGGTGCGCAACGAGCTGGAATGGCTCAATGAGCACATGGCCGACGTCTTCGCGCACAACGGACAGTCAGTAACGCCCACTTTCTGCTTCTCCCCGCTCGGGGCCTAGATGCTGACATCAATAACAGAAATAATCTGGACGTTTACAAAACTCCCGGTAAACTGCGTGGCAAAACGCCACGAACAGCGCGGAAAAAGAACGCCCTTGAAGCTCGCCAGGTATGTCATCCGAAACCTCCCCCAACATGGCCGTAGACGTCTCTGACCGTGGGTAGCCTCTTGGTGATATTTTTGCAGCCAATGCACAGAAGCACCCGAGTCCTGCACAACAGAGCCTTCAGAAGAATCTCCAGAAGAACCCAGCGAAGGCCAAGTTCCGCATTGCTGAAGACACCGAGAATGTCGCTCCTATGCCTTCATCCGCTACCAAATCACCGATTCCTCGCCCATTGTTTACAAAGCCACTGGACAAAGGAAAGGAAAATCATGACGCCCGGTATCCAGATACCAGCGAAGATGAATTGCCAGAGGATCTCCCTCGTGTCGGCCTTTCTAGGCTGCCACCTCATTGGAGTCCCATGCGCTCCACCCAAGATACAATACCAGATATGCAAGAAACACAGATCTTCACTCAGGAATCGATACAATCGACACAACCAACACAAATGACTCAGTCCTTAAAGCAGTCAATGCCACTCTCAGAAGAGGAGCGACGCGACACCGGTGATTCATTTGTCTCGGCAAAGGAGGACTTTGCAAGCAAACATGCCTCGAAAGAGAATTTGCGCGAGCACTTTCACGCAGACACCATGGACATCGACTTCAGCGAATCTCTTGCTCAAGGTACGGCCATTAAGGATGACACTCAGCTCAATGCGCAAGGTGTAGTCAATTCCTTAGACCTCAATAAGACACCTGCACATGACACTGTCATCTCAACCGAGTCTGGATCCATGAACGAGGATGCTACTGTCATCCGGCACCCCAAACCGACCGCATCACCTCGAGAGCAACGGTTATTCTCTGAGCAATACAGCATCTCCGCTGATACCCAGCAAGCTCTTAACACTGCTGCGCATAGCGCGTTCGCGCCTGTACCTAGGAATCTAGCGCTCTCGTTGAAGCAGGATAACATCTCTAATGAGATGGATACTGGCCTCAATGCCGCGGACAGTCAGGATGGCACTGTCATTCACCATAAGATTCACAACGATAGTGCCCTCGACCATACGGTTCATGAGGGCACTGTTATTCACAACATTGAAGATGGCACGGTTATCCATCATAACATTGATGATCAAATGGACGTTGATGATGATGTTCGTTCTCCTTCGGATGGTTCCAGCCCAGTGAAGCCGCTTGTTAGGAAAAGCAGTCTCACATTTGCATCTCTCCCAGCACGTGAACCTTTACTTGCGAAGAAGAGCATGGGTAATCGCATTTCTCGAACCAGCCAGATCGACCAGAGCAAAGCCCGTAACAGTCAGATGGGTAGGTTCACTGGTGGCAAGAGCCTTGGGGGTTCACAGTATAGGCAAGTATCTGAAACTCATCATTACGATATGAATGTCGATGAGGATCGACGAGAACCTAGGCAAGAGGAGTCTACCGCTACAAAAATGCACAATAAGACCTCTACAATGCGTCTAGCGGAGCGCATCAACATGCTTAACCAAAAGAACGACCCACCAAAGCGCATTAGCCAGAACGTTACGTCTTCTCAGCCGAGTCAAGGGCCCAGCCTTATATCTTCACAGCCTCTGCAGAACAACCAACCATCTCAGCAAACATACTCACAGCTTCCTCCAAGATCACCGGAGAAGGATGATGACGATGAATGGATTTCCCCCATTCGGACAACCGCACCCCCACCCAACCCTGTGCGCCCTATTTTGAGTAAGAGTTATTCTGCAGATACTCAACTAGCTGTTACAAAAGGCAACAATCTCTCCAAACCGATTACGGTCTCCAATCCAGACCTTTCGACAGTCGTGGAGTCAACCACTCCGGCTGGCTCCCCGACTGGTAAGAGAAATATGGATGGCCCCCTCAGTGCTTCAAAGGCTAAACTTTATTCAGCATTCCGTGCAGCCAAAGAGAAGATAATTGGTTCTAGTGCCATCAGTGCTCAAGTAAAACTCGATGCACTCATAGAGAGCCCTACGCGGCCACAACTCCATCCTACGGCTTCCTCTGATGATATATTTAGTCCCAAGCGGAACGAAAAAGCAGGAACATCAATTTTCTCGCATCTTCGGTCTCCCTCAAAGGAGTCGGTCAAATCCACTAAGTCGACCAAAGCCTCTGTCATGACAGGTAGCCCGACTAAGGATGAGGGTCCGAGGACTCGCAGCTCCTCTGAGCGCGAGCGACAGAGGGAAAAGGACGCCCGGGAGAAAGAGAGCAAGCAGAAACAGCGCACTGAAGAGCGACTGAAGGAGATACGCGAGAAGGAGCAATCTAAGGCTGCTGCACACTATCAAAAGACGAAGGCTGCTGCAAAGACCCCAGTCTCGGTGTCCCAACAATCCGGCGCAAGACTACCTGCTGCCGTCTCTACGAAGACGCCAATGTCTGCTCTGCAACAAGCGTCGTCTCGCCCCGGCGCAACGAAGATGAATAGTGCTTCTAGACACCAGGACCATGATTCCGCCGACGAAATGCCTCCTCCACCACCTCCTAAGAGCCTTCTGCCCACCGGACCTGGCCACAAGCTTCGAGAGCCTAAGAGACTAGTTAAGGCACCAAGCAAAGACGCGCTGTCAAAACCGAAACCACCACAGATTATCAAAGTCAACCTCGGCCGTACTCTCAATGGCACTATGAAGCCTGTTCCTGCGACATCTTCCAAGGCAGCTCCTCCAGCTCCCCCACCAGCTCCTAAGTCAACTACCGCCACTTCGAAGCCTGGTCACTCAGCATATAAGGCTGTACCAGCTGCGGCTCCTAAGCCTGCTCCTGTGGCAAAACTCGGCCCTCCGGCTCCAAAACCTGCTCGAATTGAACGTCCACAGCCGCAAAAGGTCATGGAGAAGCCGAAGCCAGCCCCGGCTCAGTCACGTGCCGACCTGGGAGGTGCAAGACCGGTCTCTCGAATGCAGACGATTCAAGATGCTAATCGTATTAACATTCCTCCCATAAATCCCGCGAAACCTGCAAAGCGTCCACTCCAACCCGAAAATGATGACGCTTTACATCGTCCTGCTAAACGGCCTTCTCAATTGGCGAAATCAAAGCCAGTTACCCCAGCTCATGCACAATTTGCTCAGGGTAGGATTCCCTTTGCCGAGTCTTCTCAGCCCTCTCAGCCAGCGATCCAGTATCCCAAATCGGAAGAGATCAAGTTACCGGACATTATGACTGATTCCGAAGATGAAGACTCTGAGAATGACTTCGAGCCACCGGACTGGGTCAACACGCCGAATCTCCGTGAGATGCTGGAAAAGCAACAGCTTATGGACCCTGAGCAAATCTTTGGACCTATTGCACCACTGAATATGGAGCAGATGTTTCCCAACAAGGAGAGGCACAAGAAGTTTCGTGATCGCACTAGCAGCGCCCACTGGGCTAATGACGAGGTTACTGAGGAAGAGAAACGCAAGGAGCGTGAGGCTAGGGAACGATTGGTTCGCAATGGAGCCTGGACATATCATCCTTCTCCCGGTCCTTCGACTCAGCGTTAAATCACATGATTTCCTTGCGAGCAAGCTATTATTTAGGGAAGGTGTAATGATCACTCGGAATAAGTTGATCGCTATATTTAGCGTAGGCGTTTAATGGCGTTTGGGGGGTCTTCTGGAGGACGGGCCGTGGTGTCCCATATAGTCCCGTGGATCTTCGTAGGTATGGCAGGTTTGAGTCCTGCGGATAAGTGCTTTGAGAAGAAGCATTCTGTTATTGGTACATATCAAGGGTTTCGAGCGACCCTTTCGTTACTTCTATAGGGTGGTGTTTTGATGGATTGAAAACTTGGATTATTGGTGTTTTGTTACGATGGACGGCGTTTAATGGTTGGTTCAATGGTGTTTACATTATGGTCGTTCGGCGGGCATTGCATGGCCTTGATAGCATTGATGAGCGTTCCAATGCATACTTTCTGCATCTTTTTGCTCTTGATGTCGAGTATTGTGCCTATTTAGTCTGTTTAGCGATTTGCCGGCTTCGGCGTGTATTGCAATGTTCTAGGATGTCTATTTAATGCGTCCTCGAGGACATTTCGACTATGACAGAGTATGAGTAGCACATTGATCGAAGAGAGGTGATACACCAAAGGTACGACGGTATTGCAAAAGTAGTTGCACAGCCAGAGACGGTGAATAAAATGAAAAGCGTCTACGAGACGCAGATTCGGATATCTATGCCATATATGCCATACATGCTTTCAAAACGAATAACTCTAATTAGAGAAACAACAAAGAAAAAGATCCCGTAAAGACCGATGGATGGACTTGATATCAGCGCCAGAACACCTACTCCCGCCG
Organism: Lojkania enalia; assembly: GCA_010094045.1. NCBI lineage: Eukaryota > Fungi > Ascomycota > Dothideomycetes > Pleosporales > Lojkania > Lojkania enalia. The sequence continues at coordinate 81,139 of ML986637.1, forward strand.
CCAAAAATCTAAATAGTGTTCAAACCTGCTAGAGCGCTCGGACAAATCTTCAAAGATATCTACAAGAACAGAAAGTACAAAAAGAGAAGAAAAAAAAAAGGGGGGGGGGCCGGGACCGCGTTCCAGTTCTACAGAGAAAATGCATTACGCGACCCATCTCCTGCTCTCCTTCTGTGCCTGAGCCTTCTTCCTATCTTCATTCTGCTTCCTCGCTGCCTCAGCCTGCTTATGCTTCATATCCTCATCATGCTTCCTGCGGTCCTCCTCGTCTTTCGATTTCTGCTCCTCGGCTTTCTGCTTCGCCTCCTCGATCTTCTTCTTCAGCTCTTCTTCCTGCTTTCTGCGCTCCGTCTCGGCACCGCCCTCATGCTCGTGAAGCCACACGCCCTTATCATCTTCGAATACGCGTCGTAGTTGATCGACTGTCCCGCACACCCCGTCCACTTCCCCCCACGGGAGCCAGATTTCTTCGCGCTCGGTCCACACGCCGCCGCGACCGCCACGCACGTCCCACATCTCGTCGCCGCCAACGGCGGCCTTGTGGTACCCGATTGGCGACTGCGGGGAGCGGAAGTACTTGCGCAGCAAGGCACGGGAGTACGGCGTGTACCAGAGATCGTACCAAGTGATGTTGGCGCGTGGGGCCGCGTGGGCGCGGACATCGGGTAGCCTCCTCTTCTCCAGCGAATTCCCGTTCAGCGGCGGAGGGAGCAGATTCAAGTGTAGCGCGACGGGAACAGCGCCAGTGTAGGTGTTTTGGATGAGTTTGATTTGTGACCAGGATGTGTCGCGGGGTTTCAGGTCGTCGAGGTCTTGTTGGAAGGCTAGGGGTTCGATGAAGGAGGATTTTTCGTTGGGAGACGGGTTGTGGGAGGAGAGATCTGCGGTCCAGAAAGGCGGCTTGGCTTGCTGGAGGGCTGTTGGGATGGTGAGAGCCGGCGTCGGGGTATCCGCGCGGCGGTATATCGATAGATCAGTCGAGTTGTCATGGGGCAAGGGAACGAGCTCGTCTTCGGCGGCGTAGACAAAAGGTTGGAAGAGCGTGTGCGTGTAATCGAGGCCGATGGAATATTCATACTGTCGACCTAGCTGCAACCTACTGTTCCCCTCGGGTTTCACGCCATCTACTTTCTTCGACCGCCCAATCGTCCCGTCGATGAACCAGTCCACCCACTTGGACGTTGTGGATTGACTGGCCTTCCGCTCACTCGTCCGCGCAAGCTCCTGCTCCCCAAACATGGTAGCGAGGACAGACTGTACCGTCCCAGCCTGGCTATTCTGCTCATCGAAATTCTTCACCGCCGCTCCAAACATCTTCTTCAGATCTTTCGCCGGCCCCATCACCGCTCCCGCATCGAGATATCGAGCTGAAGTAAGCGTAATATCGCTACCCGTTTCCTTTCCATACATATTATGCGGCAGTATCGAGTCAGCCACATACCTGCACGCCAAATCCTCACCCTCGCATTTCTTCTCGGCGCCAAAGACGATCGTCTGATTGAACTTCTGCATCTTGTCTGCGTTGAGCCCGTATTGGCTCAGCAGTCTTTTATTCGCGTCCGCAATCACGCTTCGATACTGCCGAATCATAACGTCGCTGGGTAGCTGGAACCAAGTATCGTGTCCATTGACAATCAACACCAAATCCCGATCACTGACCAGCTTCTCGTTATTCAGATAATCTACTAGGCTCTTCAACCGCATCTTCTCCCTCTGCACCTGGTCCTTGAAGGTCTGGAAGAGATTGATAACTGTCGGCGGCGGGTAATTCAGCAACATGGCCGATAGCGAGGACTTGCAGAAAGCGTCATCGTCACTGAGCGCTGTCATGATGAGATGGAAGTTAGGCGTCGCCTTGTTCAACTGCGAGGGTACGTGGTCCAGCTCCCCGCTTTCCAGCTCAATCGTCGTGTTCGAGGGCTTCAGTGGCGAGGTGAGGTAGGAGGGGAGATTCGGGAGATGCGGGCGCCAGGACGGCAAATGGTAGGTTTCGGACAGGGCTTGGTATTTTGAGGATATCGTCTATGTCCGTTAGCACTATTCACGTCTTCCATTCTTTCTCCTCCCCGTTTCTCCAATCCATCCCTTCATCGACCCCCACATCCTCACTCCCTCCTCAAGATTCCTACAAATATCCACAACTTCCAAATCCTCCCCCCACCCCCAATTTCAATTCGAACCTGCGAAAGCCCCAAAGAAATCCAAAAACTCACCTCAGAATGCCTCACTCCAGTCAACCCCAACAACCCCAGAAACAGCACCCCAGCCAGCACTACCACTCTCCCCCTCCTCCCCCCTAACCACCTCACCGCCGCATGCCCTAGCTGCCCCGGCGACCGCCCCGGCGACATAGGCATCGGCTCCATACGCTCTCCCGCCATGCCGCAGAGCCTCCTCGCTTTTCACCTCTGCGGGTTTTCAAAACGCGGTGCCAATCTTTGTAGATAGATAGACAATCACGGACGCGGCGAGGGGAGAGGCCTGCGCGGCATCCGGGTCTCGGTTGATTGTTCGATTCGATTTCTGGGAAAATGTAGTAGGTATGTTGCAGAGCGATGGCGCTGAGTCGAGTAGGTGATAGGTTTCGGTGTACGTATCCTGTCTCACGCCGTCACGCAAAACTCGTATGCCTTCTTTCCTCCACGCACAATCCACAATGCCCCTCAAATCAATATCTCCATCGATCGGTTGACAGCAAGCAAAGAAAGCTGCCCAGATTACGGACTGCACACGCGTCCCTATTTCTGCAAGCAAAACCTCCCCTGCCAAACTAGGCTCTTTTGTCCGCACACAGCTAGCGAGGCCCCCACTAGCCGCAAAACGGGGCCCCCCCTGTCTGGCGCACGGATCATGCTGCTATTTCCGTCGTCATGTGCCTATCCTGGATGAGCGTGGCAATAGGGCATGCGGCTGAAAACATTCCATTCCGCGTATGGACATACAATAGGTATCCAAAACATACTTGCAGCAATCGAAATCTACATAATCCTGTATATAAAATAGCGTATGCGCCTGCAGATCATCCACCCATCCCAAGGTTTCCAGACCCCCTGACACCGAGCTAAACTTCGCTACCACTCGCTTCGCGCCCCGAGTCTAGACTCTCTTTCGCGCACAGGGCACAAAGTAGCCTAGTACTACATCTTGAATCCAATATCACCCATTTAAACAAGACTTAAAGAGACTTAGTCACAGCATAAGCTGCTCGTACAGAGGAGCAACTGCCTTCATTCATCTAAGTATTCCATGCTATGCTGGTAAGTAGGCCATAATACAGGCAAGACACCCCAACGCCTTGCTTGCTCGCAAGCACGAATCTAGCAATCGAGGGTATCAAACTCCATGCACACCATGGCCCTCACCCCGTTAACCAAGCAACTTCGGCTTCTTCCTCTTTTCCCCCCTAGTCCTCAGCTCCTCCATCCTCTCCGCCACCTTTTGTCTCCTTCTACCAACTCCCCCACGTACCACTCCGCTGAAAAGCCGTAGGCCTCTTCTCTAGTACCCTGTCTGTTTTTTTTTTTTTTTTTTTAAAAAAAAAAAAAATGGGTAAGCATCTCTTCACAAAGATACAAAAATCCAAACGCGTAGGAAGGAAAAAATTTACCCAAACCCCTTGATCGTTTTGTTTCTCACCTCCTCGCACCTCTCCAGCGCCTGCACGTACATCTCCTGTGCAATCTTCCACGTCTCCATGACCTTCTCGTCCTCTTTCATCATCCGGAGGTAACTATGGAACCCGATCTTCTTAGTCGCCTCACCGCGCTTCGCGATGAAGCCTTCGTCCAGGCACGAATCTACCTCCGTCTGGCGCGCCAGGAAGTGGTTCATCATAATTTTGTTATACTCGCGGAACGACTTGACGTAGCGATCCATCTCCTTCAAGTACCGGCCCGTGGATTCAGCGTTCAATACTACGGGTACTGCTGGAGCTACCGGCACGGAAGGGTACTGGAGTTTCCTGGCTATATTCGATTTGGTGGGGTGGGAACTAGAAGCCTCGGACTTGAACGGCAGGGTAGATTTCAGATCGCCCAGACCAGAAAAGCCATCACCATTGCTGGAGGGCACAAAGGGTTCAACATAACGCAAACCTGCTATTCCATTCAAACCTGCCGGAGGACGGGACTCAGTAGCTGATGAGGGAGCTGTTGCTGAGCCGTTCGGCATCTTACCCGATCTCTCGCCATTCTCATCTTGTGGAGACGGGGGTGCAGTGCGGGTTTTCCTTGACCTTGGCTGGGCCTTTTCTTTTTCTAAGGGAGGGGTATTAGAGTCAATGTCCATTGCATCGCCAGTCTCTTCCTCTTCGTCGTCCTCAGCGAATGCTTGATGCTTCGCCCTTGAGGTCTCTGGCTGCGCTTCCGCAGTAGAAGTTTCGTTCTGGACCACTGATGGCTTGCGAGAAAATGCTTTGGGACGCTTTGCTGTCGAAGTGGAACTGCGACGTGGTGATGTTTCTTTTGGCTTGAGTGGAAATGCCCAGCTTGCTTCTTTGAAGGTCTCCTTCCACTGCTCTTGGGTAAATTTAGCTGCATGAGGTGCTGGGCCTGGCATAGATGCAAATTCTGTTTCGGTATTTAGCGGTGGCGGTGGCGGTGGGGGAGGGGGAGGGGGGGGTGGCTGCGACTGGCCATAGGACTGGCCCCTCTCTGTTCCATTGCGCTGTGGTGGTCTACCTCGAGTTGGTGATGCGCGTCCTTTGCTACTTGAACCCTTCTGCATGCTTGGAGCGAAGTAGTCGGGTTTACCTTCAAATTTGCCGTGCCAGTCCGCAGGTGAAAACTTCAAGTTAATGCTTTCCTCGCTCTTGCTCTTGACAGGGTTAGGAGTAGCATTTGGGCGACCGGTACCTCGATTTTCTGGACCTACTCCAAACATACCCTGTGTCCATGGCTGTCCTGGTGACGCTTTTGGAGGTGGTGCAGGCTCCCGTCTCCTCCTGGCTGAGGGCGGGATCCCGATTTCAGATTCATCGTCGCTGGATGAAGGATACATGTTAAAGTTGGCGGTGGGATTGCCCGCGAACGAATTACGCTGTCCTCTTCGCCCTGAATCGGAGAAAGATCCGGCATTCTCCGAGGAGGGTGGTCGATGCGTTGGCGAGTTGCGCACACTTGCTGATCGGCTCACTCCATCTCCGTACATGGACGTCCGTTCCCCTGCACTTGAGAAGTATGGCGTCCTCACGCGATTGGCCTCCGCATAGGGAATATCCTCCTCCATTTGTTCCTTAAAACGCTTCAATGGGTCTGCGTGATCGGCTTTTTGGGGGGGAGACGGAGCGGGGCGTTCGTAGTTAGACCGATAAGACGAGCGGGCCTGACCTTCATCAGCGCCTGGAGTTGCAGGGTCAAAACCCGTCTTGGTTGAAGGAACTCTAGTGCTCTTGCTACGTCCAAACGGCGTGCCATTTGGATTGTTTAGGTTATATGCGCGCGGCTCGTCGCTCTTTGGCTGCTTCATTTTCCGCCAAGCCGTGAAGACATTGGCACGGGCTTCAGCATCGTTTTGCCGTGTGCTTTGCCGCTGGGACGTCGGAGGTGGAGCTCTGAAGTTCTTGCTCGTGAAACGATCTGCGCCGTTCGTGAAGGTAGTGTGCTGCTGCTGCGGCGGCGGGGGCGGGTGCTGCGGAGGTGGCCGTGGGGGAGGAGCACGGTAGTACGAACCGCTTGGTGTAGTCGTGTACGCATTCCGGGGAGGCGGAGGGGGACGGGACCGCGGAGTACTAGGATTATTGGGATTATACGGCGGTATGTTCAGGTTGCGATACTTTTTTCGTTCATTATCATACTTGACTCGCTGGGTGGGATCAATCAACACCTCGTAGGCCGCTTGGATCTGCTGGAACTTGTTGACAAACTCTGTCTCGCGCCCGGGATTGCGGTCGGGATGGTATTGCCTTGCGAGCTGGTGATATGCCTTGCGAATCTCAAGTTCTTGTGCGTTGGCGGAGACTCCCAGGTCGGCGTAATAATTGCGCGTGGCATCGGCCTTGACCATCTTGATGGCGGTGAGGCGGATGCGGGAGATGACGGGGGAACCTCAAGGCGAGGAGTCCTGTGAATTATAGGTTAGTAGGCAGAAGCGGCGTCTCCGCCCAACATTGTTGACCTACTGTCGGGATGTTGGCCTGTAGCGAGGCGGTGCGGCTCAGATGATGGTCGGCCGTGCACATGAATGTCTCACGGGCATTGCGCGGGAGCAGGAGCCTTAAACAGCGAGGACAAGGACGAGTAGGAGAGGAGGACGTGGTAGCTTCTGAAGGACGTTGGTGGAGCGTGCCGCGCTCGAATTCGCTTTTGCGTACTCGGGGAGTCGAGAGTCGATTGGCAGCAGGCGGACAACACAGCTCTCGGGTGTTGTTGGGTCGGGCGTGTTTGGTGTGGGGTTTCTAGGGTTGCGCTTTTCCCGGTTCAGACTAGGAGTAGGCTGCGGCTCCTAGCTCCCTACGACGCGCCCTGTGCCTGGCCGATGCCTGACGATTTAGTATTGCACAAGGGACGAAAAAGGGTTCATATTCTGCCTTGTATGAAGCCTACCTAGCTGCGTTCACCGGTATACCTGCACGATGATACCGACGTGGTCAAGCCGGCTACGTCAGTGGTTATAGCATACGAATGTATGCAGCATCAGCAGCCCACTTGATAGGCTGCAAGTTGCAGGGCCGTCGATGAGTTGGGCATCGCAGCCCTGAAACGCGGCTGTCGGCAATCCCGTTGCATCACCCGGATCGTCACTGCACGGGGACGAGAGCATCGTTCATGAAATCGTGAATGCCATCGATTTTGATATTCTGAACTCCGAAAAGTGTCGGTACAAGTCAATATTTGCCTTGCGTAATGAGAAGCCTATATAGCCCCGCCACATCCTTTAGTAGCCAGCCTACTCCTTTCGCGTGAGACAAGAGACCAAAAGATCCACCAGCCTAAACACACCCTTAAAGCATTTAACGGTAGCGCCAGAGGGAGAGGGTGTTATGCCTCTTCCAAGTCTTCCTCCTACCAGCAGTCGTCTTGTTGTATCCGTGGCCCTTACCCAAGCCACGGCTCTTCTTGCCAGTGGCAGTGAGACCACGGCTCTCACGGTGCTTGTGGACAGGCTTGACAATCCAGTTGATGCGGGGATCGCGGCGGATAGCCTTGTGCTGGGGGTCGACAAGGATAACTTCGTAGTACTTGTAGGTAGAGTCTTGATTAATCCAGTAGGAGTTGAGAACGCGGAGGTTAGCAGCACGGCGACCGACGCGCTCCTCAGCGGTAGACTTGAGGGAACGCTGGTACTTGAGCTGGTTCACACCCTGGTTGGTGGGCTTGCCTGTTCCCCGCACGTTAGTTCACGAATTCTAGTGTCGAGAAGCGCGATCAGCATACCATAGGTAGCACCCCTAAGACGTAGTTATTAGCACTCCAAACAAACTACTGCTATTCATAGCCAACTTACTTTGGCACTGGCCTCTTACGGCCACCACGGCGGACACGGCATCGGTAAATGACATAGCCCTGCTTGGCCTTGTATCCTAGACGACGAGCCTTGTCCGGGCGGGATGGGCGGCTTGCACGGTGGATAACGTTTAGTTGTCGAAGCTATTGATGCACTCTCAGCTCATGTTCAACGAGTAACACCAATTGGGATTTTGATTCCCAGAGAATGTGGCTCATACCTCCCAGCACTACGAAACTGTTAGCAGGTTCTCAAAATATTTACAATGGTTCAAGCACGTACGCGCACACGCATTAAGAAGCGCATCATATCCGACTGCTTCTTCTTCTGAAGTTCTTCGACATCTACAATGTGTCAGTTCTGGGCTGGAGGGAGCGATCAGGGAGCGCGATCGTACATTTAAGGGCACCCATCTGTGACAATGTTAGCTCGGGCGACGGTAAAAGAGAAGTAAAGCAGCGAGAATATATACCTTGGCTGGCTGTTGGGTTAGTTGTCGGTTGTCGTCGTTCGTAGGTTGAAGTTCACAGAGCCGAGCGAAAATTGGTGGTTTGTGGGTGGCTGACTAAGGAATTCTCAGCAGCCGAAACGGCAGGGGGTCAACGACACGGAAAATATAGAGAACTTTCGGTCGTGCGATGGAGGCGATTCCATAGAATTTACTTTCGATGAGTCCATTGTGTTCCTATTTTTCTATTTTCTCTGCTCCGGACTTCCCATATATCTGGACAAGCTCGAAGACATCGCGCATTCCACTACATTTCTTTGTCATAGCAGATGCTTCGCTTCCAATGCTAATATAGAAATGTCACCAGTATTGTCCATAGCTACATCTCCCTTGGGAGGCCCTTGACAGTTCTCTTGACTCCCCTCTCAGCGTATTGCAAAGTTCTATGCAGTCCATTATCCACTGAAAAGTCAGGCACATTATCAACAGCCTCCATATCATCCTCATAATCCCTATCCTTATCTGCATGCTCCGAAGGCAACCCAAGCACTTTCCTAACACTTCTCATCGCTATCCTATGTCCCATATACAGCAGATCCTCTAGCTTGTCCACATCCTTCTGCCAGACCTCCCCTATGGATTGATTCTCTTTTGTACAAGTATCATAAATCAATTTCTCCATAGAATTGTACTCGGTCACAAGGGTCCGCGATGCGTCGATGATCTCGTTAGCAGGCGCATATGCCAGGCACTGAGCGATATTTGTACCCGCCATTGTTCCGTTGGTTTTGTCCGTATCACTGCCGTTTGAGAAGGGTGTGAGAAGGGCGTTCGAGATCATGCCCGCGATATCGTCTCGGTAGCGTGCGTTCTCTAGTTCCCTGTAAAAACCATCCTGTTAGTCCATGAGTCTAGGCGTAGTGTAGGGGAAAGGCGAGACCTACACTTCGCGCAACCTTTGCTGCAGTGTTTCCTTGAGCGTACGCTGGTCTTCCTCGACCTTTGAGCGGAAATCGGTGATCTCTTTCTCGTCTCCCTTGCGTCCTGTGAGAAAAGGCCGAAGAGCGAGCATCTGTCTGTGAGAGTAGGAGGTTAGTGAACCGGAACTTGCACGATTGCATATGACGAACTGACTGGCTATCTGTAGCCGCCTCGCCATTCTGTGACGCTTGCTTGCGTGCCATGATGCTGCCGCTCAGGTTTGTGCAGTGGACAGCAGCTGGGAGATGTGAGGAGACATGACGCGATGAGTCGTAGCTTCGACCGCATCAGGCAGGCGCGAGGCACGTATATTTCACTCACCCAAACCGGAGATTCAAGTCATTACAAGCCAAAAGGTAGATAGATTGTAAAGCCACTTTTATCATTGACCCGGGTAGATACATATAAGCCCATGTACCTTCCATTTTCATTCATATCCATTCCAAATTCTGTTCTGTTAAATGTTGCCACAGCTGATCCTAGCACGGGTAACCCCATGTGACGATAAGAAGAGTAGAGAGTAAACCTTGGAAGAAGGAATCGTGAAGATTCTGAGAGCCAGCTCAATTGCCGAATGACATGTTCTGCATGTAGCTACCAAGCTGAGTAGGGTCATATTCGGCAGAGCTTGTCGCCGTGAAAGAAGTTCTATATCCAGCAGAGCTTGTAGCCGCATGACCAGTGTAAGACGATGAACCACCATATCCCGCGGAGCTTGTCGCCGTGTATCCACCATTGTAGGCGGGAGATGTGCCGTATCCTCCAGAAGTGATGTATCCAGACTGTCCGCCAGCACCTGAAGTGTGACCACCACGATAGGGTGCAGCACTAGAAGGAGTGTTGAAAGACGGCGACGAGGAGTAGGTGCCAGGCGGATAGTAGCCGCCGTAGTTCATCGGGCTACCACTTGCGGTCGCATTGGGGTAGGTTGCGGCCGCCGGATACCCTGGGTAGCGCCCATACATGTCCTGTCCATGCTGACCCTGGGCCCATTGTTGCATGGTGTACGGCGGTTGACCGGGATACCCGGGCATCTGGTGAGCGAAGGGGTAGTAAGATTCGTCATATTGTCCCTGTGGATGGGTAACGGCGGTGTTGGACCGGCCTGAATGTAAATCAGTATGATTCGTAGTCGTGGGGGAGGGGGGGGGGGTTACGAGAATGCATACCATACTGTTCGTGGGATCTGAAGGCTGAAGCGCCAAAGCCGGGACCGACCGCAAATGAGGTAGGGTTGGAATTCGAGGGAATAATAGCACCTGGACCGATGGCAGACGGAGGAGGCACTTGCATAAGCCCAGCGGGATTCACCACAGACGCAGGATTCACTGCTGACATCCAGATGCGGACCTTGTAGTTCTTGAACAAATCCGTGACGAGGTCGTTGAAGTTCACATATGCCTCAGCATAATAATAATAGGTCAATTTGTGGAAATCCCTAATGCCAGTTAGAGAAAGCTATGCAAAAGTTGTATAACTTACGCCTGATACTCTGCGTCAAGTATTTCCATTGGCAGCTTATGCTCCGCAGCCTTAACAGCCCCAACCCGCTTCGCCTTCGCCTCCTGCCCTTCCTTGTCGCGGAGACCCATGATCTCATGCTGCTGGGCTAGACGCTTGATCATCTTCGGCTTTGCGTCTGTCTCTTGCTGTGCGCCCATGCCCGCAAGGGCACTTCGATTAGCATTGGGAAATCCATTGGCACGTGCGAGGGCACCGAGCATGGGGGAATCGTTCGAGTTGCCAGCCAGTGAGTACTGGGAAAACATAACCAGCCACCGGAAATGTTCCTCATTCGCCTCTGCTTTGTGCTTCTTTGCGTCCTCCAGAGACACGTCGGCATAGGTGACCTGGCCTAGGTCACAGCCTCGGTCACCCTCGACAATGACCAAGTCTCCGCGTCGGATCTCAAGGCCAGTATTGTCGAAGACATAGTAGATATCGGCACGGGAACACTTGAAGGAGACGACATATAGACGCCGTCCTGGGCGACCACCATAGGCGGATTGCATAGTAAGAGTGTTAGAACTGCCGTTAGTATTCTGGGTTGTGCCGAAACTGAAGGAGGGACCACGCGGTATAATGGGGTCGGGATGCGCGGCGGAGATGGCAGAAGCATTGATTGCGCGTGAGGCTGGACCTTGCCCACTAAAGTATGCCGCGGCGTCATAAGAGTCCATTTCACCAGAAGAGGCAGTGTGCTGCGGTGTTTCGTCGTCTTCGTCAAATGTAGCGAGGTTAGACTGAGGCAGGGGATGGCTATGCAGACTGTGAGGCACCGCAAGAGAGTGGCGGCGCTCAGTCTGCATTACAATAGAGGAGGGGGGGTTCTGATGCTTGTAGTAGGTGATGACAGGCCGGTTGTAGACAATGTTCTCGCTGAATCGGCGGGTAATAGTCGGGTGAGCGCGCGAGTAAAAGAGCTCTTGATCCGTCTCCCAGAGGTCGTCGTGGGTGCCCTCCAATGGGTCTGCGGGCGGCGGCAAAGGTTGGGAGGGAGGCGGTGAGGTGGAGGACGTATGATCCTCCATTTCGTCCTCACGAAGTAGAGTAAGAGATTCACCGAGAAGACTAGGTTTTGAAGGGCGGTTGCGCACATTTAAGGAATTGCGCATGCGATTGGAAGCGAACTGACCGATGGGACTGCTCTCCAGATCGGCCTGACCGATGCTGTAGGACTGTGAACGCGTAGACTTGCGAACGGCAGAAGACTGGTTTAGCAGAAACCCAATTCCGTCGTCGTCAGTGGTCGGTGATGGGAAAGGCTTATCTCCTGGCGGGTAAACGGAGGTCGGTGAAGGAGCAGCATCTTTCAAACGGGGATTAGAATGATTGGAGGAGAAACTCGCTGTATTGAAAGGGAATGCTCCAGACCGGGAGGTAGTAAGCTCTGGAGTGAGTGAACCAGAAGGAAGTGAAAACTTGCGGTTTGGCTGAATATCTTGCAGCCAGCCGCTCGAAGGGCGGCGGGGAGCAGGTGGCTTAGAGGGCCGGTCTTCATCAGAGGAGGCCAGAACTTCACTGTCCGGCGTTGGACGCCGGAGCAGCTTTGAAGCTGGTCCAGTGGTGAGGCGTGAAGCCATTTTTTGGATGAAATGACTCCAAGAATAAAGGTGAAATGTAAGAAAAGTGAGTGATTTTACTATTCTACCTGCAATGAGCATTCGCCAGTCAGCAATGAATCCATTATAGCAATATTATAGTATATAATATCCAGAACTATGAATGTCGGGTATAGCAGTAAATATAGCAATATGCCAAGGAATGTCTAGGGTGATGAGGTAGGGAGATATAGGTGAACATACTCAAGCAGTTAAAATAAATAGGAAAGACAAATGTCCTGCTCAGACACTTCCACAGGTTTCAATCCTACAGAAGACAGGATGGCGAAGCCAGGAAACGTTAAAGTAGATAAAAGAGCTGTCCTTTAATATACTTTTAGGTATTACCATCATCTGTGTGGATACTTAGCAAATCACTCTAAGGTATCAGAAGCAGAAGCAGGCAAGAAGAGAAATCGACTTTTGATATATTATGATATATCAATGGCCCTCTGCGCACGATCGACCACATCCAGCGCCTCCGACAATAGTCAGGACGACACCGGAATCGGAAATCCTTACAGGAACAAAAATAGCAGCCAACATACCTATAGGATATTATAACCCAGAACCTCTATCAAGAACAAGCAAATGAAGCGCCTCTTAACCCGGTCTATCGGTCATAAGTCGTAAACAATACCTCTCTACCGCTGATGGGCAAATCAGGCGCGTCCTATTGTTGCGGCTGGCACATGGCCGCTCAATATCCTCGAGCGGCGGGCGGCGGGCGTTGGGCGGTGGGTGCGATTGCGATGAAGGGGAGGTAATGGTTGAGGTTGGGGGAATTTAGCGGGTCGTTCGATGCTTCAGACGCCGGGGAGCGAACAGCAGCAAGCGCGGCAACACCCTGAATCCCGAGAAAACGGCCCGCTAGGTAGGATGCACGGGCAGGCAAGAGGCGGCACGGCGACTGGGCTTGGGGCAGTTCGAGGGAGGGCGAGGGGGGCGATATTCGCAGCAGCGAAGAGAAGACGGGCTCGAGGCAGGATCTCATCTGAGGTGGTCAGAGGTCGGACGCGCGCACCGCAACGCCTTTGAGGCTTGCTGCAGCTCGCACGGCGCACGGCCTGGGCCAAGGGTCAGGGGCTGTGGGTGGCAGATGCGCAAAATGCGGAGACGGCCAGGCCAACTGCAGCTAGCCCGGGCTCAATTTAGGACGAACTGCTGCAAATTGCATGCTGCGCGCTGCTCTGGTTGCTGTTGGGGGTGGGCGCTGTATGCTATGCGGGCTAGCGACACCAGGGCCCGGCAGGCGGCAGCCAGCCAATCCCCGTCCGGCGGGCGCCTCTAGCAGTGGAGCAGCGCATGTGCAGCATCGTGACATTCGCCGTCCATGGCCACCGCATCCCCTCCTCCTCATCGGACGCGACCCCCAAAGGTTTGCTTTCTCACGAACGACCGCGACAATAACGGGGAGTGCCGCTGGGCTGGAGCTGGGCTGGCCAAGCTGGGCCGGCTAGGCTGGGCTTTCACCGCTCAGGGTCCTCCGCCCAGGCCAGCCCCCTCTCCTGCTCGCCTTCGCCTTCGCCTGCGCCCGCGTCTCTCACACTCTCTGCTTCTTTCCAATAAACCACCGATCCCGACCCCGACCCCAACCCCAACCACCCCCCGGTTGGCGCCGCTTGCTGCCGTTTGTTGCGCGTCTTTCAAGGCTTTATGCTTCCTGCACGCCATTATTCCTGTTCGCTTCGACGCGATCGCGGCCGGCCTCTGCCGTGACATTCGGCACGCCACGACAAACCACGGCAGCTCGTCTCTGCAGCAGACAAAGCCCATCACGCGCCCCGCCTAAGGCCTCGATCCCGTCGAGTCCCCATCTTTGGCTCGCCGGCCGTTTGATGCTGTGGCCTGACCCCTTCTCGGTTCTCTCGGACTGCATGCTTCCCGCCCTGGGGGGGTAGGGGGAAATGCTCAACCCCGCATTTTCCTGCACCGCATATCGAAACGTTAATCTGATAATAATTCGTCTTCCACAGCAGTAGACTGTGTGGAGCTTGTCTCCCCCCCCTTTTGGCGTGAAATCACAGGAGCCGATACGAACCCTTGGAACGCCGGCGTCGTGTATGGCGTCTCGAGCCTGTTCAGTGGCCGAGGCGCGTGCTTGTACCCATGATGTTCTCTCGACATCAAGGCCGGATATGAACATGTCTTCGAACCTCCTGCTTGCTATTGCCGCGGAGATGGTTCGTGGCATTCCTTCCTTGAAAGACGCGGAGACTGAGACTTTTGGCTCTGGCGCACAGATACGGGGCGGACATTCTCAATCATCACACGCAGAGCTACAGTACAATGCATGGGTGGCGTAGGCGTGGCCGATTTCTTCGCTCTCTTCTGTTGTCGCGTGTATACATGCCCAGGTAGTCTCGCGCCCAGCACCAAACTACCAGTGTAGCTGCCGCAGCCGGCCAATCAGAAACTGCAATGCTGGAGGTTTCAGCAGCTGCCCGCACGCCATCTCATTGGACGCCACAAGCATACAAGGAACACAGCAGCGGCCCGCGCTGGGAACCATGCTGCTTGATTCAGCGGTGCTTAGACGGCTAAACTGAATAATGAACCTTGGAATTTTGGCATCGGTGTATCGCATGCCCAGCTGCTGATCACGCCCCAATCTCGTGACGATCCCCTCGGTCGCTTATGTACTTGTAAATCCGGGGCCGAGCATGACCTTTGTAGCATCTACACTGTAGCATCACATCACATCACCACACACGCTTGGTTGGAAGGCCCTAGGCGAAGGTTCTCGACTGATCTTTTAGGGGTAGAGACGAGACGAGATAGGTGAGCGCATTGGGGCACGCTTCCGTGACGTATGGTCCATGGATTCCACGCTGGCTGCTCAGAAAATAGTGATTAATAGTGATTCAGAGGGAGACGGCGGGGAGAGGCGGCTTAGTCAGGTAGCACTTGAGAGGGCTGAGGTGTTGCATCATGGCAGGAGCCGGTTGCCGTGCGAACCGCCAGTGCCACAGTAACCGCGTCCGGCCAATCACACTTCCCGACGTCTTGCGCAGCCTTATCCTGCGCTACACACTCCAACCGATGCACCCCCGCCACCTATCGTAAATAACATTGACATTTGCATTCTCAATCTACGCATATCTACTTTCACGAACTCAGACAATTGCTCTTGAAGACGCACTATTGCACTCGTCGCACGAGGTAAGCCTCCGAGCCCCCGCGATGTCGGGCCCGCGTCGCAGATTCCACCGGCCGTGCTGGACCCTGGTGGTCGAATGACGTATCGCCGTGTCCATGAGAGCGATGACGATGAATGCCGCAAGATCCCGCTAACGTATATATTTTGTAGCCACACCACCACTACCGCGCGGATCATCTGAACAGTCATACCACAATTCTTCGCTCTCCATTCTCCTCAAAATATCCCTTTTCATCCGAATTCGTCGCGCACGTTACCTGACGCTTTGATAGCTGCCGTTACGCCTTTGTAGTTGATCCCGCACCTCCCGCACCGTCCCACGAGACTTTAGAGAACAGCAACATCACAGTCAAAATGGTATCTCGGGCTTTGCGAATCGGGCTCCGCGCCTGGGAGGTAGGTTCTGCACATCTCGCCCTCCTTCTCAATCAATCAGCCAACTAACCGCAGCATCCAGTTCATCTGCGCCCTCATCGTCATGGCCCTCGTCGGCAACATGATCGCAACCGCCTTCGCCGGCAACCCGGCAATGGTTAACTACGACATGTTCGTCGCAACATTCGGCATGGCGAGCCTGCTCTACCTCCTACCAACGTCCTTCTTGTCGAGCTGGAGCATCCCCATCATCAACACCGGCCTTGATGCTCTAAACGTTATTTTCTGGTTCTGCGCCGCGGTCGCGACGCCAGCGTATCTGCACGTGCATAGCTGCAGCAACTCTGTACGTATCCCCTTCAGCATGTCCAGAGTCCTCTTCATCTTAAGCATCCCCACCGACCCTTCCCCGTCTGCACTCGATGAACGAGAGCGTGCTGTGCAATATCAGGCGCTAATAGTACTTCAGTCTTACACCCACTCCAACCACATCACCAACGGCTCCCCCAATACGGAAAAGCGCTGCCGCGAAGCCCAGGCCTCAACCGCCTTCCTCTGGTTCGGCTGGGCCGCTTTCGTCGCCTCGCTCGTTATCTCCGTCATGGATGGCCGTGGCACCGGCGCCAACATGCACGGCGGCATGCGCAGGGGACCCGCGATGAGCCAGGTCTAGACGGCCGAGCAACTCTACGGCGTCCTGTCGGGGAAATGGAATAGCCAGAGCGGAAACCTCGAACTGGCTTGAGAGAAAATTGGTGGAGGGTGGTAGGTTAATGAAATGCTACAGGCTAGCTGATGATGATTTGGAGGATTTTTGGATGCGAATATGTATTGATATGAACGGACTGGCACTGGCTTTTAATACCCCTAGAATGGGTGACATGGGATGGTTGGATGCAATGACTGGCGTTGGGTATGGACAGGTCTAGTTATAGGGAATATGTATAAATCAAGTATTACGAACACAGCATCAGGTATCGCGATTATGGAATGTGTGGTTTAGGTAGTGAAGCGGGTACGGGGTTGGAAACATGAAAATAATATATTAAACTCTCACATGGCATATTCCGTTCATAGTACGCGCCCTAGACTATCCATTCCTAATACTTTATACTGATCCAAAACTATCCAGTCCAAAACTGTCCAAATACCAAAATTCCCCAATTCATCCCTAAATACCCAACCTTGACTCACAACTTCTCATCATTCTTCACATCAATCCCAACACGCCCCTCCAACCCAAACCCCCCCCCCCCCGGGGGGCCGTCGCAAACCCGCCATCCCAGCGCCGCCACTCCTCCCTTCACAGTCCCTCCAACGACTCACAGACCCGTCCCTCGCCACCCATCCTCTTCCTCAGCGCCCGGATGCAGCGGAAGTAATTGCCGAGCACGCTATTAATCGCCTGGAGCTCCTCGCGGGCGTTCCGGACTTTGCCTCTCCGTTCGGAAGAGGAACGCAGGGCTTCCATACGGCGAGATACGTCTGGGAGATCGTGGGATGCGCATATGAGGGCGTCCAACGCGCGGAGCCGGACATACACTCCCCTCACAAGGCCGTACTCCCCATGTTTCCCCTGCTCGGTTAGCACCTGCTCAACGCTCCGAAGCAGCTGGTCACCTGCACAACACACTGCTGGTGAGACGGCGTGCTCCCGCTTGAAGTTGGGCGTCTAAAGACGGCAGAAAACGAGGAGGGTAACGAGGGCCGAGGCGTGCGAGGCGCAGTCGCGGGAGGAGGGCAGGGTGCTGAGATGTGTGATGAGTTCTGCGTGCAAGGCGGGTGAGTGGTAAGGATGGATGGGGGTTTCAGGAGGCTGGATATCGAGGCCGTGGTGTGCGGTTAGGAGGTTGAAGATGGATGAATTGGTGGTGCCGACACTAGACGCAGGAGTAGGAGTCAACACTGCAATCTGTCGCTAGACGACGGGAGCGGGAGCGGGAGCGGGAACTGCTGGTGGTGGAGAAGGTACTGGAATTGCTTCAACGCCGCCAGATTTCTGCTCCAGAGCGCTGAGCGCCTCGACAATAGACGCTTGGCCCTCAGCCAGCATCCTAAGCTCGGCTTTCTGCTCCTCCTGCGCGGCCTGGAGCCGCTGCTCGACCTCCTAGCGGCCGTTGATAGCCTTGATTTCTACCTTTAGTTCCGCGTAGTTGGCATCGATTTTCGCGGTTAGCTTCTCGAAACCCTAATGAAGCATCATCATGATGATGCTCTGAAAAGGCGATGATGGCTGGTGGGAGATAGGCTGCTCGGGACTTGCCTCAACCACCGCCATCATGCCTGATGTACTCAGCTTCAGCGCAGGCACTAGCTCTGGAGCTTTGGGCGGCTCGGGGATAGGTGTCGTGGGCGAAGGGGGGGCGGGAGCAGTCTCTAGGCTGGATGCCCTGGGTGAAACGGATGCTAGGATGGCCCCTGGGCCTGGGGTCGAAGCAGTATCGTCCTGGAATGGCGATACCTTCTAATCAAGAGTTTCTAGAGCTGGAGGAGGGGGTTTTGGCACTTCGGCTGGCGCGTCCGGAGCCTAATCATCCTCCTTTACAGACTCTGAACTCAGGGAGAAGTTTTGTGCATCGATCTGCGGAGGCTGAGGCACCGAAACGGCTGGATGGTTTGAGAGGGCGGGTAGGAGACTCCAGTTGAGGAAATTCGGGCTAGGCGTCAATGCTGCCTGGTTGTCGCCAAAGCACAGGATCTTGCCAGTCAGATTACGGGGGTTCAAATCCATGACCTTCAAAGATGTTCGTGCTCTTATGACTAGAACTAGAAGAAGAAGCGGTCGACGCGCTGGCTCCTTGCCCTAGGGACGGCTCGTGATTGCCGTGAGGCGCCGTGGTCGTTAGAGAGGATAGGGTCTCTACTACCGTGCTATCCGCGGCCGATGCCTCTTCTTCACCAGAGTCTGAGTCACCCTCCATATCCATTGGTATCGATTCATCACTTTCTCCCTCGTCAGGAGGACAGCCGAGATGCGTTCGCGAAGCGCTAACCTCCGAGTGATAGTTAGGTAGTATTTGTGAAGGATTGCTTTTCTGAATCGGTATCGACTCTGGCAAATAGGGGAAGATCTTGTTTTCGAAAACCGCTCGGTGGACGTTTGCCCACACATGCCAACTGGTATCGTCTAGAATAAGTATGAGACCTTGCGTCCCCGCTCTCTGTTACATTTCACCAGTCACATTCTGCTTCGCGGCATTCTAAAACGTTTTAATTTCGAATTCCCGAGCGCAATCCATCATCTGCTTACGGTTCATTAGAAACTCCGCTGCTATTCGAGAGTTGCGGTGGAACTCATTTCGAGCCTTGAATTTGCGAAAGATTCTGTCTCGCACTCCCGCCCGGACATCGTCAGGAATCGGGTTTACTTGCCTAGCTCCAGGCCCTAGTACGGACATTGAGGAAGAAGCGGCTGGCTTGTCTACATCCATTGCGGCAGAAGTCTGCTCGTGCAGCCGAAGCGCCGTTGCTTGAGGCTTTATTTGGACAGAAAGTAAGATTGAAGCTGTCACGCCTTCCATCGGTGCAGAGTTCTCATGGGTAGGAGAGTTTGTTACATTCACATCGTCCATCCGTGCAGGTACCTCCTGGCTTGTGGTTGTAGATTTCTCTGGTGATGCCGTTCCCTGATGATGCACGTCTTCCACAGGCGGGTTAGACACTTCTACATCTATGTCTTCACCTTGCTCCAAGAAACCCGAGGAGTCAGAGGAAGGAGGTTGACTGGCATTGGGCGTTTTCTTTGGCTCCGGATATCTGAGATGCTCGTGCAGAACCGAACGCCACGCTACGAAAGTTGGATCTTTCCTATCCTTTGCCTGATTCATCTGTTTCTTGAAGAGGGTATTCAAATGTGGAACCGATTCGGTGTACGGCTGATCCCTCCGGTTGTCCCAGAGCTTTGCTTCGAATCTAATCGCTTTAGATGGGAGCTCGGAATACTCGATTGCCCACTCGGGATATGCCCCTGATCCCAGGAGTAGCTTATTAAGGTTGAATATATGCAGGGCAAACTCTTTTACATTGGTTAAGCGTACGGAAGGTAGGTCCACCACGATGTCTTCGGTGTTGAATGCTCTAGGACCGCCTGGTGATCTGTTCGATGGTTTAGGAGACCCGAAAGAAGCTATCGATCCTAGAGTTACGGGCATAGACACTGGCAACACGCTAGAAATTCTAGGCTGCAACGGCTTTTGCCCGAGACCACCAGAGAATGGCGCTGATTTATCACCTTGAGCGCTAGGCTCTCGAGGCCCAGCAGGTATCGCTCCAACAGAAGCACTTCCTAGGGTCACTGAGCCAGGAGTTGAAGATAGAGTAGGTACAGGTTGAACCGGTGAGCTTGGGGTCTTCTGTAAAGTTGAAAGGAGCTTATATGCTAGAGACTGAGTAGGGATAGGCTGAGCCACTAAGTTTGGGGCCGTCTGCGAGGGTAAAGGAGCCTTGCCGTCTTGGGAGTCGAGATTCTAGACTATGGTCATCATCTGGTTCCCGCCATTTTTTAGTAGAAACTCACTCAAGTTGTCTTTGAGAAACCTTTCCCAATCAGTTAGTGACGCCCCATAGCTACTAGATTCCCACCATTCATTGATCATTTCAGACACTTTCTTTGCTAAATCACGGTACTCGCCAACTCCTTTAGCCTTCTCGAACAACTTTTGCTCGTAGGACTTCGCTACGTCTTGGATCTGACCACTGAGGCCGTACACGTAGTAGTAATCTCCCATTTCACAAGTACTGTCGAAACTTCCGAAGATCTCGGCGAGCTTTTCGACTGTCTCTTCGCGTGCCTGAGGAGTTACAGTCACGGTCGACAGTGGCAGCGGACAAAGCTGGTCACTCGCCTTTCGGCGCGGTTGACGCGGCTGGGCCTTGCCTTTCTGTCGTCGCGCCCATACCTCCTCTGTAGCCAGCTTCTTGATATCTTCGCGGGGTATCTGATACTTCAGTACACCCTGGATTCTAGGATGGGAGTTCATGGTGAGAAATCTTCAAATCGTGTCGAGGTGAGTTTTCTACGCCAAGTTATGGGTAAGTGGGTGCTGGGTAACGTTGTCGAAATAATACCAATGATAAATTTGGTAAGCAGGCCTCTCTATGTGCCCAGGCACGGCGATAAGCTTAATATGAGAGTGAAAGCAAAGGCTTGGCGCCGTCGGCCGTCGGAGTGGATGCGGCAGAAGAGGAGATAAAGATATGTTGTGGCCCCACAGGATATGGACTAGGTCGAGGGCAATAGACGTTGCCTTTGCCTAGATCGTAAGACGTGTAGAAGTTAATTCTATAGAAAGTTATGGTGGGACTCTGGGATAATGCAAGTTTCGGCTGGCAATGTTGGAGCTGAGTGCGGTATATGGAGAGAGCCAGAAGGAGCAGAGTAAGGTGCTTATGTATGAAGGGGAAGACGGTGACAGAGACTGAATCGCGAGGTGGAGCAGGTGACCCATGGTGTTATATAAGAAGGCTATGAGGGAGAATAAGTGACTGACTGAAGCATTTGGTATGGCAAGGCGGTGAAAGCACCGCAAGGACGTTTCAAGCATCATTGTGCAGCAGCCCTCCCCGGGCAAAGGGTATGTCCGTGACAGATCACTTGCAGAAGCACAGGCCACCGGTTGTGGTGATTCCTTTTGGGAACAGTCCCGATTATTTATCGTTTGGACCGTGGGTCGGGGGTTAGTATCCGTACCTTCACCTCGTAAGTGAAAGCTTGTGGTGAAAGGCTAGGCACGCGCTAAATCATTGCAAGACATCATCGTACTTCCGACGATCGTACAGAAGAACAAGCGCTTTAGCTTGTAAAAAAGTATCTAGCACAAACTTAGCGACATTTGCCTATTTAAAAAAGTCTATGTCGAAGTATACCCCGCAAGTCTACGTAGTAGAATGCTCCGTTTTTAAGCTTGAAGGAGAAATAAGCATACCTCACACCCTCTTTTTCATGCTATCACAGCACTTGCTTCCTTTTCCCTCTTCTCTTCTTCTTGCCCTCCTAGTCTTCCTCTTCTCTTGAAGATGTTCTCAAGGACTGCCTTGAGCTCGGACAAGAATCTGTCTACCTCCTTCTCGGTTCCGACTGTGATCCTCAAGCACCCAAGACAACCATACTCTTTTCCACGGAAACGAACAACAACACCTTTCTCCTCCGCTAGCGCTTCGTAGACTGCCAAAGCTGTCTCGTTCGATGGCTTTCCGCCCTTGTCTACTGGCGCGTCGAGCATCTCGACAAGCAAGAAATTCGACTCCGTGCCCCCAAGAAATTGTCCGATACCAGGTATCTTGGGCATCTCTCTCAGCATCCTGTCACGCTGCTTTAATATTAGATCCACATTCCTCCGCATAACTGCAATGTGTTCAGAGCTAAATGCTGCACGTGCAATTTGACTCGTGGGGTTCGAGATGTTATACGGAGCCTTCAACGAATTCAAAATCCGCGCAATGGCTGGGTCCGTGAAAGCCGCGCCCAACCTTATACCCGCGAGACCGAAAGCTTTTGACAACGTCTGCATAACTACTAGATTAGGCCACTCCATTACCCACTGCGATAGACTCGCGCCTTCATGTGAGAAGTCGATGTATGCCTCGTCTAGTATGACCACTCCATTCCAGCTCTCGTGCTCTAGTATCTGTTGTATATCCTCCTTCTTCAGCAATGCTGCTGTTGGGTTTCCAGGCGAACACAAGTATGCCAATTTTATGCAGGGGTCTGAAGATAGGGCGGACAGTATGTTCGGAACATCTAGCTGGAAGTTGCCGGCTAGGAGCGGAACTTTCACTAACGCAACATCGTTGACCTGCGCCGAAACACTATACATGCCATATGTGGGAGGGCAGGTGAGAATCTTGTCCTTGCCAGGGACGCAGAATGCGCGGAGGAGTGCGTCGATCGCTTCGTCGGAGCCAACGCCAACGAAAAGGTTGTCTGGGGTGAGGTGCTTCGAGGAGTGGGTGTTGGTGTTTCGAAGGTCACAGATGCGTTGCTTAAGATCTATTTGGTGGCTTAACGTTACGTCAATTAGCATCGTCTGCATTACACAAAGGCGATTGAAGTCTCACGGGTCTGGGTATCGATTCAATCCCCATAGGTTCACATCAATCGTGGGTGATGAACATGACGTGCCATTGACACCGTCGGTGGAGACATTTTTGAGCTTTCCGTCGCTACTGAGCGCCAGCCCAGGTCCGTATGCGTTCTCATTCGCATCGAGAAGGATATTAGTGCCGTCGTCCTTGTAGTCGCTAGCCTCGTCATTAATCTTCAATGAAGACTTTGCAAGCCATTGAGCCGGACTCACTCTCGAGCGCACCGATATGGCTCCAATGCAAGAATATTCGATCTCGCGCACCTTGATAGATCAAATGGCGACTTCCTTGGAGTCATGGTGAGGTTATATGGTGGAAGGATGTTGATGGAGCTCGTGGTATAGGGAGGTGGGCTGGCGGGGAACTTTTAATGATTCATAGGGCGGGGGCTTGCGAAATCGGGGGAGTCATCGTCGAGGACGCATCTTCCTTGATCGGGACTATCATCGCTTTACTACAGGAGCCATTGTAAACATGAAAGAGAACCTTGAGTGACAAGGAAGAGGAACGAGTCCCGAGTTGATGCATCCCAGGTCTGTTGGAATTTTTGCAAGCAATGCAGACAGTTGGGATCCATTGTTCCGCAGTTAGGAACTTGAAGTGTAGAAGGCTATGCCATCCTATAGCAAGAAGACTAAGCGACACGAAAGGCTGAGAAAAGGAAGAAATAACTGCAATTATTTGCTTGGTGCTGTTTTTATGCTTTCTCTAATGGATAGCCAGCCTCAAGAGGGCCGGGGCTTCGAGGGGCGGCTCATCCAGCCGATGGATACCGCTCACCATCAAGAGTCGGTAAAAAGCCTAGCTGTGCGGCTAATTTTAGGCCACGAACTATCATTAAGAATTAGGGTGATCAGCGCTTCTTGATAAATGTTTAACCAATATAGTTAATTTATAAAGAAACATATCCCATCAAATGAGTACATCCGATATGGTCTAGTGGCTAGGATTTGCCGCTCTCATTGAGAGTCAAACGCTCCTGTAGTGCCGGCAAGGCCCGGGTTCGATTCCCGGTGTCGGAATATATAAATCACACACTTTTTTTTTTTGATCTCACGTGGCCCTTGATTGAGGTCTACTTGGTCAGCGTGAATTGACATCAAGAGGGTGGATTTTGCTATGAACATGTTTTGAACATTAAAACAGCGAGAACTTTCAATGATTTGTATTTGGCATTTGGGTTGGCAGAATTTCTTTTATATATGGGATCACGTTGTGCGGCATATTCCCCTAGTGCTTCCATATCCTAGTCTACCTCTAATAAGTGGATGCCAATAGCATTCCATATATTCTCACTGCAAGCCTTATGCTCTAGGTCGAGCCTAGTAACTCTTCTCGATCCGTCTACTTCAACCAGAGCTCATCACTGTCCTACGAAGTAGAAAATGATAAACCCGCCAACATCACATCCCACACCTCGTGGCTTTATTGCCAACCCTCAATCCTCCAAATTTACCCTCATTCACCTTGTATCGGGCCGCTCAACAAGGTAACCAATAAAGCGGCTTTTCCGCTCCCTCGAACACGAGGCTGTGTGTTCGCCCTTGATCACCGAACTCCGTCAACCCCAAATCACAAATCTCTGCACTTCCCCGATCTGGGCAACCTACGGAGATGAACTGGAGCCTTAACGCTATAGATATTGAGGTGGGCACCATTTGCAACACGCCCCACGCACGAGATTTCTATAGCATCGCTGCGCCTCCGCGAAAAACCAAACATCGATTAATCAAGAACGGCATTATTGTGCTGGCATTAGATATCGTTCATACAGCTCCAAGGCGTTGTCTTATTATAACTGTAATCTCGTATTCGGACGGTAGTATGGCGTCAGCTAGCTTTGCGAGCACCCCGACGTGAGATTAGCTGTGCCTACCTGCTCACGACAGCGGGTACCTGCGCGGTGCCGAGGTAGTGCGCGTCTGTGCGAGTGAGGAGAGCATAGAGGCTTCGTCAGGCTGAGCAAAGAAATGGTGAAGAATAATTGGGCGCATAGTTCGCCGGTTGGGGTTGGGAAACTATGGGTAGTCTAAGTGTATGGTTATTCTTGAGTGCTCATGTACAAAGAGGTGCTGCTAATATAGATGCATGGAAAACACGACCTATGGCGGCATAAATGTGGCGAACGGTGGATTGATGGGAAGAATGGAGAGCTTGTTTAGTTGCAAAAGTAGAGAAGTTGAGAATAGTCATTGTCAAGACTACCCAAACTATTAATTCAAGATACCCAGTTCTCTCATTAACAGAGGACACACTCTTTTGTGTTCTCGCCCTTTCTCTATAATTCTACTTCTTAGACCAAATGTCACGCTTCTAACTTCAACTTGGGGCAGTAGGAAGCTGTTAAGTGTACCTCTCGAAGCAATCGTAGGGTTCAAGTCCAAACATGATAAAAGGCAGTCACGAGCGTATAAAAACCTAGTACTACTTTCGTGATAGATTTAAAACGCGACACCCACGGTTGACAGTTCGATACGATCATGCCATTCGATCGTTTCTAAACGGCTTTATTTTCGTTTTGCTTCATTCTTGTCACGCCGCGCCATATTTGCCGTTTCCATGGCTTGTGATGAGTTAGTGCAGAATACTCATGCTCCACGCCTATCCATTAGCATGGCTATTGCTAAAGAAAATGGCCGAGTGAGCGGATAATACGCGCGCATCACGGGAAGTGGTCTGTGGTTGGTGAGCCCAGCATTAATCTCCGCGTTTAATAAATGATGTTTTGGAATTGCAAGAAGAGTGATGTTGCATAGAGAAGGAGTTGGTGAGGTAAGCATGATTTATGCTGCATGAGGGATACGGATTGGGCGTTTAGGCCGACAAGCCACGGAGCAATGTCTAGGGCAGGTTGTGGAAATACATTTTGAGCGCAAGAAGCTGCATGAATTTGAACTAGAGACATGAGAGAGGAGAATGCGAAGATGCATAAGCACTGTTTAGGGTATCATTCTTCTAACAGATTCATAACAAGTTGAGGAATCACTTCGACCCCTTCAGCCCTGATCGCACTGACCGGTATAGATTGTATGTTGCGCCTCCATGCGTTCTCACGGTTACTCGGATGGGGCTGCGTGCTGTTGTTGACCGCATCTAGATACTGTCGAAGCGCTTCGTAATTCTCTTGAGTATTTAGCAAATCCGCCTTTGTCGCTACGACGAACCAAGGCTTGGACGATATAGGGGTGGATGCCAAAGGGGGAAGAGCCTGTGGAGAGGTAAGGTCTGGCTGGTCGAGCTCCTCAAGCTCTTTTTGCTGAGATGCACGCCCTCCTACAGGCCTATACATGACCATCCTCCGCTCTGTCTCGGCATTCAACTCTTTCCCCCGCAAACCCTCGTATTCTGAGACTTCTCTCCAAAGAAGCTTCAACGTCTCGATCGCGTCTCCCGTAGACAAATCAACAACAAATGCGAGAACAGCCGCGCGCTCTACATGCCGCAGGAAACCTAGACCGAGACCTTTGTCAAGGTGTGCATCTTCAATCAAGCCTGGGACATCAGCAATTAGGAAGTTCTCCCTCAAGATGCCATCTCTCCCGCGCTTCATGACTGACGGGCGGCCCTTGTGATTGTCCAGTACAACAGTTCCCACATTCGGCTGGAGTGTAGTAAACGCCCAATTTCCAACTCGGGCTTTGCTATTAGTGAGCGCTCGGGTCAAAGTGCTCTTTCCGGCATTTGGGAGACCGACGAGGCCAAGATCGGCTAGAATCTTTAACTCCAACTGGAGAGATAGCTTCATGCCTTCGTCTCCCCGTGTAGCCATCTTAGGTCGTGGGATATTTGATGTAATGAAGTGGGGATTGCCAATGCCACCCATAGCACCTGCAGCAAGAAGCATAGGCGCCTCCATATGCTTGTCCAGATCCAAGTATATCGGAGCTTCTGGTTGGAGTGCCGCAAGATGTGACCGCCGAGACTTGGGTAGCTCAGGGAACGTCATCCTATTCAACTCGGAGGGAACTGTGCCTGGGAACACCAGCCATTTGTCCTTCCTGTAGCTGCCTTGTTCCTCGGCGCTATTCTTGCCGTACCGTTCTGCTCTTCGCTCAGCCCACTCTGCATCCGCAACCGGATCGCGCCTCTGAATCTCACGAACGATGGTGCCAATTGGAACAGTGATGAGCACATCTTGGCCTCTTTCGCCCCCTTTCATCTTTCCTTGTCCATTTCGGCCTCTTCCGGCCTTAATAAGACGCCTCCGCGCGAGCTTGTGCAACGACGTCTCACCGCGGACTGCTTGAATGTAAACATTACCTCCGCTACCACCGTCACCGCCATTGGGTGGTCCTTCTTCGATATATTTCTCCCGAAGAAACGACACGCAGCCATGGCCTCCAGAACCGGCCTCGATGGTGAGAATACATCGGTCGGCGAAGGGCGTCAGGGAATAATTATCCGGTGTCGGATTGAGATTGGATGAATCGGGGCCGGTCTGGGACTCATCGTGTCGGGTTGTAGTAGAGCTGCATCTTGAAAAGGCAAATGGAAGCTTGCACAGGGAACGGCGAGAGGTGCGGCAGAAGGGGGGATACAGGAACGGCGTCAGGGTCCCGCCCAAGGGGCCAATTCGAATCGAGGACATGCAGCGGACAGGAGAAGTCCAGTATCGCTCTCGACGCTGCTTCAGACGCGGAATGTCGGAATAGGCCGTCGATGTCGTCCAGAAACTTTTTTGTCGGGGGTTGGAGTCCGATCCATGTCCGTCGATCGGGTTACATAATCTATCCACCTATCATGACGGACTTGCGCCGTTCCAGAACAGCTGGAAGAGATACGACCCCTGACATTCACCAGACGCACGCTGAACGAGGTCGCTAGCAAAGTCCGCTCGCGTGTACTCTTCCCTGCTGCAGTCGCTTCTAGCCCTGCTATCGTGCGAACGTAGAAGCAACGTATGGGCTCGAGAGCGTAAGCACATTGGCGGGCAATTCCAAGGTACCTGCATCCAGCCGAACTTCACCCATACCTATCGCCCACCTATCACCCACCTGTCAAGCTCCGCAAGAATTGCCTGATTGCAGCCATTCTGCCTTGGCTCCCTCAATCTGGGTCGCCAAATTATTGGCAATTTACCTCTGCGAGTGTCTGAAACGCTTTCAATCTGTTCCTGTGCCTGCAACTGTATGCCACCTTTTGGCCCCTACGTGTCGCAATGATCCGATCTCTGGTCCTCGCAACAGTGTACGGTATTCTACTGTGGGTCGCATCATTTTCCTCTCCATCCCCGATTCTTGTTCTCCTTTCAGAAGACCAGTTAGCCCGCCTTGTTGCGCCGTTGAGATGGCTCTTGGCGCTTGCCCTTGTCCGAGAGATCAACGCCGGGCTTAGCTGCTGGGCTGAGAACAAATGGCTGTGGACAAATGATAAGAACGCCTGGGATTGGAAAAGCGAGGTGGCCGTCGTGACTGGTGGCTCAAACGGTATAGGCGCCATGGTGGTCAAGAAACTCGCCTCTCATGGAATCAAAGTCGCTGTTCTCGATGTGCAGCCCCTGTCAAAGGAACTGCAGAATGGTAATAACCCCGACCTGAAGGATGCATTTGTCGCGTGGCTACGGACTAATGTGCATTGCAGATGAAGGTAATCTGATCAAATTGTACAAATGTGACATCACATGTTGGCGTGCAGTCCACGCGGCCGGAAACGCCATTCGCTCAGATCATGGTAGCCCTTCCATATTGATCAACAACGCTGGAATAGGGAATGCAAACACCATCCTGGAAGTGACTCCGGAACGCCTCCGGACCATATTCGACGTCAATCTCATTAGTCACTGGAACACGGTACAGGAGTTCTTACCCGACATGATATCGAAGAACAAGGGTCATATCATGTCCACAGCAAGCCTTGCCGCCTTTTTTGGCCTAGCAGGCATGGTAGATTATTCCTGCACTAAAGCTGGACTTATAGCATTCCACGAGGGACTTAGTCAAGAACTCAAGCATCGGTACAATGCTCCTAAGATCAAGACCAGTATTGTCTACCCCAACTGGACCAAAACGAGGCTCATTACAGCTATTGAAAAGAATATAAGTACCACAAAAGCACCTTTAGTAGATCCTACGGAAGTCGCTACCACCGTAGTCAATCATATACTTCGTGCAAAGAGCGGTCAATTGATTCTGGGCCCGCAGATCGTAGCTTCCATGCGCGCGCTCCCCACATGGCTTCAGGAGTTGGTCCGTGACAAGCTGGCCCAGGTGGTCGATGTGAATGCTACGAGTGCTGTGGCGTAGCAAGGGTAAGGCGAGCGGCAGAGGGTACCGTGAAACAACGATTCCACGGAAGCCTAAGAGGAATCATAGAACACAGAGAACAGATGTTCGAAGCCCAGAGGTGGCCTAAAGATCTTTGAGCGTACTTGGCTTTTCCTTTGCTCTAGGCTAGTTCCTTTCGGGTGAAGAATACCTGTCGGCAGAGCTACAGCCCGTTCAGAGTGTGGATTCAATTACGGTGTTTATGAAGAACGGCGCTGAGTGGCGTTCGAGGCTGTAACTCAACGGCGAGGCTACCGGGCAGCCCCGGGTTGATTGTCTTTACGAAGCAATAAGTGTGGTCACGGCGTTTCAAGATACGCCATTCACGATCGAGATGGCTAGACGCAGTAGAGTTCCAAATTCGAGCTGTACAAAGAAGCTGGCGACCAGAATCGGAGCTCGAATTAGCCAGCGCAAAAGAAGGTAAATGCCAAGCTTCTGACGTACAGCTCAGCCTGTCTTGCTCATCTGTCTTCTTTCCGCCTCGGGTTCGTTGGAATCGAGCTCGTTATGCATTTTGGGCGTGCTTCTATTGTTAGCTGACGTGGGAGGTATTCTCGGAGAGGCGTTGGTTGGTGGGTGCGTGCTAAGCCCCAACACCGAATACTACGACCCCTGCGAAATGTCCGTGCCTGCAGGGAAGCCCATCTCTAAACGGGCCTGGTGCGAAGGATGTACACTTGCAGGCACCATAATACACTATCGGCCTTCGTACGCCATGGGGCTACATGAAGAGGACGTAATATCTTTCCTCTCGTTTCAAGGTCTCTCCTACTATCTGGTCGTTGTGCTGCCCAATTTTTTTGTCCCTCATTTTTCGACAATGCAATGTGGTTCAAGGGTCTTTTGTTTTTCTTCTACACAGGATTGCTCGTAGCCCCATTTATTGCTGCGTACAGCGGCCAAGGTATGTTTTCAAATTACGAGGTCCAATATTTCTTGCAAATGGTGGTACGCGCTGACCCCGAACCATGGTAGATGAAAGGGCTTTTCACAAGCAAGCACAGTTGCCTTATACAAATCAAACCAGGATCTACAAGATATCGACGGTAGTCGTCGAGCAGCCTGAGGCGACAGGATCTCCAGAGAGGACTCAAGGGACGAAAAATGGCCATTTGAAGCCTGCAGAGAGCTCCGTTATCCTTGTTACATCGGATGCCGAAGTCGCTTCAGCATCAGAGCAATATGTGCAGGAGACGTCTACAGTTGTAAGAGATGGGCCAAGAACCACCGCGGCGGAATCAAACATTGCCTCAGAATCAGAAACAACTTCGGCCCGAGCCAAGGACCCCGAGCAGAGCAGTATTGTTTTGCGTTCTACTGGTATTAATTCTGAGGCTGAGTTGCGTACTACATCGACTCAATCTCAAGAAAAGATACCTGAAGTGACGTCGTCCACGTCGTCGAGGGACCCTGTTTCGACTACTGTGTCCCGTTCATCCTTCTCTCGGAGAACATCCAGCTCACTTCAGTCACTCATTCAAGCGTCAAGTACCGCTGTATCATCTTATGTGGAATCAACTTCAGAACAGCTGGCATCCCTAACCGCCACGATTTCCGAGTCTACGCTGTCATTTTTGCCCCCTCTAAGGAACAGTACATCTTCCCTGTCAACAACACATTCATTTTATACCGAGACTCTAACCTCGATCCTGGCAAGTAGTACAACTGCTATTCACGTGGACTCATCAAAGGTCCTGTCGCAGTCGGAAAACGCCGATGATCAGCCAACGCCTATTACAGCTTCCTCGATCATGGAGTCTTCTGCAGAGTCTGTCAGCAGTGAAGCGGCGTTGTCTCCATCTCCAACTGCCTCGGCCGAGGTAGAAAGTTTAACCTCAATTCTAGAGCAAAGTTCAAGTTCTATAGTCAATGAGCCCGGGGTAGAGCCCACTTCAGCTATCTCACCTACGTCTAAGTCTACAGTAGAGTCCCCAGCAACTATTACGGGATCTCCATCGACGACTATAGAGCAAGTGCCTCTTCCCTCATCTACTTCTAATGGCAATGCGGAAGAGCCTTCGCAAAGTTCAAATAGTCCCTCTCCAACGGAAACCCAGCCAGAAACTGATGCGACCGAATATTCTACTTCCATACCTGGTGCCTTCATTCCATCTGTGGTCCAGTCTATACTCTCGTCAATTCAGTCTAATGTCAATTCTATTATTGATGTGCCCGAACCCTCCACCACCGATATCGATAGTTCTACTGGAACTATTACGTCCATCCCAACATCGGAAACACTTTCTACGGGGATCGAATTGCCTCTAGTGACGACGTCTCCTTCCGTCCCAAATAACACTGAAGTAGAATTACCAGATCAGCTGTCTTCTATATTTTCTGAAATCGGAGACACCGTCACTAGTATTGGAAACGACCTTTCGGCAGTGCTCTCTGACCTCTTCTCCACCCAAACCGAGCCGCTAGGGCCACCCATTCCAACCCCAACCTCAGAAGTCAATTCAGCACTCAGCTCCCTCACTAGCGACTTACCTCTTCCAACTCTACCCCCACTTCCCCAGTCAAGCGGACTTACGCTAAGTGATGATATTCCCGCTCCCACTTCCGTGCCAAATTCTTCCGAGACGGACATGTCTTTTACCCAGCCATCAGAGACAGATGTAATACCTAATCCTACGGCTCTTCCTGGTAATTCAACATCGACTTCGGGCATCGCTCAGGCCACGTCTTCTTTGGGTGATACAACCAACTCGCCAACCACATCTACATCGGATAGAGCCACTAAAGTTTTGCCAACCACATCAATCCCTTCAGCATCAAACGGAGCTTCCGAGGTTCTGCCGGCCTCTTCTTCCGATGCATCAAACTTGTCGACAAGTCAGAGCAAACAAATACCGTCGAGCGAGACACGTTCAAACATCAACACGACACCAGAAACTGAATTGTCTTCAGCAACAGGAACGACAGACGGGATCGCGCCAACCTTCACTGGAGGAATATCACGTTCTAGCAATGGATCTGCTATCACAACCGTCAGTGAAAGCATTACTTTGACAATTCGTCCGACTGGAACTGGGGTTGATTCTAAAACAAGCCCGGTCAGTCCCTCTGGGAGTCTTGAGACGTCTGGAACGGAATCGAATAGGACGTCATTAGCAACTAATTCCAGGGCGACAGGCTCGGATTCCAATACAAGTGCCACTACTCCCCGCTCTGCATCTAGGACAAATACGACTGCGCTCGCGTCGGAAACCTCTTCTGTGCTTTCAGATTCGAAGATAGTTTCTTCAGCGTACACCGGTTTCACTACCACTATGCCAACTAGTTTCGTGCAGAGCACTACTGTACAGACCGCGCCTTCATCCACAACGGGCGTCGGTGCTGGTGGCCCTGTGGAGGAAGCAAAACCTGCCCCATTGACCAAGTCACAGACAGCCGGTATTGCCATTGGAGGCACAACTTGTTTGCTTATCGCTCTGATAGCTGCATTGATTATCGTCCGTCGCTATCATGCAAATGCGCCTAAACGCAACAGCGGAGCAAGTGTCTATCCTGAAGTCGCCTACCTTTACGATCCTCCGGTTGGCGGTAGTGGTGGTGATGCTGAATCTGGCGGTAGCCCTCCTCTCATGTCAGGTGGAGCAGCAGGCTATGGCAATGTACCAAATAACTCGCCACGCATAAGTCAGGTCTCATTAAATCCGTATCGCGACGCTGTGGTTCCATCACCAGCACCCTCACCCCGTCTAAGTGGCTATGGAGGGCCCGTCGGTGATGCAAGAGGCGACTACGCAACACTGACCGTAAACCCATATGCTTACAACCCAGCGGCGGCCGACTATCCAGCACTCTCTCCCTATAGAGACACAGTGCCTGATCTCCCACCTGTCCTTCCACCAGTCTCGGAAAGAGCAAGTGACCCCTTCGAGCATGACCTCCTCCTGACAATGGACATCCGAAGCGAGACACCCGATTCTATTACGTTCCTCGCAGCACCGCCGCCAAGTGTTCGCGACCACAGCCCAAGCCCGGACAACGGATCAAGGACATCTCTCCTCACAGCCTCAAATGCAACACACGGCCACTACACACCAGAGGGGCGCTTCTCGCCTGAACAACCTTCCCTCACAGCCAGCGGTTCCTCGAAAAATCAGTCGAATCTAGGCCCCATATCACCGCTCACTCCACCACCGAGAACAATGTCCCCACCACCCATCCACAAAGGCTGGGACGAAATAAAATTTGACATCGCAAACTCGTCCTCCACTGAATCGCTCATACCCGCGCCCTTAACCCCTTACTCTCTCCCCGCCAAAAACAAAAGCCAATCCTCTCTCCAGGGTCTCGGTATTCAGCGGCGTCAACGCTCGCGCGGCGGCGCGAGACAGATGCCCCTCTCCGGCATCGGCCTCCCGCTTACCGTGAAGAAGAAGCCCAGTAAAAGCAGCGTGGGCATCAGCCCCGCCAAAAAACAAGACGACGTCGTCTTCGACGTGCCGTCCATGTACGGCTCCCCTGGCCCTACGATCCACGATTTCTACAGCGCAGATCCGAATGTACAAAAGAAGAGGGATGAAACGCGGTTCGCAGACGCCTCGCTCATAGGGCGGAGATTGTTCTAGGATAGAATTCCTAGTTTCCAGATGATACTTTTTATACGCATCGCGATATTGTGCGTGACGAGCGATGAAGAAGATATGAAATAAACGGCCAACCGAAAAAAAAAATATGTATATATAGGCTCTTGCTTATTCCCGTTTTACCCTTTCCTTTTCCTTCCTACAACGACGTTCTAGACATTTGCTTCATTGAACGCTTTTCCTTTTCTTCTCAGTGGCATTTCCCGTCCTTTCTTTTTTATCTGTCTAGCATCAGGCTGGAGTTTTTCTTACGTATACCCATTTTTTTGGTTGTATGATTATTGCATTGTCGATCCCTAGTATAAAGGGATGCGGAGTAGGAGGCTGTACTGTGTATTACTAGGTGTGTACGTACGTATTGTATAATACTGTTAAAAAGCTACTTTGCTATTTCTTCTTTCGTATGATTATGGCGTGTTGTGCAGCACCGTCAGCGCGTTTCACATCAGGTTTCGTAAATTCTATTGGAATTTTCTGATTTAGACGGAGATAGTCTTGCCAACCAAAACCCAATCGACAATGGCATGCAATACTTTCGCTGCTTTGCGGTGAAACAGACACTACAATCAATGACGCATACCTAATCCCTCGTAGCGTAAATATATAAACTTTATACACTATACACTCTCCCCAAAGACATCTATCTCTCGAAGGGTGATCTACTAACGCACCTAAAACCCTAAGACCCCTAACTCCACCGATGCAGTAAATAACCAATACAGGGGGTGAGAGGCGCGAAAGCAGAGCCGTCATAACGTCATCTCACCTGTAAAACGCCCATTCAGGAATCCAACAATCCCAGTGCGGCACACAATCCTAACAATACTCAAGACCAGCGCTCAAAAAATTGCTGCTCGCTCACCGCTGATTGAAGAACCAACTACTTCTTTTCCCACCTCCGGAACCTGGGTTCCCGCTCTCCTGCGCCTGCAAATTACTTAGCACGGGTAGGACAGGACCATCTTGCACCGGCCCACCACCTCCCCTCAGCGGCTTCGCAATCCTGCTACCCACCGCACCGCCAAAAGCGAAGCTCGCGCCCGATGTCGGCGAACCAAGGCCCTTCGTCGATCCTTGCTTCGCAGCTTCAAGTCGGTCTTTGACGGCCTGGAGTTGTGCTTCGAACCTACAGAGGGAACATTTGTCAACGATTGTCCAGTCTTCAAGTTCAGAGAAGGGAAAATAGGAGAAGAGAGATGAGCATCCAAGAGTATGATTTGGACACATGTCGTCGACGGCCTCCTTCAATGGAGAGTAGAGATCCGGAAGTGTTACAAGCCATGACGTGTTTTGACGTCCGATTCGATTAAGAAGATAATGAAATTCTTCCACGTACCGGTGATTCGCGGCAGTAAGCTTCTCCTGTGAATCTTGAAGGAGCGCTTCGAGAGACTGAATGCGCTCGTTACGCGCAATCAATTTCCGTTCTGCGATGGCCACCTCTTTCTTGAGTGACGAGTTCTGCTCAACCAATTGGCGTTGCACGACGGTAAGTTGCTCAAGATTGCGTTCAAGGAACATCATCTTCTTCTGCTGTGCGCGATTGTTGGACGTCCGAAGTACGTTGTTGTACTGTTCGCGTGTCTCATCCAACGAGATCTCAAGCTCGACAACCTATTTATCCAAAAGGTAAGTATGGTATTTTAATGCTATAGGTATTAGGAATGGGACTTACCCTTTCACACCTGTTTTGCAAGTCACGCATTAGGCTCTTTTTCATGTTGTCGAACTCGGCAATTTGCTGCTGGACCGTCTTGCCGTTAATACCGTTCGCTACGCCGTTCGCGATAGCGCCGCTCTTGATTCTTTGCTGCAGGCTCTCAACCTCCACTTTGAGCTTCTGATTTTCCTCCACCTTCCGGTTAAGGTCCTGCTTAAGTTCCTCCATCAGTTCTAGGCCGCCTTCTTGCCGAGCAGTATAGGCGTCCGCGAGTCGTGACTTTAGCTCTTCGGTATCATCTTCGGATAGGTTGCTTTCGAGCAATTCCTCGTAAGACTTTTGCAGATTTTCAACACGGGCCTCAAGAGCCTCACGCCGACGCGCGTGGATAGAGTCTTCCTCACTTCGAGCTGTTAAAGATAGCTCTGCCTGTCTTACAATGCCCTGTGTTTCTACGAGCCTCTGTCGGAGATCCTGAAGCTCGTCGGGTGCAATAGCCTCGCCTGACGAACTCATTTCGTGGAGTGTATCGATCTGCTCAATCATTTTGCGGATGCTGCGTTCGTTTTCACTGAAGACTTCACCACCCAGGTCAAAGCCAGCCATCATCTGTGCCATTCGCTCTGCTTTCTTCTTCTCCTTCTCATCTAACAGAGCACTAGCCTCTTTCGCGTTCATACGGGCATCCAGAAGTTGTTGCTTAACTTCATCAAGCTCAGCTGTAAGCTCAGCGTTTGCCTCCTTAAAGCCGTCAAGTGTGATAAGCGCCTCCTTGCCCTCGAAATTTATCTTCTCGACTTGCATTTTAAGCTCGTTGATCTCAGTGGTCATCCGTTCATTATCCTTGTTGGACTTCGCGTCGCGTTCCTTAAGATATTGAAGTTCCTCCTTTGCAGTCTTGAGCTGATCTTCCACCTTGGCTAGCTGTGATTCTTTTTCCGCAACTTGATCTTGAAGCTCATTTTCTCGCCTCAAGAACTCGTCCTTCTCATCTTTGTCTAAGGGAATACTCGGTGTAGACGATCGATCTATTTCTAGTCTTGAATCCGGCCGTGAAGGTGTATCTACCCCTCTTGCTACACCCATTTTTGATGGAGTTTCAGCCCTTGAAGGCGTTGAAGGTGGTTTCTTAGCGGCACCTGAAGACGAATCTAACGCGGGCGTCCAATTCTCCTTTGGCACCGTTTCTCCCGCACGCCAAAGAGCAACTTCGCCTTCGAGGGAACCAATATAAGTCTCGAACGTGGTGACCTGTCCTTGTGCTTTCTTAAGCAACGCCTTTAGCTCTGCCGGGCTGAGCTCCGCATTGACCTTCGCCTTATTCTTGATCGTCTTTGCACGCATACCAAATCGTAGTGTACTTATTGTTTCGGCATCGTTATAGCTGCTAGGCGAGCAATTGATAATGAGGGTCGTCCGGGAGTTGCCCCCGAGCGATTCTTGCAGGATACGGGTGAGTTTTGAGTCTCGGTAGGGTATGTGTGTAGATTTGCCGTCTGTAAGTGAGTTTATCACCATACCCAGAGCACTCAAACTTTTATTGATCTTTTTGGCTTCCTCGAGGGTCTGCCCACTGGCTCCAGTCTTTCCAACCTTCTCAGATCCTGCCAAATCGACCAAGAAAAGTTGTCCACTCTTCATGGATCCTGTCTCGAGGTTTTTCTGTGTGATAGTAATGACGAAGATTGAGTGTGACCGTGAAGATTCTTGGTTCATGTTTGTGGCTGCAACCGCTCTCGCCGTTCCTCCTCTTCTCATGACCTCATAGACCTCCATTACGCTTGAGACATAGACTTCTAACAATCCCTTTACATACACTCCTCTATTTTTCTCTTCGTGTACGGGTAGGTTGTCATTCACGGGGTTCAGCAGATCTCGGATACGCTCCATGTAAATTTCCATATAGCTGACCCGTACAGTGTACTCGATATTGCTCGGAGAAGCAAGCATGCTGGCGAAAATCTGCTCCACAATACGCGGAATGATGCCTTTGCCCTCATCATCATCGATATCGCTGCCCATCATGGTATATGACTTTCCAGCACCCGTCTGACCATAGGCAAAGACAGTGCCATTATATCCGTTGAGTATGTCATCCACGGTGGAGCGAATAGAGAAGTCGAAAACGTCGGTTTGGCGGGAAGACATGTCGAACACGCGGTCGAATGTGAAGGCCCCGGAGGCCTCTTTCGACTGTAGCACCCCATGGTGATTAGCAGCCTCGTACACTCCTCTGATTGTCTAGGAAAGTGCTCTGGCGTACCTGGATCGAACATGTGTCTTCCGACGTGAAGTCAACAATCGGTTCTCCTCCGCTGGCGATTTCGACCTTGTTTTGCGGGCGGAACCGCGCCACCACTACACCGTAATCCCATCAGTAACTAAGTAATAATCTTCTATATCACTCTCCAGCAGTCTAGCGCACCTTTTATAGTATTTGAGCTCCTGCAGGTAATAGACTGGTTAGTTACGCGCTTCGAACACGGCGTGTTCCTTGCGGGGGGACCACTTACGACATGTTGTCTGCAGTCTATTTTGTCTAGGCCTAGCGGCCCTCACTACAGATTCCTCTCTCGCGCTTTTGGGGTGGCGTGTCGGGCGCGTTGCTACAATGTTCTATCGTAGAAACCTCGAGTTACTACAGCTTGAAGTTTGGCGCGTCCGAGATTAGGGCCCCGCCGCCATTAGGGGAAAGCGCCAAGCCCCTGTCGGTCTGGCGGTTCTTCCGTGCTATGCATCAAAACCAGCTGTACGAATACTATTATGTGCATATTACGTGTCTTCTTCTCGATTCACAATGTCGTGAACATTTCTGCAGATTTTAGCCACATTTAAACCTATTAACACATTCAATTTATAACCAAAAACAATGAGCAGTGAAGTAGATTTATAGAATACTATCTAGGCCTTTCGGTTGGGTTGTAAATAGACGATGCTAAGACATAATCATTATCTTTCCACATGGTTGTCACTTTTTCAACCATTATTTAGGTGATAAGGCTATTACATGCATAGTACTTGATGAACCCGCAGATGAAGTGGACGCTATTTTGTCTAGTGAGATCTGGAGGTGATTTAGGGAGCTGGTCAACGTCTGCGGCAGACTTGCTCTCCAAAAATCGGCTACTTTTTTTAATGTATCTATACGCTGCTGCCGCACAGTTTGAATACATCACCCTGTCATGTGGCTGTAAATATCTAGATGACGCACAAAAACATATTGAAAATCGCAGAGGTTGGACAGAATGTAGGAAATCTCTAGCTGACAAACTGAATTACCGCCATTCGTTCATTCGTACGTTATGTATCAAACAGAGTGCCGCCCGAACGCCTCGCTGTGAGGGACCCCGGAGACCCTCGTGCAATGTGAAAGAGAAAACTGGTATAACTAATACCCGGTATGCCTGATGAACTCCTAGAATATAGATTGTGTTGTGCAGGGCACAGGAACATCTCCGAGCTCGTCATCCACCGTACGCTAACTATTCTCCATCCTGCTTAGTCGTCCCAGCTCTTTTCAACGGTCTCCCGGACCCTCTTTGTATACTCCCGGCGGTTGTCCTTGTATAGATTTGATGCTTCGACGTTGGCGGGTGATGATGTGTTAGGGTCGTTGAGCAAACTGTCGACGGTTAGCAACTCCTGCTCCGCAAGTGAAGTATTGATGGCGTACGGACCTTTGAATGCTGGTTAGGATGGCCGCGACATCGTACGTCGGACTCCATCGGTTCTGCAAGATGTCTAGACAGAGCTCGCCGGTCCCGTAGACGTTAGGGTGGAACATTTGGCTAATGAACTTAACGCCAGGGGGCTTGTTCGGATATGCCTCCTCAAAGTGCATCACCAGGCGGAAGGTCCCATCTTCGAATGGCGTATCAGCTGGCCCAATAATGACGGCGTTCCTGTTGTTGTGTAAGCCCAGAAACGCAAAAAGACGGCTGTCGCGTGCTAGTAGCCCTACCAAGTCATGACATTATCGGCGATGGGCGATGCGGAGACACCAGCGGGGGGATCTGTTTGCATTCGCTGCAAGATATACAAGTCAGCTGCATCCTCTAAAATGTGACCACGGTTCATAGAATGTTGTAAAGAGTAGCGGCAGACCGCCGCCCCTCGAGTGACGTACCTTGAAATCTCGCATCAAACGACGACGAGCGGGGGTAGACATTGTGTTCGGCTTGGACTATCGAAGGTTCGTGGATGAGGATTTAGAAGGTATGGGTAGGTTGTAGAGACAAAGTTGCGTATTGTCAATGTCAAACACTCTGACGGTGGAGCCGGTCCTGGAACCAGTGCCAGAGCTTTCCTTTAATCGGCTGCATTTGCCCGCGTCATGCAGAGTCACGTGATCGCATACGGAAGTTCCGTGAAAGATCCAATCACCCATTTCATGCTATAAATTTCCGCTTCATTAATACTATTATTATAGTAGTACGGCATTGATTGTCCAAATTTCCGCTCCCCGGGCACCAACCATCCATTTTAGTTTTCTCCCGTACTTAGTAAATGCTTCACAACTAGAATATTGCACCGAATGATTTTACAGAGTTTCTAGACTAGCTACCCCTATATAAACTCATACATGCATGCCGATGCCTGTGAAGAAGAAATAGAATCTACCGTGAAGACAAAGATGTATTTATCGCCCTTGTGCACGCCCCATAGTTGCTCGCTTCAACGCTGGAAAAGAGTCGAAGACTCAGGAGAATGCTGGCTACCAAATGCATGCATGATCAAGAAAAGCGACTAGTTACAATAGGGGCTCTAGTGACGCGCAGAAGGGTTAAAGAAAGTTCCGTCTACGCGTGGGTTTGTTCCCGGAGTATTTACTCTCCAATAGCGCCGGCAGCGCCATGATGAGTGGCTGCTGCGGTGCTCTGGCGGCCGAGATAATCCACGACTGGATAGCGTGCACGGCGCTCCAAGTCATCAAGGGAAATGTGAGAGCGGATGTAGCTTGACAACTTTAGCCTGATACTATGCTATCTCAGAGATGAGTACCTACCGATCCCGATCGTTAAGGGGGGGTTGATAATCCCATGAATCCTTTTCGCCTAGAATATATAAGCACTAACATCAGGACGTATAGGCTGTAATTCTCATACCGAGCTGCAGTGCGGTGAAGCACACTCTGCGTTCTCGTTGACACTTCAGAACGTCCTTGTGGATCTCCTCTAGGTTCCACTTCTTACGGGCTTCAGCTCCGAAGGCCTGGAGCACTTGGACATGCTCCGGCTTACTAGATCTTGCTAGATTGTTCAGCTCCCTGGGATCGTTGACGAGATTGAAGAGCTGTGGCTCGTCAACCAGGGAAGTCGTATACTTCCACTGCCCTCGTCGTATCATGACGACTGGCGTAATAGTTCCCTCGCCCATATACTCCCCAAAGACTTCGTCTTTTCCGAGCTCGTTGGAAACGAGATAGTTGTATAGACTCACGCCGTCAATAGGAAGTATCGCAGTTCGATCACCACCGACAAGATCAACAAAAGTCGGAAGAAGATCCATCGTGGATACAGATTGAGAGACTCGCTTTGGAGTGAACCGTGAGGGAGAGTGAATTATCAATGGGACGCGTGCGCTCATTTCGAACCAAGACATCTTATACCACAAACTGCGTTCGCCAAGCATGTCGCCATGATCCCCAGAGAACACAATGATAGTATCATCAGCTAAGTGGCAATCCTTAAGAATTTTCCTAATCTTGCCGACTTGGTCGTCAACGAATGTACATGCACTGAAATAAGCACGTCGGGCCCGTTTAGCTGCTTCATCTGGGACCGGATTGTCCCAGAGATCAATACACTTAAGGAGCCGCTTCGTGTGAGAGTCCTGCTCTTCCTGCGGAATCTGCACCTCGGGCAAGGGAATATCAACACCTTCATATCTGTCCCAATAGTCCCGAGTCATGGTGTACGGATCATGAGGATGCGTCAGAGATACAGTCAATGCGAACGGCCTACGGGTCTTCGGATCCAAGCGCACATAGTCATACAGGTATTGGGATGCCTTGAACATGACATCCTCATCATAGTCTAGCTGGTTGGATCGAACGCAGGGGCCGGCTTGCATAACTGACGACATATTGTGATACCATTCCTGTCGCTCGTCAGGTTTGTCCCAGTTCACGGACCAGCCCAAGTCGCCAGGGTAGATGTCCGTCGTAAGTCTTCGTTCGAATCCATGGAGTTGATCTTTGCCGATGAAGTGCATTTTTCCAGCAAGGACAGTCTCATACCCTTCCCTTCGAAGATAATGAGCATATGTAGGAGTTTGGGAGGAGATGATCGAAGCATTGTCATAGCCCTGGATTCTAGAGGGTAGCTGCCCGGCCAACATAGTGAACCTTGATGGAGCACATAGTGGTGAGTTGCAATATGCGCTCGAGAACACGACGCCAGATTCGGCGAGTGCGTCAATGTTTGGCGTCTTGATAACAGAATCGGGATTGTTCATCTTCAATAAAGGTGCAGCCATTTGATCGGCCATAATGTACAAGACATTCGGTTTCTTAGGAAGACCCTCATGAGCCGCATTTCCACCCAAAGAGACCAAAGCCTGCTCGCGTACAGTTTGAGGAGAAACGGACTCATGTCCACTCATCTGGGGTACTGCAGACACATTCCCTGTAAACTCACCGGGAGGGCCGTTTCCGTAAACGGGAGCAGCCGAGTGAATGGGGTAGGGGCCTCCAACAGGAGGAGCGGTTGCTTCGCGCGAAATAATGCCC
The DNA here is from genome assembly GCA_010094045.1 of Lojkania enalia. Taxonomy (NCBI): domain Eukaryota; kingdom Fungi; phylum Ascomycota; class Dothideomycetes; order Pleosporales; genus Lojkania; species Lojkania enalia. The sequence continues at coordinate 122,984 of ML986637.1, forward strand.
TCAGACCCGGCCTGCTTCGGGCCGGCCTTGAACGGAACGGGATAGTGAGGAGCAAATGCCTCTGGAGATGACGGTGTCTGATAAATTGCTCCTGGAGCCATCTTGCCTACCGCACCACGACTCTGAAGTGATGACCTCTCGGTTTGGGGGCGGCAGGCGCGTTAGACGACTTACCGTGTTCCACGGGTGGGTGCGGCTGAAGAGTACAAGTCGTCGAGCGCTTGGTAGGTTGAGTTAGGGGCACTGGATTGTAATGGCTTCCAAGGGAATCGACGTGCTTGTTTTCTGCGTGTGTTGATTGTTGAGGCCCGGGATTGGGAGGGAGAATGTTTTGAGAGGAGTTTTTGGACGGCGAGGGAGTGACGGCAGTGGGCTTAAGAATCACGCAAGTGAGCTCGCAATCCGCGCTAGCCGTTGCGGGAAGTGTATCGTGTGGGAGACTGGAAGGAGATCTGGACTCGCCGCCGACCACGTCCGATGTAAAGAGACTAGGAGCAGGCTGCGATAACGAGGGTTGAAAGGCAGTCACTAAATCTTACCCTTTGGCTTGCATGCAATGGCAGCGCTACCAGTCCATGTGACCCTGAGCAGTCACTCCCCAACCTAATGCCCGACCATTGGGCCGGCGTGTGTCATGCTCACCGCAGACATAGACAAAGCCCAGCAGCTCTTGTCCACGACCAACATGGCGCCCGTAACAAAGAGTGGCAGTAATGCCTTCTCCAAAGCTCTGTTGCACCACGCACCTCCAGCATGTGGAGACTTCGGGAAGGAGGCGCGTTAGAAATGTCTACGTGTGCTCGCCGGGATGGATGCAGGGTCCTCGGGAAGGGATGGAGGCTTCCACGTATAGAAGCATATGATGAGAGGGAGCCGGTGTCGGTTCAGCACAGAGGCACATGCACACGCGCAGCAGGAGATGATCCTGGGGGACGATGAACCGTCAGAATTGAAGTGAAGTGTGTCTCTTGGCTGGAGAAGCAGACGCTAATGCGTTTCGAAATGATCCGATTCGCCAATGGCCTTGTCATCCCTGAACAACATCAGAAATTAACAGAGTTGGGCATCCGGGCAGCACTCTGTTAGAGGTGGCCAAATGCTGGACTAGCGGTGGCATGAGCGGGACAGTCGACCATTACCCGGGCTGGCTCTGCGGCGCTATCGATGACTGTCCAGAGAGAGCAAATCGGCATCGCACCGACCCTTCCGCCACTCTCACACGTGACCAAATCATGCATCGAGAGTCGCCCGGCTAGCTGGAAACGGATATGTTGATTCCATGTATCGGCCAATCAGGACTATACCCCGTGCCGCTTGTGCTGTAGCGCGCCAGATAGCGTATCTGCCAGGCCTTGTGTGCACGGTGCGAGCCTTCGCTAGCCGGGTCTTCAAGAACGACAAGAATCCCAGTCGCGTGCAGTTTTTTAGCTGTTGGAAAAATTTTCCTAGATGGTGCAACAGCCCCCACTTGAACATCCAAGGACGAATTGACGTTCGCGTTGATCTGAAGGTGCTGCTCCAGCTCGCACATCCGAGAGTCGGCGGTCAGGGCCAATCAGCCGGCTCAATAGCAGCCAACTGACTATCTTGCTCGACCCAGGAAAGCAGACGGTGCATATCAGTCATTAGATCTCACCTTGGCGTCGATACACGCGACTCGGCTGTCGAACCTCCGTTCTTATCTTTTCGAGGGCTACGTGGCAAGCTCATCGATGCGTTGTGCCGCATATTTTGTTCTTCATGATTTTCAGATACGGACATCGCAGGTAAGAAGGCCCGCGGGTTAACATCAAGGTATACTTATGCTTTATTATGAGCACAATGTCAGCTCGCAGTGTTTAAATCTGCCTCGACTCCTGTTCACAGGAGCAGCGTCGAAGAGCTTGGTTATGGTAGGACAACTCGGCTCCAAGACGAGAAGGCAGGCAAAAACTTCCTAGCTCATGTTTCCCCTCAATTCCCCAGATCATCATCACTACCAACTTTCCGCCCACCCACGTCCGTTCAAGTGCAATGACAAACAGAAACCCGCGGCCCTTCTCTCGATTGGAGCTGAAACGAGAGGCCTCGACCTTAGTTTCTTATGGACTCAACTTCCTCGTCAGGAAAACAAGTCCCACGTGCTGATCCATCATCGCCTTTTAGACCACGCTGCAACGCTTCCTTTAGCAATCTACGCCTTCGGAAGCTCCGTCTCGCGTTGCACAACACTTCTTTCGTATCTGCGAGCTCCACATCTGCCAGCTCCAGCCCCAGATACGGACTTTCTGCAATGTCTCCATCGGAATCGCACATTCTGCGCCTTACTCCCTCGCCACGGACCAACAGTGTATCATAAAGTCTCAATAAAGTAGGCGCATCCTCGACAAGACCTGCTCCTTTAGCCGGCCGGCGGTAGACTGATAAGCAAGCCAGCTCCTGCCATGTACAATTTGGGTCTACATCCGCGCCTACTATTCAATTTCCTGCAATATCCGCCATCCTAGGGCTGTAAGAGGCATTCTGAGCAACATATCAGCTCGCTAGCTATATACAGTCAAAATTTCTATTCTACAGACGTTAGATCGGCCTGACTGGCCACATTCTTTCTCGACACCGACCCAGTAACGGCAGCGTGTAGGTGCTGTAATCAACTTCCTTTGCCGGGGGTAAAGCTCTTCAGAGTATCGCAGAAGCCTCTCCAGTATTCTACTTGTCTTCTTAGTTTCTCAGTTTCTCACTACATCTTTTCTATTTTCCTTTTTGCCAAAATTTCCTGGAAACTGCACCCGCTTCTGTACCTGGGCGCTCTTGAGAAATTCGATTCATAATAAGAACATGTAAGCCCCGTGTCAGGAAATCTATTCGACGACCAAAGCTGTCAAAAAAGGTGCGAGAGAGCCATTTTGTGCCGTTATTCTACATTCTTTGTGGCCCCCCGACGTATGGTCACGGTGATACCCCGCTCCTACCACCAAAATGTTTAGAAACAATTGATACGCGTTTCATTCAATGAATGCGATACGTAAATTCCTTTACCCTTTTCTTTTACATTTCTATTACTCGTGCCAGCGTTTACGTATGCGTTTGATCCAACGCGAATCACACCACTATATTTTACAGTCTAGAACCCCACAAGGGAGGCCCGGACCCTGTTCATATCCGGACATCCTTTTTTCATTAGGCTCTATCCTAGTCAATTGTGTTTTATCTAGATCTTACTTTTTTCTTAGATGTTATTCTTGATAGCAATTTCATGTCCCTGCAAACTGAAGGATGTTTAACATAGCGCACTAAATTTAAATTTCAAAAGATCCTAAATCCTAACATTTATATAAAATGCCAAGCACTGTAGTATAATACAACATTTAACCTATTCTTCTCTTCATTATCAATTGTATACGCTTTACCCCACCGAATCTTAACACACCATCCACCAAACTCCCTCCTCCCTAACTACTACCTATACGCCCATCACGAAACATCACAACCTCCTCAAAGCCTATCCATACAAAACAAAATAGGTCATATTAAACTTTTGCGCCCTCTACCAAAAACACCGCCACCGAGATTGGAGAATACAAGATTACCCGTATACCACCCACCCCAAAAACGCCCGAGGCATTTTATAAACAGCGCAATCTTCTGAACGACCGACAAGCCCACGATCCAGATGTGCAGATGTTCCCCATAAGTCTAGGTATTAGTTGTATCGTACAAAACCAGAACAATATACAGAGAAAAAAAGTACATGCAAGGTAGAAAAGCAGGCTAGTGGGGAGAAGAGAAAAGCGAGGAAAGGCGGGGCCAGCGTAATATAATGTACATAATATCTCACATAAAAGTCACCAAACATTCTATCCTTTACTCGAAATCCGGCATCCGGCTCCTGCCTCCAAATCCACCGCCGACGGCTCTCCGGTCACCAAACCCGCCAGACCTGTCGCCGAAACCTCCTCTTGATCCCCGATTACCGAACCCACCTCTTGATCTCCGATCGCCGATCCTATCGTCAGACCTCCGTCCGAAAGAGCCACCTGACCTACTACTAGACCCTCTATCCCTAGATCCGAAGCTTCCGGGGCGTCCATATCCGCGTGACGGGTTGCCCCGCCCGCCGCCGCCACTGAACACAGAAGCCGGAACGGGTGGTGGATTCGGCATACCCCAGCCAAACTCTGCCAGCCTATGCGCGGCATCAACAAGCGCCTGCTTGTTATTGACCCATTGGAAAGAACCGAACATGCCCCGGAACGCAGCATCTAATTGATCGGGATAGACCTTCGAGAAGGACTCAGTTACCTCGCTGAGCGTCTTGGCAATATTCTCGGGCAGCTCGCGCTCTTCGGTCATGTCAATTCGGGCAGTTTCCAAAGAAGAGTCCTCGTTGATTGGGAGTTTGCGAAGTCGTCTTCCTATTTCGGAGCGCTCGAAAGGAGAGACGATGAGCCAACCTTCGCCTTCTTTGCCGGCACGGCCGGTACGCCCGATACGGTGGATATAGGACTCACGATCTCTAGGCAGCCCGACTTGGATGACATGAGTAACGTTGGGGAAGTCCATGCCACGAGCCGTTACATCAGATGAGAAGAGAATTGCGCTCTGGGCAAAGCGGAAATCGTCAGAAGACCGTGTTCGCTGGGCTTGAGTAAGTTTTGAATGAATTTCGTACGCGCGAAGGCCGTGTAGTGGTTTGCCACGTTTGAAGCCTCCTGAAAGTTTGTAGAACACTGATGCAGCAAGAGTAACTTCAGCGGTAGAATTAAAGTAGACAATAGCTTTGAAAGGTGGAGCTTTCCCCTCCTTGGCTTCCTGCAGCTCGCGTTGGAAAAGCTCATAAAGTGTCGGCGTGATATTTTCAAATCCGGTAACATGCACCACCTTTTGGGGAACCCTGTGGTGTGTTGGTTCTTCGTCTTCATTTACGCATTGAGCAAAGTGGAATCCGGGTTTCAATGTCCTCCGCACAAGGTCAACGACCTCGCGTGGAACTGTAGCAGAGAACATCATGGTCTGGCGCTCGACTTCGGAAGGATCTGGAAGATGTAACTTGATTTCTTCAATCTCTTCAGTAAAGCCTTGATCTAGCAGGCGGTCGGCTTCATCCATAACAAGGGTGTTGAGACGAGGAGCTCTGATTCTGGAAGTGGGGTCTGATAAAATATCCTTCAGTCGGCCGGGCGTTCCAATGAGAAGATGACAACCCTCCCTCTGCGTCTTCATTAGCATCATTCTCTTCTGCGTTCCACCCACAGCAGTCTGCACAACGACACCGGTGTTCTGTGTCAGCTTCTGGGCTTCCACGGCAATCTGCTCTGCAAGCTCCCTAGTCGGGGAAATGATAATTGCCCTGATATCATCTGGTCGAGCACGCTTGTAGCTACGGGGGCGCTGAGCTAGGCTGGGGTCCTCTGCTATTATTCTCTGGATAGTGGGGATGAGGAAACCGAGAGTTTTGCCCGTGCCAGTCTTAGCCTGCGCAATGCTATGAACTGTCAGCATAGCTTGATGACAGGAGGATTACAACCTACACATCAACGCCGCTCAATGCCTCATTAATAGTGCGAGACTGGACTTCCGTCATTTCATCCAGTCTCATTTGCTTGGTGATCGTATTGACGATATTCGGATGAACGAGGTTCCGGATCGCGAGGTCCTTGAACTTTGTGACGGGGTCATCTTGGGCTGATTGCTGGTCGACGGCTGCTTCAGCGACGGCCGTCTGTTGCCACTTGGTGTTCTGATGAAATGCTGCAACAGCAACACGGGGTGCCGAAACCCTCAGCACAATCGACGAATTAGGGATCGAAACCGGCAATATTCGGGGTGAGATAGCAGCCGACGGAAGAGCTCGAGAGAGAGATGCGGGGCATCTTCGCAACGCAGCAAGCATGATTGCTAAGTCTGCAGAAATAGCACTGCGGGCCGGGAAAGGTATAATTGTGGAATCGAGGCCCCCGCAGCAATAGCTCAATTAAAAGGGTATCAAAGAAATAAGGAATTAAACTTATGCGGGCTGTAAGAGATTCGGAAGAGAAGATTGCCTCACAACGGAGGGTAGTTAAGGTTGAAGGAGAGGCGGGTACGGCAAAGGAGGTTCAGTCTCGCCAGAAAAAAGTCGATGAAATCGCGAAACGCCATTCCGCATCCGCTCCACGCTAGTCTTATCATCACGTGACACTATACGCGTCCTATCAGGCCATGGTTCCGATCCAATTCAACGTCTGAAGGCCAAACCCGAAAAATACCTCGTGACTCTACAAACCAATACCTAATCATAGATGCGCAACAAACTTATGTCAATCCTACAACACGAGAGTAGCGGTAAATAGGATTTTGGAGTTGCTGGTAGTGCATCTTAAAGTAGAACGCCACTACGCACTGTGAACAAAAATCGCAAAACTTAGCTCTATATTTCAAACACGCACCTACTATCTATCAAGCCGTATCATCATAGGCCGTGAGCCATATCGCTAACCAGTCTCACCGGCAACGCCAATCCTGTGCTGTATAACGTAGCAAGTGCATGTGAATCTCGCAGCATCAACCCGCCTTCTCCGTTCGGCCTTTTTGGCCCTGATTCTCGTCCCCCCCAAGCAAAAAAACTCCTTCTGAAATGCCCTGCTGGATGCCGCCTGTCAGCCCGCGGACCCACCAAAAGGTCAGGTCGTTGACCGCCTGTCCCACCTTGCCATCGTTCATCCTGCAAATCGCTTGGGAAAGTTGCACGCTCCGTCGCCCAAGCTCGTCCATTGTTGAAATACTCGTGTTGAATATGCGCCGCGTCACTCTATGCTCCTGTTCCCATTGATATACGTGTCCAGCAAAGACCTTGATGTACGGTAGGAGGAATTGGATCATAACGAAGGTATGGAAAACAATCGTTGCAGTGATTTGGTGGAGTATCGATGGGTTTTGCACTTTGCTGTCTTGAGCGAGTGATGTGTTCTGAGGAAGTGTAATTATAGCATGGGCGGCGGTATCGTTCTGGAGTTCGAGTATACATTCTGGGATAGCTGCCTGCAGGCTCAAAGTTTCCTCTTGCGAAAGATCAGAGGGCAGCCCTCTTAGGAGGTATGTTATGGCGTGGATGTACAGTTGTCGAGTAAGGACGGCTGAGGCGTCAGCGGCATCGCGAGCAAGGGCATTGGATTCTTGATAGGCTTGGGTCATGAGACTGATGCCTGCACAATATTAATTTCGAGGAGTCGAATGCAAGGAATTCCCACATACCTTGGTTGGCATATCTCCAACTGATGCCGGTCTCAGATTCGGTCAGAGGGAACGGGGGAAGTGACAACGAGCCCGAAGATATGGGGCGTTCGCGCTCAGAAAGATCGTCACGGAAGTCGATCTCCTCTGTATCTGAGGTCGCACCCGACTCCAGCTGTGTTTGAGAACTATTCTGTCTGGAGAAGTACCTAGGCGGAGGGGTGGCTGGTTCAAATATCTCGCTACCTGTGCTGGGGCTTTTGGCATGATTCCCACGGCTACGGACGTCGGTCAAAGAGCGTCGAATCGAGGGTAGTGTGGGAATGTGGTTCTGGAAAACCACAGGAAGTATAGAGTATAGCATTGAGGGTTTGGTATCTTTTCGAATTGAGTCCACAGATGGAACTTCCCAATTAAACGAGGTCATTGGGGTCCGTCCGAGCGCCATTATGGCGGCTTATGTGTTAGATACGCTGCCTTGAGTTATAGTTGCGTTGCGACCGCAAACGGAAGTGAACGACAGGCCAAAAAAAAATATACGCATAATAGAAAGATGTAAGCGGCGCTCCAGAATTTGAAGTGTAATTTTGGGTGCGCGGTTCGCATGACGGATAGTTTGAAGGATGGGTGATCTAAGGGAAGCATGTGAAAGTTGCTGGGATTGCGATTTGTTGAAGCGCTTGCGCTGCGCTAAAAGCCGTTTCACGGGCGCAAGAATCGTCAGGGTCCAGTCGCTTGAACACGGCACTGGCTACTCATCATCACCGCCTACAAGATCTCCATCTATTCGGATCGGCTTCTAGAACCCTGGCTTTATACTTACACTTGACCAAAATTCATACTAGCATTGGAGAGTGAATGAAAGCCTGTACCGTAACCCTGCATAAGCCTGTTAGGGGAGCCTAAGTGGTATCTGCAAGCGGCCATTCATGCTACACCTTATCGCGCATCTTGAGATACCGGCCTTATCAACGGTATTGGTTTCCAAGGCTCTTCTGCTGTGGCAATAGTTTGCACTCTCGGACTATCACTTACCGCGCGAGCCGTCGAAAGGTAACCAACACGTATTCAATACAGTCCACAATTCCCCCAGTCCTAATTGCGCCCGAAAGGACTTTGAAAACTGATATATTCTCATCCTCCCATCTCAGTAAACTGGAATCCGTCCATCGTCACGAAAATTCTTCCCTAAACTGCCCCGCCCTTTATAAAACCCTTCCATCTCCCCAACCAACTCCCTCCACTTAGCCTTCCACTTCTCCCCGGCAACATTTCCCCCTTCACCCCCCTCCCAACCCTTAACATGTAAACTCTTCACTCCTCCCTGTTCCCGCAACTCATCCACCATGTCTCCATCATTAGCACTCCACTTGATTGATATCCTTCTCCAAGGCATCTGTCCCTCCTCCCTGTGCACATAGATCAGGAGATCTTGCTCGGGATACACTGCACGTTGAGGTGCTTCGGGTCCAGTTAGGATATTCATGTAATAATTGAAGAGCTCTTGGGATGGAGTGATAAGCATGAAGCATGCGCAAAGGTAGTTAATGTGCCCTGGCTGCTCCCATTCTGTTTGATCCCCATACGTGTCCGCAGAAGCAGCCATTAGGTATGTATCTGGAGGCTGAACGCTCTGTCCAAGTTTCTTATTATCTGTTCTGTTTGGAGGCAACGTTTTTTGAGGCGTGCTTAGAATAGGATCCGTGAATATGCCATCCAAATTCTCGAGCAGGTACGAGTCCGCATCTAGGTAGAGGATTTTGTCGTAGGCTGTAAGTTGCCACAGGCGTAATTTGGAGAGCACATCTCTGAAGCGGGAGCTCTTAATGAAGTCTTTGTCGAAGGCATCCGGCAGGTCGAGCGCCTCGACGCGCACGATTGTCGCGCCTTCCTGCTTCAGAACGTCGAGCTGGCTCCGTGGTACTGAAGGTAGAACAAGCACTAAAAAGGGCGCATTCGAAAGTCGCGTCCTTGTCTTCTCGGCATGCTTGATTTGGTAGTTTAATAGCCGCACGGAGATGAAATAAGGATCTTTCAAATGCTCTGGATCGGTTTGTGAATCATCTTTTGATGTCGATCCGCCTAGGAATGTCGCATACGCGAACTTCGTTTGAGCTTTCCATCCTAGTGAAGAGAGTGATGGCTGAGAGGTGTAAAGAGACTCTAAATGCGAGTGAGATTGGGTAAAGACTATAGCGCTGATTAGAGCAGCGATAACGAGGATAAAAAGCCGGCGACTTTTGGGATTCATCTAGGCTTGGCCCTATAGGATGTAGGTATAGATGCGAAAACTTTCGCAATGCTTTAAAGTCGTTGTCATGTTGAATTATAGAAATGCAATTAAGTGTTCAGTTGCTTCACGCCACAATTGCCGGCCTCTTTACGAATACGCACGTGTTGGGTGACATTTCAAACCACAAATATAGACCAGAGAAAAGATCAGGTGATGTAGATGTGTTAAGTTTTCATCCAGGACAAAGACTCCCTATAATTAAACCTCTGTGTTTTGAGATTCAAAGTACCTTTGCAATGCCCCATGCTTGATGATGCAACGAGGTCCATTAATTTCACAACCCTATGGCTACAGAGGATATCCTGCATAACCTTCCGTCACGAAACAGCCATACAAGAGCTATAACCTCAACATATCTGCAGAGCTAATCCTGTAGATTTGTCGGATCACGGCAAAAATTCCTCGCTATCGTGTTGCAAAGGTATTTATAATTAGAGGTAAATGTCCACAGCCCAACTCTAGTTCATCTGCTTGATCAAGCCACTAATATGATACTCTCGGTTGCCAAAGTCACCGCCCTCGATGAAATGCTTGAATTTCCTAGGCCTAAAACCGCCATTCGGGTTGGAGAGTTTGAAAGGCCAGAGGAAGTTACTAGCTTGCCTGAAGTTGGGGCCGACAGTGTATATCTCGTGGATGAGGTCCTCCATGCAAACGATGCCAAACTGTCCCAAGTTCTGTTCAATGATCTCATTATCAGTGAGTGGGATGCGCTGTTTGTTAACCTTGCCGTAACCACGCTTGTAAACCAGTTCGCGAACGTTCTTAAGCGACGGGTATCCGTAGGTAATGTAGGGTTCAACAATCTTAAGCATCTCGCTGGTGGCCTTCGTCAATTTAATGAAAACACCATTGTTGATCTGGAGGAGACGAAGAAGCTGCAAGGTCTTGCGCTTCTTAGGGTCGATCTTGTTGATACTAATGTCATGGTAAGCGCGAGGAACTCGCAGGTAACCATATCAAAACTCACCCCTTGATACGGATCGCAAAGACGAGCTTGGGCTCTGCCGGAACGTAGAACGAGTTATCCCGCTTGGCGGCGCGCTTGGCCTCAATGAGGTTGCGCTCCGTCTTGCGATACTCCTGTGTATAGCCCTTGGCGCGCTCGAAGATGACGGATCGCTTCTTTTTGTTGGCCTAAGAAAGTCTTAGCCAACTGTGATGCTCCTAACTGCATTTGCAGATCGAGGGAGGCAGTTATCGAACCTCTCGCTTTTTCTGAAGCTCGGCAGCGCGGACCTCAGTGGCCTGCTTTTGTGCCTTCTGCTTCTTGAGGATAGTCTCGGGGATCTCAATATCGTTCTTGGTGGGCACGCTCCTGTGAGAGGGAATTAGGGAGTTATTTAGCATGTTCCGGGCCGTAACTTACGACTTTCCAGCCATTTTTTCTGCTGCGTTAGAATTATTTAGAGAAAGGAGGTTGAGGCTAGGATGTTATAAGGTCGCCGGTCACAAATAATGAGAGCGAAATTCACTGTGGGCCAAGATTTGTGTTGGTGCTAACTCCATAGGTACTAGTTCAGACCTCCGCATCCACGCTTCAGAGAACGTTAACTTGCCGCGGTTTGTCTTCAATGTATTGCAATTCTCTTGAATTAATTAAGTTATAATAGACAATAGACGCCATTGTCAGAAACGCTCAGCATACTGAGCTGCATACTTCTTCTCCGAGGCTTTCAAGCACACTTTCTCCATTGATCCATTCCCCATTATGTCGAAAACGCTAACATTAATCCCTATCTCCTTTTTAAACCAATTCCGCAGCTCAACGGCTAAGAGAGAATCGACACCTGCTGCGTGGACGGGTCGTTCCTTGTCAATAACATCTTCGCTGATGCCCAGGTCCACTGCTAATCTCTTCACCAGTGCATTGCAGATTATATCAGCCGCGACCTCGACGGATGTAGCCGATTCCAAAAGAGTCAACAGCGTGATTTCATTTTGAGATGTTTCTTCCCGTAATGGACCCTTAAATGATTCGTCAAGGGCGTTCATTATTCTCCACAAAGGCCGCCTGAGGAGTTCCGGGAATTCCATCCCGCGTGCTTGAGCATACGATGGCGGGGCGACTCCGATCATTACCTGGCATTTTTCCTCGTCAATAGCTCTCTGGGGATTGCAATAGTAGTCTAATAATCCAAGGAGCTGTGGCTCTGTGACTGGATAAACGCAGCCAAGGCCTTCATGACGGCCCCTTAGAAAGTCGTTTTCAGCCAGCGTATCCGCATACCAACCGAAGTCGATGGACACGACGCGTTCATTATAGTGTTTGTGAGCAAAGCTGTCAAGAAATGTATTAGATGCTGCATAATTAGCCTGGAAGCGAGCTCCGAGAATGCCGTTGATGGACGAAAGGAGAAGGAAGAAATCCATATCTTTTGGAAGAACTTGGTGAAGGTTTCGGGATCCTCGAATGCGAGGTCGAATTGCTGTTCCCCATTCCTCATAGGTCATTTTTTCGAAAACAGAATCCTGGGCTCAGTTAGATCTATTCAACTCGAGCACGTGGCTCCTTAAAGAGGAACAGACCTGGAGAACGAGTGATGCTTGTATACATCCTCTTATTGGTGGAAATCTTTTCGTCAGTTGCGCTAGGGTTGCTTTGACCTGCTCTTTCGACGAGACATCGCACTTCGGACATTCAACACGCATATTTATCGCCGCAAGGTCCTCGAGAAGTTTCTCTGCTGGAGCAGACTTTGCGCCGGACCGCGACAACACGATAAGGTTTCTTGCCCCTTTACTTGCCATCCAACGGCATATAGTCCGCCCTATACTTCCAAATCCACCCGCAAGCACATATGTCGCATCTGCGGAAAAGGTGTATGAAGTGTTAGTGGGCAACATTACCTGATAGTAGGTTAATAATTAATCCGACTAACACATGGCGCAAACTTACAGGGAAAACAGATTCCGAGCTGATCTGCAGGACATCTAATGCAGAGTGTGGCTTTTCGGGTCCAGCTAAGTCGTTTCCTATTTGTGAAATTGGGTATACGAACGACTTTGTAACTTGATGGATTATTCTTCCTCTCAATAAAACTGCTATGGCTTCGAGTGCAGTCCGTACCTGGTCGGAGCGGTTTTTACAGAGCTCAAGAATGCCGAGATTCAGGATTGAGCCACACTTACTCAATGCCAGAGTTGGCATCGGGAGAGCCTGGCTATTTCTGCTAATTTGAACAATCCTTCCGAAAGGAGCAAGAATGTCCGGGCTCTCTCGAGATTTGTTTTCCTTTGTAGACCTGTATACGACGTCCACATAGGGCGGGCCGGACAATCTGCGATAAATATCCTTATTTAAAACAATATTGTCCGACGGTAACCCGTAAAGATTTATTAGCATCTGTCTTTCCGACTCATCATTTGTGGATGCGATAACGTCCGCTCCAATGTACTTCGCAATTTGAATACCAGCTTGGCCGAAATCATCAGCAGCATTTTCGATCAAAACCCGCTCAGAGCTTCTAAGGCCAGCATTCTGCACTAATGCTAGATACGCGGCGGTGAATGGAAGAGTCATCGCAGCAGCTTTCTCGATATCTAATTCTGGCGGCATTGGCGTGAAAAGTTGGGAAGAGCTACGAGAATCGGTCCATTCAGAATTTAAACTGAGCCCGAATACTGCTTGGCCGACAGAAATATTTGATCTAGAACCTGTCCTAGAAACAATTCCTGCGCAACCAAATACAGCATTTGTGGTAATGTGTTCTTCTGGTCCACGGAGCAAACTAACGGCTGTAACCCGGACTTCAAAGTCCTTCGGCTGAAGAGGTTCCTCGTGTATGTTTTCTTTGACCAACTTCGGAGCGTGACGGGAGTATTCAGCCGGGAAATTCAACTGCAAAGTCGACACCCCGCCTACTGGCTTTGAGCACATTTCCTGTTTTGCTCCGGAATTTCGCATATGGTAATCTATACTGGTCGCTGGAACAGCTCTACTTATACAGACAACCCCGTCGACTTCCTTGTACTCGAGCTCGATCTCATCATTTGAACCTGTAATGGTCTTCTCGAATATTCGCACGACGTTGTTTATAGTTATTGAGGACGGTGTGCTTTCAGATACAGCAAAGGAAACATACTTTGTGTTAGGGTTTTCCGAACGACAGACACGCAGGACGCCGGTAATCATCTCAAGCTCTGGGTTAACAGTGCCTATACTGTGTACCCAAAGCAGACCAGCGGATGTTGAGAGCCAGGAGCGGAGATTTAGATATAGGGCTTCGTCCAGGGTGGCCAGAATGGGGGAAGATAGCTCTGCTAAACAGATACAGAATTTTTCTGACAAGTCTTTTGTCGGTAGCTCTCGTATAGGTATGATGGAGGTAGCTGTATGGCCTTGTTGGTTGAGTGCATGGCACAATGCAGACGCTACGCAAGCATCTCCTGAAACCTCGCTACTAATGACAACTATGGTCTCGGGCCAATTTAATCCGGGTGATGAGATTTCAATCGGAGCCAATAAGCAAGTTCCGTGGTCTCCATTTATTACATCTCCGGGAAAGAAATCTATCTTCAAGAAGGCATTGCGACTCAGTGAGTTGTTCCAGTCTCCTATAGAGGCATCGGTCATCACTAACTTTCCATGCTGTTTTAGGAGCGTACGAATGTTTTCCAACACTATATCTAAGCCATTGTCTGAGCATCCAAGGCTACTGGCAAAGACGATATCATACGCTCCCGGTTCAAAATTTTGCCGCCCAGGGTCTTTTGATATATCCAATGTTGAAAAGGACATTTTCAAGTCATGGTTCTGGAGTTTTTCTTTCATGGAACTTAAAGCTTCAACTGAGGGGTCCGTAAAATCGTAATGAGAAATGAGAGGCATCAAAATGTCACCCGATGTTCTAATCACGGAACTTTTCAGAATCGTCTCTGCAACGGACCGTTGGCCGACATTTATTTCCAAGACGTGGAGTCGTGGATGCTTGAATGCTATAAGTTCCACAATGGTCGCTAGCGATGATATACCGCTACCAAATGTGAGTCGGTCACAGGAGTGCTTTGGCTTGTACTGAGTGGCTATTTCGGAAAGATTTAGGAGATCAATATCCGGCTTCCAGCAGATATTGTAACAGAAATGCTCGAGTCGCATATTTTCTGGGTCCTGACTGCCTGAGTCTACGAAAGTCGTTTCCAATTGAGACACAGAAATGATAGCGTTGCCATAAACATCCGTACCGTGTGCCGAGAACGTGGTCGTTCTGGGTCCTTCCCATTCAACCTTAGCATATGTGCGAACTGTCGAAACCGCTGGCGAACTAATACCAGCTCCAGTTATCCAGAGGCTCCCAAGCCTAGTTGGTACAGTCGTTCGTAGTTTTTCTGTTGTCGCTTTTGCAAGAGCAACGAGTGTGGCTTGGAAGATGCTATCTAAGGTGACTGGATGGATAATGTGGTCCTGGAAGCCCTCTTCCCATTTAAAGGGGTCGATATTTGCCGCTGCGTCCTTGCTTGATCCAATGAAGATATCTCTCATACCTTGGAAAACCGGACCCCATTGCATTCCCATGGTATGGAATTCTTTATACATAGCATCTTTATCGATTCTTCGTGTGCAGGTGGCAATTCCAGCTTTAAAATCGCTTTGTATGGACTCGGCGATTCCTCTCTCATTCTCTGCACTCGCACCGTACTTAATCTGGACAACACCCTGGCAATTTTTCACCCAATCTTCTTCGACTCTCGTATAGAGCTTAAAGTCTGCTATGAATTTTTCATCGCCATCCGTGGACTGGCCCAAAGGCCTAACATAGATGTGCGATTCAGTCCCTTCGTTTTCAGGAACTATGTTGAGCGGGTTAAGAAATTCGGCTTCTTTGATAATGTATCCAACAATACTCTTCGCCGGATTTGCCATCTGTCTTGCAGCCTCAAGAGCCATACAGAGCATACCGGCGGCAGGGTAAATAGTCGTATCATTTATCTGGACCAGTCAGCAATCCATGAATACCCATTCCCTTTACAATCATACCACATGGTCTTGGACCCAGGGTGTCTCCGATACCCTTGTAATCTTGCGCCATCTCCGTCCCAACTCGAAAGGGCCATTATCCAAAATCGGCAAACCGAGCAAGTCAAGACGGGCTTCTTTGCGAAGGCGGAACTCACGGCCGAGCCGACTTTCATGCGAGTACGACTTTGTATGATCGAATGGGTATGACGGAAGATCTGCCAGTGTCTTCAACTTGCTCTTAGATGTGTTTGATAACATGTTTACTGCGAGTATGTCTATTGGGTACCCTAGGCAATACAACTGGCCCAAGGCTGACAGGAACGGTTCTACTCCAGCTAACCTTCGGTTTAGTACTGAATGATAGTGGACCTCGCCTGCTTTGTTTAGAGCCGTAAGGGTGTCCTTAATTGGTCCTTGTAGAACAGCATGTGGACCGATCTCCAGCAGGTCGGATACACCGCCAGGGGGGGACGTTGCCTGGCTAATTGCATATGAGAACCTTACTGGCGACTCCATATTCCGTACCCAATAGTCAGCGCTTCTCAAATAGTTAATTTCAACCGGCCGGCCTGTTACTGATGAGATCATGGATGTTTCTTTGCCTTCGCTAGAGTCCCCGGGCTCCAGGTTACCAATCAACTGGCGATATTCCTCGGATATCATGGTGACATGAGGCGAGTGATAAGCAACATTGACTCTAAGTTTTCGGGCAAAGACTCCATCCATTTCAAGCTTCGTTTTTAGTGTGTTGATAGCAACCTCATCACCGGCCAAGGTCACATTCGTCGGGCTATTGATACATGCTACAACAATTGTAGTCGAGGGGCTCTCTTCCCGATATTTGACCAGGTATACAGTAGCTTTAGCTTCCGAAAGTCCGACAGCAAGCATAGCACCTCGCACATCAGTACTTTGTGCCAGCGTGGCGGTCGCCTTGCCTCTGTGGAAAGCTATTTTCAATGCTGAAGCTGGAGAAATGGCTCCGATTGAGTATCTATATTACGTCAGTAACTAAACGATATTTGAATCATGGACAATATTACGCGGCTGCAATTTCTCCTGAAGAGTGCCCGATAGCCTTTTGCGGCCTAAGGCCGACATATCTCAGCAAATCTACTAGGGCGATCTGCAGTGCTGTGCATATAGGCTGGCTATAATCTGGCTCATTAATCCTTGTGTCTGATTCCGAGTTTGATAATTCATCTGGGAATCGTCAGCGATGATCTGTGCGGTCCGATGTGAGACACAAGATACCAACTAAACTCCATTCGCATCCCAATGC
Source organism: Lojkania enalia (assembly GCA_010094045.1). Taxonomy (NCBI): domain Eukaryota; kingdom Fungi; phylum Ascomycota; class Dothideomycetes; order Pleosporales; genus Lojkania; species Lojkania enalia. Next base: position 139,709 of record ML986637.1, read on the forward strand.
CCGAAGAAATTCGTCAGATCTCTTCAAGCTCTCCGTAAAGATTGAGTAGCTGCATAATTGGAGACCCATCCGGGCGTATTGAGATCCCTGGCCCGTAAAAACGAAAACGACACTGGGGGTTCTCCTCTCTCGGACAGCTGTCGATGTCGACCTGACCAAGTGATTGCAATCCATTAATGAATTGATCACAGTAAAGCTTTTCAGTACCAGAGTGCTTCTTCGCACTGCGAGGGTATATGCAAGATCATCCATGTAAGACGAATATTCGCCTACGCTAGGATGACGAGCAAAATACTCCTCATACGCTTGTAAGAGCCTAACCATAGCAGCATCGTTAGATGCAGACCAGATGAGAACCTTTGGGAAAACTTTCTCAGATTGGATAGGGAGACCCTCACAGCTAGTAAGAGTGTCACGGCGATTCATATGCTTTAAGTCCACTGGCGGATAATGTCCTGAAAGCCCTCGGGATTTGAGGTAATTGTAAGCATCATCTAGGACTACATGAGCATTTGATCCCCCGAAGCCGAAGGAGTTGATAGAGGCTCTGCGTAAGCCCTGGGTTGGCCATGGCGTGCAGTCTTGAGGAAACTGTTTCTTGCGCATCAGCGACAGTGGGATAAGAAATAAAGACTTAACGCACAGATATACCCAAAGCCTTAATATCAATAGCCGGGTTGAGTCTCTCAAAGTTCGAATTCGGAGGAATGATACCCTTCTCGAGGGCTAAGACGGTTTTAATGATGCCTGCGACGCCACTGGCGCCTTCCAGATGGCCGATGTTGGACTTGACGGCACCACTAGTACGTTTCTTCAGTCACAGCAATGATCACATCATATCGGAGTTATACTCACACATACAAAGGCTCTTCAGCACTTCTGCCGGCTCCGAAGACGTTTCCAATCGCCCGAGCCTCGATCGGATCACCCATAGCTGTCCCCGTCCCGTGCGCTTCCACGAATGCTGTTTGCTTGAAATCTAGGCCTGCACGAGTATAAGTCTCTCGAATCAATTCCTCTTGGGCTGATTGGCTTGGCGAGGTCAAGCTTGGAGTTCTTCCATCCTGATTTGCACCTGTTGCTCTAACAATAGCCCGTATCGTATCGCCGTTTCGAAGAGCATCGGAGAGTGTTTTAATCACAATAACGCCGAATCCTTCGCCACGGCCATAGCCATTGGCACGATGATCAAAGCTGAATGATCGACCCGAAGGAGAGAGCATAGAGAGATTAGAGAGAAGCAAAAATTGCTCGATTGAAGAGATAATGTTACTGCCGCAAACAAGGGCCTTGCCATAATGAGCCTTACTAATCATATGTTATTGGAAATAGGGACGTACCATAGAGATTTCCCCAGCCCTAAGAGATTGGCAGGCCAAATGGAATGCAGTCAAGCCGCTTGCACAAGCATTGTCTATATTGAAGCTTGGACCTCGGAAATTGAACCACCAGCTCAACCGATTGGCCAGGATCGAAAATTCTGTCCCGACTCCTGCGTATTTTGAAAGCCTCTCTGGGTCTTTAATGCTGAGGATTCGATGGTCATCTGAAAAACTACCCGAGTATACAGCGGTTTTCGAGCCAGCCACCGACTTCAATGGGATCCCAGCTATCGAAGTAATTAGCTAACCTTTCGAGAACCATGTTCGATAACGAGCAGAATACCATTTTCAAGGGCATGATAGGTCGCCTCCAGCAGTCCGCGTTGCTGAGGATCCATTGCTGCAGCTTCAGTAGGGCTGATAGAAAAGAACGGTGCATCAAAGGCTCCGACATCTCCCTCCAGAAAATGTCCATCTTGGAATTTCACAGTATCAGTTGCTTCTCGACTTGGGTGCTGGAAAGCATCGATGTTCATTCGTTCTTTGGGAATTTTTGTTGCTAAACATCGCTTCTCAACCAATGCGTTCCAGAATGACTCGGGCGAGACTGCGTCTTGGGGAAACCGGAGGGAAAACCCGACAATAGCAAGAGGGTCTGAATGGAAACTATCCATTACGGCGTCGTATGAATGTGTCTCTAAAGGCGCCATGGCAGGGAAGAATGGAGGTCACAATAACGGACAACTTCACAGATATGCTAAGAGCTAGAAATAAAGACTTGACAAAAATTGTTGTAGAGCCCGCAGGGATTCCTTTTGCCAGACTAGCAGCACTGCAAGGTCCTTATGTCCGCTCTCCATTACTCTATGCAGCCTATTTACCAATAGTTTCGAGCCATCAATTCGCGGAAGCACGATCGAAGGTTGTTCTTTCCTCAAGGCTACACTCCATGAAGATGGACTACCTAGGTACTTCGGAAATCAATGCCACTAGCCTAGAGATAGATAATGGGATGCGACATGTCCCACGCATCAACTCCGCAAGATCTCGGTCCTAGCTGCCCTACCTTGTTCCGTGTAGCCAGTCACCTTGCCAGAAGGCATATGTTGCTGCACCCACTCAGTGGTACAGATATCCCAGATTTTCGACATATGCCGTATGGTCTTAATTGAGTTTACGAGCCTAGTTCCCCGAATCCCGAAAAGACATTCAAAGTTGAACGTCTCACTAATTCCAAAATGCTTGTATCGTTGATAGGATCAGTTACGAGCTGAATTGACATGCCTGAGACATTTTACGACCCCGATAGAGACTACCCAATGAGATAAGGCTGAATGAAAAGATACTCAAATTGATTATTGCTGTCAAGCATGTACCATCCGATGTGCGGGGGTCAGCTGTCTTGGCAATGAGAAACATGCAGAAATTGAACCGGTAACGGGGACCCTGGAAAGAAGCCCCTTGATAAAGGTAAGATAGGGCCTCCAGAACGACATGCACCGGGACTTGGGACATGGTTTACTAACCTAAATTGGAAAGATGAAGAAAGTGTGGAAAAGAGTCCTCGAAGCCTTGACGATTTGTCCAATTTATCTCTTCGTATTGCTGTTCAGTGGTCCGTCGGGAAATACCAAATGAGCGACAAAGCCGACATAACCAACCTTGCTTCGCTGGTTGTGGCCCCAAATCAAACTCGCGGCGATCCCGTTGTGCTAGGCTTAACGGTTTCAGTTCGTCGCAACAGGTTTTGGCAGGACTTCGCACCTTATTCTTAGCATCTTGCTGACTTTCTCGACTACTCTACACCGACGAAATCGGCAAATTGGACAAAGCGTTGCGTCTAGCCCAACAGACACCAATGTGCAGAAAAGATGTGCGGGACAAAATGAAGATGGCTTAAAATACCTTTAAAGTGCACTTTTAGTCGGCCATACAGGTTAAACTAGTATTCGTAATGATGTACTAAACCAGGTCAAATTTGGGGCCGCCTATCTCGCCTTTCCAGACTGCATTATACTCCAACGGAGGATCGACCGGAGATTATTATTACCCCGCGGGACTGTAGAATGTGGATGCCAGCCACCCGAAAGCTTGCTTGAAGCGAGAGGTCGTACACAGGGAAGCGACACTCTGGGCGGCGAAACCCGGCGGTTGCATTCCCAGTTGCCTCTGCGTAATCCCTTATGGTGGTGTCGTACCACAGCTTCGGGCTTTGGAATATCGTCAACGGCCGATCACGGATGTTCTACTTCACTGGCGATACATCAGCTCGTCTGTTCTCACGGTCGTCCGACAGCTTCCCCAAGGAGCACTCTCCACACTACTCCCTCTACTACACCCTGCCAATGTCCCACCCCACTATGACTTCTACGGTGATCATCTGTCCCGGCGCCTGGTCGACCGTCCAATTCTTCCAACCAGTCATGCAAGCCTTCGAGGCACGGGGTTACCCAACCGTATGGGCCGGACCCTCTGGGTACCCCGAACACGACCCGTCTATCGACCCGCCCATGAATCTCGACGCAAAATACCTACGCGAAAGAGTTCTAGAACCTCTTATCGCGGAAGGGAGAGATGTCGTACTGTTCATGCACTCTTACGGAGGCATCTACGGGCCGGCGTCTGTACAAGGTCTAAGCAAAAAAGAGAGAGCTACCAAGGGGCTGAAGGGCGGCGTCATCGCGCTGTTGTACGCTGCAGCGTTTGTCGCCCGAAAGGGAACATCGGCTATTGCTGCCATGGGCCTGGATCCGAACAATTTCCCAGACTGGATCGTGCATGATGTATGCTTCTCTATCAATATGCGGCCTCAAATACTTAATCTAACATGCAGCTGACAGAAAGCTGGTGGGTGGGTCACCATGTCGAAATCTCATGCAGTAGCAATGCTGTATCACGACCTCCCCATCGAGGACGCTGAGAAATTCGCCGTCACGCTCCCAAGGCAACCATATTCTTGTTTCTCATTGCCGGTTCATTGGGATCCATATGATGATCCGCACTTTAAGGGTACGTTCGCGTATATCTTCACGGACGCTGATCGGATTCTCCCATATAATCTTCAGCAGCAGTATGTCGATATTGGCGGCATTCAGAAGACGCTAGTGTTGCAGGGTTCATCCCATTCTCCGCATTTAGAGCAACCTGCTGAGTTGGTGAAATATGCAGAGGATCTCTTGAAGCAGATCACAGAGAATGAGGACGGACAAGCTAGGGCTTGATACACGGACTGAGCATGTCCTCAACATGGGGAGACGAGCGATAACCATCTATGGGTACTAGATTGGAAACTGTATCATTTCGGCTCTTAACACCTTGATAGAGATTTGAAGGAGTTTGCCAACATATCTAATACCTTAATGCCAAGTGAAGGCTCAATAAGATATATTGACATGTAATATATTGGGATAGTAGTAAAAACAGTACTGATAGGTATTCATTGTAATACCTACTTCGGGTGTATTTTCAAAATTCCAAGTCATCATACAACAGAATACTATATTTAAACTAGCCCTAGGTAGCTTTCATAAATAGATCCTCCAAATCGGCTTCATACAGATCTACTGTAGCATGTCGTTGGATCGTACCCTTCATTGTACGTGCCATGGGTCTCTCCTGCGTCGTGACGATGATGTGAGACTTCAAAACGCGATGATCTTCATAGTAGTGTTGATTAAGTTCTTCAACTGTTGACCAAACCTCCTCAATCAGCTGTTGCGCAGAAATAATAGGGTCCCGCCGTTCGAGAATAAGCACAGGGCGGAGCTGTCCGCATCCGGCCATAACGACACTTAGAACTGATGGATGCTGCTCCAGTCCATTCTCCATAATCACTGGGCTGAGATTGGCTCCCGAAGAGAGCACGATGGTGTCGTCAATACGGCTTACCCATTTCCATAACCCTGGTTCTGTTGGATGAGCACTATACAGATCTCGCGTTGAGTATTCTCGGAGGTGCGGAAATAGTTTGAAGACAGGTTGCTCCATCTCGGAGTCCTTTGATCGCACAATCCACGCTTCATAGACACTTTGCGACTCGGTCTGCTCGTGCAATCGGAACTCCCAGCCGGCAGCAGAATGTGGCTGTATGTAGTTCCAGGAATTGGGAGCGTCGGTCAGAATGTCGGGGATGTTTCCAGTTTCGGTGGCGCCATATGTGATTTGGTAGTTCAGGCGTGAAGACACAATATCACCGTGAGCTTCAACTGATTTGCCGCCGCCGGTGTACACAACATCTAGATGACGAGCTGCAATTTCTAGCAAATCTTCGTCAAGAGCAAGTTGACTGATCAAAGAAGGTGGGATAAAAGCACTATCAACCTGAATGCTTTTGATCCCCTTTATGAAGACGTCCATGGTAGGTGGGAGATTCGCCGGAGGGAAAATTATTGTCGTCTCATTTGCGAATGGGATGAAAAATGCGGTGAATAGGTTTGCTGCATGGTGTGGTGGCATAATGACGAAGAATCTCGTCCCGCTCCAATGTTTCGTTTTCATTTCTTTTCCTCCTGGTGGAAGTACTTGCATGCTCTGCATATACGCAGCAACCCAATCGTTAGAGTAAATGATTGGCTTTGGGAGACCAGTTGTCCCTGAGGTGTGGAGAACAACAAGTGGGTCGAGTTTGGCTTCTTCGAAGGTCTTCCTAAATGGATAATGAGGAAAACTCTCGGAGAGAAGCACATCAAGACTTGGAACCTGAAATGCAGAAAGTGGAAAGGCTTCCTGGTATCGCGTTGTCATAGCTGATGCAGGATCTGCTGTGAGGATTGCTTTGCAACTGGCTTGGTCGAGGAGTGCTCGTAGTGCTTCATGCTGGTTTCTATGAGAGGCAAGAAGGAGCTAAACTATTTCGTTAGTGATATCTGCATATAATATATGTTTCTAGACATCCAGTAGTTTGCCTTAAGAATTTATCTACCTAGAATGCACCACATCATAAGATTCAATTTTTGAGGTGGTCCTCTCTCCTGCATTGAAGAATCCCAAAGCCTCATGAAGAAACCTTCTGCTTACCTTGTATCCGACCTTTTGGCAAGCTAGAATTAGAGCATTGTGTCGAAAATCATTCGGGCCAACATAAGTCAACGTTTCGAATGAGCTGTTCTTCCCGAACTGGGCGGTTAGCCACCAAGCGAGACCATTGACAGCGTTAGCATATTTCTGATATGTGAGTTTTGTCCACCCTTTATCATATCCATCCGGAGAGATAGGAATATAAGCGTAGACTCCAAGGGGTTTGACTTTTGCTAGACCATCAACAATGTTGACGAGCAGTTGTTTTCTGTGATGGACGGCCATTGGAAAAGGATATTCTTTGCCTTCTTCGAACTGAATTGAGGCCATGATTTAGGGTGACGAGCCAACTAATCAAGATGAACAAGATGAAAGTATTCATAAATGTCCTGGAGGTACTGTAATGAGCGCTAGTCACTGCCTTTTGCTGCTCGAACCCTAGCAGTGGAACCTTGAGAAAATGGAAGTTCGATTCCGACTGCTTGATAACTGCGCAATACGAATCTTTGTCGAATAGTATTACCAATTTACAGGGGATCTACATTCTCATTGTAATAATCGCCTTTTAGGAAAGCTGCTTCCTGAGTATACTTCAACCCTCCATGATCTTGAACATGTGAGATTAACCTTTTAGGAATAGAAACGCTACTAGCCGGGGTTAGCGAATCTGCATCACTGAAAATTAATCTAGACTGATCTACTTCTGGTGCGTGTCTCAAGAAATTAATATATTCCATCCCCAGTTAACAGCCTCGGGATTTAACCATTCTGTCGGTGTTCCGTGCTACAGGGTGAAATGATTGCAACTTTGGTTCGGTAAGCGAAGAACAGTACTAGGATTATCATGTCCGATAAAGTATGTTGCTCAATCGCAACATCGCCGGTTTTACTGCCGCATCTAGGGAAAGGTCGCGCAGATTAATTTATGCTAGTGTGGTCTAATTCTCCTTTATTTAGATAATGTATTGTTGCCCATTCTTCAATCAGTAGGATTTCTCTGTGGAACGGGCATAATGCAAAAGCATATGGGCCTCGAGGAACTTGGCTCCTCTTCGAGTTCTGTTATCTTGAGAGGTCTTTACAACCTTGAACTTTCAAGTCAGAGTAACAGCCATGGCGGCCTCAGCGCCCGAACTTAGCATCACGAGAACACCTGAGATCCAAACCTACAAACCCACTGTATTCAATCAGATAAATGAGAAAGCAGACGAGGAGAAGGCGGAGAAAGGCGGGAGCACGCTTGAGAAAGTTCACCTAACTGCATGGCGGCTACATCTTGTTACCCTCGGGTATGTTATAGTCACCCTCGCATCATGTTACAAAAGTGAACGCATTCTAGTGTCTGTTGTTCTGTCTTCCTTCCTAGCTTCGAAATTACGGTTGTAAGCACAGCTTTGGTAGATATAGCAGACGATTTGAGGGCATTTAGTCGTGTAGGATGGGTTATTGTTGCGTACCTCGCCGCTTATACTAGTACGCAGAATCACATCCAATATTATATTGCTATCTGACAAGTGAGCCAAGGCATGATTATTATATCCGCAAAGATGAGTGATATCATCGGGCGGAAAACAGCTTTAGTCGCCTCCCTCATTGTATTCAGTGCGTTCTCTGGGGGATGCGGAGGGGCACAGACACTTACGCAGCTCATTGTATTGAGAGCATTTCAGGGAGTTGGAGGAGCAGGATGCTTTTCGGTGGCATCTATTGTGGTTTTTGAGATGGTGCCCAAGCAGATGTACCCAAAGTATTCGGTATGTTGGAAATTATAGAACAGAAGGTAAAATTCTCTAGACAGCTGATTTTTGTATAGGCTATCATATCTGCTATTGTAGCTCTTGCCACTCTTCTTGGCCCAATTCTAGGAGGACTTATCACAGAGAAATCGACATGGCGTTGGGTTTTTCTGGTCAAGTAATGGATCCGCCGATATACTGAAGCAACAATCTAATACACTATAGCGTCCCTGTAGGCGTAACAACAACAGCCCTCCTTGGGATATGCCTCCCAACAGGCTTTCCTTATCAGGGTCAGAAATCGGCTCCCAACCAGATACAGAACTCTTTAGTACAAAACTTGCGTCGTATGGATTTTCTGGGAACATTTCTATTCATGGGAGCATCATTCACCTTTGTAACAGCATTGCTCGAGGCCTCAACATCGTTCTCGTGGTCATCAGCGCCAACTATCGTGTTACTGGTTATCTCCGGGGTATTAGCAATTGCATTCCTCGCGTGGGAACGTTTTATTATGCAAAGGTCCTCATTGCAAGAGCCAATATTCCCTTGGAGATTCGTGTACAATCGAGCCTGGATGGGCATGCTGTTGTAAGTTATTATCCACCCAAGGCCGTATTGAACTCGTATTTACCAGATAATATTCCCGATTCTCTACTTTCCCCCAAAACCTCCTTAATCCACTAATATATCTCCAGCTCCTCCCTTCTCTTGGGAATCCCCTTCGCCGTCCTAGTCGTCAGCATCCCACAGAAACTCCAAACAATCAGCAACCTATCACCCTTACAGGCCGGACTTCGTCTTCTCCCATATGCGCTTTCTGCTCCCTCTGGTGCAAGCCTCTCAAACATCTTGATCTCTCGCCGCAAGAGCCTCCCTCCAGTGTACATCACGATCCTAGGTTCTTGCATCCAACTCATTGGCATCTCACTCTTAACCGTGTACAGTTCAGAGAACGGTACAACTGGACGAGATTATGGCTGCCAGATTGTTGCAGGATTTGGGTTAGGCATGATGTTTGGGACTCTGGTTATGTTGACACCGCTCAGTGTTGATATGCAGGATCTAGGTACGCTCTACATCCCAAACTTTGTACAAAGTACAATACATTACAGTTCTAATAGTCACTGCAGCAACGGCTACCGGTGCAATCGTTCAGTTTCGTATATTTGGAAGCACAATTGGATTGAGTATTGCAACGAGCGTGTTGAATGCAAAACTTAGAGCTGAACTTCCACGGATGCTGAGCCCGGAGAAACTTGAAGCGGTGTTAAGGTCTACGACGGTTATACACAAGTTGCCGGGAAACGTGAGGAGTGTTGTGGAAGATGTGTTTGGGGAGGGGTATGCGTTGCAGTTGAAAGTTGTAGTGGCATTTGCAGCAGTAAATGTACTTACGACTTGCATGGTTTGGAGGAAGAAGCCCGTTAAAGTTGCGTAGGAGAGTTTTTGTTCAGAAGCCAATGTTGTTTTCGGCTTGATTATCGTATTTTCCTTATACTCGATCATGATCCAGAAGAAATTATACGACACAAAGGGACAGATCATATAGGGTGAAAAGTAATTAGATATTTCATCCATAAGTATTCTTAACCTCACGATAAGTCTCATAAGACCGCATAGGGAGAATTTTGCTTCATACGACTTACTTCATCTCTGAGTAGAACCTCTCAATCTTATCCAACGCTTTCGTGACTACATCTATCGGCACAGCAATCATTATCCTTGCCCATCCAAACTCCCTATCACCATAAAATCTTCCCGGGCTGACCATGACGCCAGCATCCTTCAACTTCGTAAAGAAAGCAGCTTCCTCGTCAGCACTAGCCAGGTTCTTCCCTAGCTTTGCAAAGATGAACAACCCCTCTTCTGCAGTGACATACTGGAGACCTAGCTTCCTGAACAGTGCTTCGAAGCGCTTGTAGGACTCCGAAAGTCCGTTGGAAATTGTGTCAATCAGAGACGGGAGCTCGTCAGAGGAAAGCAGAGTCGATAAACTGATACTACTGAGTGATGATACATTAGTAAATGTGAGTAGTGACACCGCTGTACGAATCAATGGGTTGGCTTGAGACACGAGGCAACCCTGTAAAAGAAGCGTCAACAGTGCATCAACACCGAATTAGGAAGGTTCCTCACAATTCTAAGACCGCTGAGTCCGAACAACTTACTGGCACTCCAGACCACATGCACCTTGCTCGCATGAATTAATGGAGCCGTTGCACTGGTTTCAGAGCTGAGAGGTATGGATAGTGCAGATACGAATTTTGATTCGGCTGAATGGATCTTTGCCAGCGCGTACAACTCGTCGGAGATCAAGTGCAGGTCGTGCTCCTGGCAAAACTTCATGCAGTCGCGCAATGCAGATTCGGGGTAGCACTGCGATAAGGGATTGTTTGGATTGCAGAGTATAACTGCTTTGATGCGCTCTGGCGACTTGGCGGCGGAGTAGGTGCTCCGAAGTGCGGATACGAGGTCGGTTGCATGGTCTGAATAAGTTGGTGTATTGGCCGCTAACACCTCCACCTTTGCGCGCACGGCGAAGTATGGCTTGAAGCCAACTTAGACAGTGATTTAGTAGAGAGAAAAATTTGGGTGACGGGTTCGAGATACGTACACCAGTATGGGGCCGGAATAATGACGCTATCGCCCTCATCGCAAAGGCTCTGGACTAGTGCTTCGATGCAACTTCCAGCGCCACCTGTAAGAACTACCTCTTCTGTTGTCACTACACTCACTGGGTTGAAATGGTCGTTGAAGAAGGTAGCTAGAGCCGCGCGAGTCTGGCGATCCCCTCCAAAGGCTGGCAAGTCAAAGGCCTGCAGCTCCAGTAATTAGCACAAGGAACCCTAGCTAGTGTTTTGAAAGCTGGATACGAACGTTATTGGTTAATTTGGTTTTAATGGCGGTCTCAATGGTGTCTTGTAGATAGTGGCGTATCAGCTGATTTTCGGCAGACGAGAGGTCAATGATGTCTTTAGTCGGATCATTCTCTTGCATAACAGCAGATAGGCCAGGGAGGATCGTTTGAAGGCTCGTGGCCATTCGTGTTGAAAGTCCTGTCGCCATTTCCGTTGAGCACAAGGATAGAGGGTCAATCGTGTCGTGGTGTGGTGCGAAGCTTGGTAATTAAAGGTCAGTAAAAAAACTTCCCATTTGGTCAAGGAAGCTGTGCAGGTTTGACATAGATATCCTAACATGGGGACAAGGTCACACAAAAGGTTAACAGACACTGAAGTCTTTAATATCTACTCGGGGTGTACAAGGTGGGTGGCAATATCAGAGACCGGGGTTGTATGCATTCCTGATACAGAAACTCGCCAACCCTCGTGGCGTTTCTATATTTGCTCGCTCTTGTGTATATGGTCGGCAGGACTTGGTAGCGTTAAGAACGGATGGTGAATTGCCGGCGTTTGCACATTGTTTGACAATATCCGGCATGGTACAGACTACGACGCGTCGGACTACAGTTGTACGAGATACTCAACAATTACACTGGGCGGAGGGTTCCGGAGGGGCTTCAAATAAGGCAGCGGATGGCGCTGTTGTGTCCTGAAAAATGAGATCGTAGGAACCACATCCCAGGAAGCCACGCGACAACACTCTAAATCTTACTTCTTTCCATTCTTAATATGTCCGCTCTCACCACTGCGGAGATAGAGGCCGTCCATGCCGAATACCGCAAAGTATGGATTTCCAAAACCGCTGTGGGCGTCGTGGCTACCTTTACTATTGTACTTCGGTTTATCGCCAGAAAGAAAACAAATGCTCTCTTAAAATGGGATGACTGGTTCGCGTTGGCTGCGCTCATTACCATGTGGGGAGACTTTGGCGCTACAATACTAGGTGAGTAATATGACATAAAAGGAATATAAGGAATATACAAGGACTAACTATGTAAAGAGCATCTCCCTTCTAAAATTATTGATGGTACAGTTCCTAGTATCAGTTTTCTGTTGAAGGTAAAATACTAATCGGTATTCTGAAGCCATGTATATGATACTAATTATATCTCTAGGCGGGATTGTCCTCGATCATTTTTTGCGATACTTGCGAAGTTGTTGCCCGAATTTCTGTTATATGCCTCTACTACAGACTTTTCAGCGTCAAGCGTTGGCTTAGATGGAGCCTGAACGCTGTAGGCTGGATCTCCGTGATCTGGCTAATCACCCTCATTCTAGTGGTATCCCTTCAATGTAAGCCTGTTGCGGCCGTTGTCGATGCCTCCATTCAAGATGCGGAGTGTCTTGATAACTTTATCGGCTTCCTGACGAGCGAGGTCATCAACGTATTCCTCGACTTAGCCCTTCTATGCTTGCCGATCCCCATAATCATGAAGTTGTATTTGCCGCTAAGGGAAAAGATTGGACTCGGTGCCATCTTCTTGACCGGTGGACTTGTAAGCATTTGTTTTCCCTTCCTAGACTGAGCTTTGTTCTGACAAGAGAAAGGTAATCATAACTGGCCTGCTTCGAATTGTTAATGGATACAATCCCCACGGCAAGAACAGCATCACTGATGTATCTGCACTCTCATTCTGGACAGGTATACATCTGGGTGCTTGTGTCGTTTGCACGTCTTTGCCTGTCTTCCGCATCTATCTCCCAAAACAAGACGGTTTCTTGAATAGTAGGGTGCGACTCCTGTATCGCTCTGTCTCGGGCTGGGTGGGCCTTACTTCGAGGGGAACTTCGAACGATACATACCTACCAAGCTACAAGAAACATAGCAAGGATATCACTAAAGAAACTACGGTATATGTGGACGAAATGCCATTGAAGAGCAATCTCAGTGCTAAATCGGGAGGAGAGAGGTCAGGATCAAGGGCGAGCTGAATAGCAATTCGAGATTGAGGATTTGTAGCGTTCCTTGGATGAATCTGAGGCTGAGACGATACAAAGATTTGGTGCGCCACCGCGCATTGATTGGAGAAAGAAGAATCTGTGGGTCTAGTTGTATGATACGCTCATTTCATTCGATAATCGAGGATATCCAAAGTGTATTATTATGGAGTCTGCATTGTCACAGCTTCATTTAATAAATGATATGCAAAAGCAAAAGTAGTGAAAGCTACTATAGACAACCGATCATTAAGGAAATAATAACTTTTTGATTTTGTGCCCCCAACGATACATGACTAATGAGCGACACGGCAACGCGATCCGAATATTTGTTGGGGCTAGGTAGCTAGGCTAGGACTAACCCCCACGTGATGACATTGAGCTGCCCCACCAATTGAATCCCACTATCTCCTTGGCACGAACCCTGTAGCTTCTAAACTTTTTGGTGTTCACTCGAGAAGCTGCTCGACCTTGCATACAACTCGCTCATCCTTTCCGCAATCATATTCTATAATCGCAGAAATGGGACGAGTAAGCTGCCTCGTTATATTATACACCGTTGGTATGCTAATTGACTCAGGGCGGTAATAGGAATCGTGGTGGAAACCGCAAGCCAGCCTTTCGCGGCAGCAAAGGCAAGAATCGCAACACCAGAGACACTCGCACAGAGCCGTGGTCAGATGTCATAAGGGGCAATGAACTCTTTGAAGGCTACTACCGGAATGGCGAGTTCCTGGACGAGAAGGAATTCGAGGAAATGTGGAAGTATCTAGCCACCAACTTGCCAAATAGCTTCCGCTTCACGGGCACGAAAGCGTAAGGACCTTCACATTGGACATTTGTTCGGAAAGTAACTTCTTAGCGATGCGCTCGCTGTACGCGAAATATTCAAGAAGCGCTATGTCCCGGGCATTACTCAAGTCACATTCGACGGCGAGCCAGTCGACCCCCCACGACCCGTAAACGCCTTTCCCGATGAGTTGGTCTGGGATATGAAGACCGACAAGAAGGTCATCCGAAGATCCCCGCCGTTTGCCGAGTTCCAGAAGTTCTTAGTTGCGGAGACAACCTCAGGAAACATCAGCAGGCAGGAAGTCGTGAGCATGATACCTCCACATTTTCTCGACGTCAGGCCCGGGATGGTTGTACTCGATATGTGCGCTGCCCCTGGCAGTAAATCAGCGCAATTGGCAGAGATGATCCATGGTGATGAGGAGGAACGTGTCAAAAAGGCTGCTACCAACGTCGATACCAATGCCGATTTCGACAACGAAGGTGGAGATTACAGCGACGGCGGCCGGTCGACTGGTCTCTTAATCGCCAATGACACTGACTTCAAGCGTGCAGGAATGTTGGTTCACCAAGTCAAGCGCTTGAACTTCCCCAATCTCATCGTAACGCAGCACGACGCTTCTATATTTCCGTCGATAGAACTCCCGAGCGGCTTAGGCGAGAAGCGACAGTACCTCAAGTTCGACCGCATCCTTGCTGATGTCCCATGTTCCGGAGATGGCACTGCCCGAAAGAACGTCAACGTTTGGCAAAAATGGACACCAAAAGACGCTCTTGGTCTACACAATCTACAGATGCGAATCTTGTCACGAGGTCTTCAGATGCTAAAGAAGGGAGGTCGTCTGGTATATTCAACTTGTAGCATGAACCCGGTGGAGAATGAAGCTGTTGTGGCATCCGCCATTGAAACATGTGGTGGTGTTTCAAAAGTGCAATTGGTGGACTGCTCAAATCATCTCCCGAACTTGATCCGAAAGCCAGGACTAAGTAAGTGGAAGGTATATGATACATCTACAATCGGCGGCGAGAAGAAGACAGCACACCTCTTCAACAGCTGGGACGCTTTCTGTAAAACCAAGAACAAATACCAGGAGCAAGAGCCTGGACGAACATTTTCTCCTAAGATTTCCGAGGGCATGTTCCCCCCGGCCACCGCATCTGAGGAGGAGCGCATACCATTGGAACGGTGCATGCGGGTATATCCACACTTGCAAGACACTGGAGCATTCTTCATTGCGGTTCTAGAGAAAAAAGACGACATCAAGGTTTCCCAGGTTCAAACATCATCAAAAGAAACAACGTCAATTCCGACAGTAGGATTAGGCGCCGTCACGCCAGTACCCTCAAAATCCGCTACCGATAGCGAAGTCGAGCCTACAATTTTGGAGAAGCAAGCCAATGCCGGCTCAGAAGCTCCAAGCCAGAAACGGAAACTCGAACGTGTAGAAGAATCAACTACACCTAAACGCGCAAAGGTATTAGCCAGCAATGGAGACAATGTTGGCACTAAAGGGGACGCTTCTATGCAAGTCAACGAAGCAGCCGAGCCCACAGCCAACGGTTTAGCTAATGGCAACGTTACAACCTCTACCAACGAACTTGTCGATGCTCTTGCTGACAAGGCTGTCAGCAAGATATCCTCTCGAGAGATAGTCAAGAAACTAGAACCGTCCTCTCAGACCCAAAAGGAGTACTTTGAGTATCTTCCCGCCGACGATCCCACCATTGCCGACATCCTCAACTTCTTCGGTATCTCCGATCGTTTCCCACGAGACCGTTTCATGGTCAAGAACAAGGAAGGCCTGCTCCTGAACAAACTGTACTACACCTCGGAACTCGCGAAGACAATTATCTCACTAAATAAAGACCGTGGAATGAAGTTCGTACATTGCGGCGTTATCATGTTCGTCGCGCATAAAACCAGAGACAAAGACCTTCTTAAGTGCCCTTGGCGCCTGCAAGGTGAGGGCATTAAGATCCTGGCTCCGTGGGCTAGCAAGCGCATCATCAAGTGCGTATCCCGCACGACGCTGTACAAAATGCTGATCGAGATGTTCCCCAAACTGCCCAAAGAAGGGAACACTGAGCTTGGCGAGGTCGGTGAACAGCTCGTTAATCTGGAGCCCGGATGCTGCTTCGTGAAGATCGAGAAAAGTGAGGGGGAGGGATTCCCGTTCGATATGGTCTTCCCGCTGTGGAGACATCCGGGATCTATCAATCTGATGGTCGACAAGGATGATCGGAAGGCAATCCTGCTCCGGCTTTACAATGAGCAGAATCCAAATCTCATCAACCATGTTGCTGACGCTGCTAAAATGGCTGAAGAGAAGACGAAGGCTAATGATGCCATGGAGGAAGAGACCTTGGGCGAGGATGGAGAGGCGTTTGAGGGCGAGGAGGGGGTCAACGAGGTGGTTGAGGAGGTGATAGAGGAGTGAGTGAAGGAATGGATTGGTAATCTCATGGGGCTATTCAGGGCCTTTCGGATAACGTGGGGCATCTAAAATGGATTTGGATACCATGAATGGATCTAGGTAGATTTGCTAGAATTCCAGTTACGATAAGCTGATTCCATTGTGTGTAAGGACATTTGTGACAGTGTTACCAGCATCCCATCCCCTTTTGATTGTCTGGAAATCCCACTCTGTTTGATTCTCATATCCTCTCTATTTGTGGTTTGCTTCTGCACAATCGGTATGATAGATTTAATCCATAATATTCGTCTAGCATACACATAAAGTCTGAGCTAGTCCTCACACACCCCGCTCTCTAGCATCCAAGGCCTTCGCCTCAAGCCTGTACACATTCCGCCCTCAAATATTCCCCTCAAACCCGCACCCTAAGAAGCCCACATAAGATCCCCATCATACACCCACTAAAGCCCCAAGAACCCTCCTCACACACTCCCCTATTCCTTCTTCTGCTCCAACCTCTCCACTGTCCGATCAATCTGCTTAAAGCTCCAACTCTCAAAGAATGCCGGATACAAAAAAGGCCTCAAATCAAACCGATTATCATCGGGACTATACCCCTCCGCATGATACGCGGGCGTCATAGTCGTCATCTTATGCCGATTAATTGCATAGAAATGATGGAACCGTTTAACCTTATCCGCGACCTCCCTGGGAGTATACTGGTCGCGCCAGTCGTGTAGCAACCGCTGGAACATGCCGTACGGCCCGAGTTTATGCTCTTTGCGAAGGCGACCGAAGACGCTGAGCTCGGCGTATGTCATGCCCATGTCGGCTTCGTCAGATTGGACGTAATCAGCGGTGATAGGCTCGAGTTCGGCGGTGGGGGTCGCGTCGAGGAATTCTTCGAGAATGGGGAGCTGGAAGGAAGACTGGGCCCAGTGGATGAAGCGCTTTAGATCCGTCTTGGATATGGAGCCGATTGGGTTGATGTCGGCGGAGCTACAGTCGTATTTTGTAAGGTAGCCACGGAGACATTCGTCGACATTGCCGGAGCCGAGGACGAGGAGGCTACCGCCGCTGGGACGATTGCGGACGGTGGGGAGCATTTGCGCGAAATAATAGGCTGTTACCATGCGGGTGCGTGCCTGGATGTTCTGTAGGGCGAGGTTCTCGGCTGGTGTGCCGCCGTGCACTTTGAATTTTGGCGAGAAGCCTGTAGCTTGGGTCAGGAGGTTGCTTTCTGCGTGGAATACATCGTCGATGTTCATGTCTGTGTGGTAGGCGCCAATGTCTTTGGCTAGGCGTTCGGCGCGAGAGCGTGTCTCTTTGGAGGATTGCTTTGCCATGCCCATATAAACGGTATGCAGAATACGTCCACAAAGTTCTTGCGGAGTCTTTGGGAGCCAGCCATTAGGCCCGTAGGCGCCGGCGATGCGTTGAACATCCGCTTTGACTTGAGTGTTGCCGTCATCGAGGGCATCCATCACAATCCGGCACATGCTGAAGACGAGCGTGGCGGTGGAACAAGAGTCGATACCTCCAGAGAGCGGGACAAGGAAGCCGGCAGATTTGCTACGACGCAGGTAGTCCCAGAGCCAGCATGCTGGACCAAGAGCGATTTCTTCCTCAGGTGTATGGACTCGGAGGGTTTGACGTTCGGAGGGAATGACTTTGGGATCGAAGTCTCCATCGCCGGTGGAAAGACTAAATGTCGTTTCGATACGTTGGTACGTAGGTGCGGTTAAGGATTGTAGGCCCCTGGATGGAGCGTAGCGGTAAGCACGAACTTCCTCAATATCTACCACGGCCGTGACTACCTCAATATCATTCAAAGAGAACTGAGATCCCTGTGCTACAATCTCCCCGTTGATGATTATCATAGCACATCCATCGTAGTACAGTCTGTCACCGTCACATCCCTGTTGGTTAGAGTACAGGTAAATGCCACCGTTCTTCCTCGTAGCTTCTTGTATGAGTGAGATACGAGTATCCAACTTACGCAGGCTGTGATGGCTGCCGGAAGAGTTGGTGAAGACCTCGACGCCGTTCAATCCCATGTGGTTATGCGGCGAGTTGGGGGTGAAGAGCTCCTCGCAGGTCTCGGCTCCAATACATGTATCCGGGGTTGAGATGACGGCGTCTCCGATAGGAACTTTTTGACTTCCTTGAACGTTTGCGATCATTCGGGGGAGGTAATACTCCTCCACGTGAGTTGGGCGACCTGTTTAGTATTAGCTCACAAATTCAAATGGAGGAAAATGTAGAGCGATATGTACCCCAAGGAATGAAATAACGCATCTCTCGGTAGTTTCCATCATTTGCTAGCCAGAGTTTGGGGCGGATCAAAATGATCTTGCCATCGAGAGCAATTATGCGGCTTTTGCTGCGTTAGCCCTCGGTATCGGCTGTGGGAGAATAGGCCGTACCAGTTGAAACGATTGTTCCTGTGAATCACAGGCATACCGATGTCGAGGAGGATTCCGTGGCATGTTTCGTCGGTCAATAGCTTGAGGAGCATCTCCCAGCAGTGCAAATACAAATCGCCCTCGAGGAAATGATCAAGGCAGCCATACCCGCAGACCTGGTTCAAGTCAGATTTTTGTCAAATTGCGAATCTATAGGGTTTGAGGAATCTAGAAACTACCCGATTCTGTCTTTCAGGGTGGGAAATTGTAGCCGGAACATGGCAAAGCTCGAATCCGTTGCTGAATTTTAATCTCGATGGAAAAGGTGCGGGGTAGGAACGCCACGAGCAGATAAAACACTTGAACGAGCAGGACGACGTGGAAATTGCAGCGGAAGTGAGGGGAAACTGGATTGCTCACCTCAAGCTCCGGCCCAACGCGGAGAGTTGCACCACGAGCTTTGGCCTCCTGTATGCTATCTTTGATACGCGTCAGATTGCCCTCCCAATCAAGCGCCCACTGATTGAGCGAGCATGTCGCCACGGTCATTAATCGGCCCATGGTGCGTATACAGCCGGTGCGTACTTCGAAGGGAAGCTAGATTTTGGTGGTCCCTCGGGCCTGAGCGTATGTTCTGATAGGGTCCGGTGGTGGGAGGTGAGGCGGAAGTGAGTGATTGGTTGGCGCAAAACTTCATAACTGCTCTCAACGCCTTCCTGCTGTCGTGGGCTCTTCGTTTAGGCCGTCTGTCAACCGGAATTCAGTGTCGACATGGGCAAAAACAAACTCTACAACGCCTCAGCTCGACAACCGTGTAAACTAGCTCTACTAATCGGGCACTTGGAACGCCGCCCAGGCTGGAGGGGACATCACGTGGTCGGGTATCTTCAAAGCTGTTGGAGGCGTCAAAACCTCGCGGCTTGGGATCCCGCGGGAGAACACCAAGCCCCCTTGCTGCCGTCTTCCGTATCAGGGGTCCGTACGCATCCCGGCGAAGATCTATGTCGTCAAATGCCACAGCCATGGCTAATCTCCCTGTACATCACATTTCCGGCAACGCTCTCGTGGTAGGGAGCTACGCATCAGAGGCTCACGATCGCGGGTACGTAGGCTCAACCCCTCCGGGGCCATGAGATCGTGAAGGAAGCTCGACGCTGTTAGAGCGGCACTAGGGATTGCCCGCGGCTGTCCTTGACCGCAGCACTGGCTTGCCCGTCCACGCCCCAAACCGCCCTCGACTGCAATTCTCTAGCCCACGATTCGCGTCCTCTTTGGTAGGCTTCGCGGCTCACATGACATCATCCCCGTACCTCGACCCACTAACAGTTTGTAGAAGCCGGTCGAGTTGCACCCTAGTGCCCTCTGCCTGCTGAACCTGCGCCTGACAACGCCTTTGGGCCAAGCCTTGCCGCCGGAACTTCGCTTGTCTACGACTTCGACGTTTTTCTCCCCTTCACCTCTCTCTAGTGGGACGCTCGGCTAGGAATGATCGTCACCCTCTCGACCCGTGGCGCCGTCTCCCTCCAAACCCGGCTTCAATGAACACCCAGGCTCCTGCACCAGTACGCTTCAGTGCGAGTGCAAAGCCAACGGACGCCATGGAGTCCAGCGATAGGGCCAGGGAGCGCGAATTCTATCGGTACGGAAGCATACAGCTTCACCCAGCAATTTCTTCGGAGAGATTGTTATGTACTGACGCGTTTGCTGCAGATACTACCGCCAGTCCCCGCGTCCGCAGTCGGAATCCGCAACCACCGTGCCTTCGGCTCCCTCAATCCAAGATGAAGGCCCAGATTCGATTCGTTCAACCGAGCGACGAGCACCTATCCCGTCCGACGACCCAGCTTTGACAGCCTTTGCACAATTGGTTGCTTTTCGACTAAACGCTCGCCGCGCTCTCATCTCCTTTTTTGACCGAAGGTACTGCTACATCCTCGCCGAATCGACGCGAGCAATGTCTATGCAGACCGGGGAGCCGCATAGCGAGGCCGACAGTATGTACTGGGGCACCACGGTTTTCCCAAAAGAGCAGAGCATCTGCAACACAACCCTCAACCTCCCACTCAATCATACCCCTCTGTTCTTAAACGAGTCTGATGAACTGCCGATTCTCGTAGTCAATGACTTATCAAAAGACGACCGTTTCAAGGACAACTCCTGTGTCTGTGGCCCGCCGCACTCGCGTTTCTATGCTGGAGTTCCCATCACGAGTCCGCGTGGACATCGGATTGGTAGCCTGTGTGCTCTAGATGAGAGGCCACGTGATGGCATAACGTCACTTGAGCTCTCCTTTATGAAAGATACCGCTAATACCATCATGCGTCATCTCGAGATGACGCGAGCTACCGAGGACCATAGGCTGGGAGGACTGATGGTAAAGAGTCTTGGATCCTTCGCTGAGGGGAAGTCGAGTCTGGAGGAATGGTATCACGATAAGTGGGACGACGCTCTAGCGCCCGGCCCATCTCCAGAAAATATATCTGTCCCGCGTCAGCGTCGACCCACTACGTCTGGTGCAGGACCGCAGCGCGTTATCGTCCAAGAACAGCACATTGTTGACAGGAAAGAAAGCCTCGAGTCTAGTAGTACAAGCATGAAGAGTCCAAGTTCTACTTCTCCCGAGAGTGGCGTACCTGGCAGTGCCGCCATCACTCCTGCAACAGAGGATCTAGACATGCGAACAGCTCCGGTCGTGACAAAATCCGCATCATCCACTAAGGATGAAGATCGATTATCTCCGGAGATGAAGGGAACATTTACTCGAGCGGCGAGGATGATACTCGAGGCAACGGAAGTCGAGGGCGTAGTTTTCTTTGACGCTAAAGTCAGCAGCTTCGGTGGCCTCGTTGATGACGAAATTCCCCTGGAGCATCAGGTAGACCTTCTGGATCAAGATAAGCCTGCTGCAATCCTCGGATATGCTGTTTCAAAGGGCAAGGAAAACGTTTCGAATCCTCAGTACTCGATGTCGGAGAGTTTACTCCGACATCTACTGAGAGCGTACTCCCATGGTCAAATTTTCATTCTCGATGATGATGCAAGTCCAACCGCACATATCAGCGCTGAAGGTCTTTCTTCTGGCCCATCCACACCTTTTACAGAGACAGTTCCCTCCAACGTTTCGAGGAGGTCAGAGTCTTCTCGCAGTCAAGACGATGAGAATTACTTGCGGGAAGTCTTTCCCTTTGCTCGAACCCTCGTTTTGTATCCCATGTGGGATACTCATCGTGATAGATGGTTTGCCGGTGCCATCATATGGAGCTCCGATCCCATGCGAGTTTTCACTAGCGAGCAGGAACTGTGTTATCTCGCCGCTTTTTGTAACAGCGTCATGGCTGAGGTAGCCCGTCTAGACACAAAGCTTGCCGATGCTGCAAAGGGGGACTTTATCTCATCGATCAGCCACGAACTCAGATCTCCTTTGCATGCCATTCAAGGATCTTGCGAGCTTTTGATGGAGACATCAATTGACGCTTTCCAGCAGAGCATGGCCCAAACCATCCAAAGCTGCAGCAAGACGTTACTCGATACAATCAACCATGTCTTAGACTTCGCCAAAATTAATAGCCTTACGAGAGGATCTTCTATCTTGAAGAAAAAGCGTGCCCAAAGTGCGAAACATGTTATACGTCCAGGCCAGGGACACGCAAATGATATCATGACTCTCATAGAGGATGTCGATTTGAGCGTATTAACGGAAGAGGTGCTCGAGACTGTATTTGCTGGGTATAATTTTCAGAAATCAACAACGCCGACATTCAACAAGGCTTCCACGGCCCCCGACGTATCGCTGGCGGTGATCGTGGATATCAACAAGAGCGACAATTACGTATTCCGAACCCAACCAGGAGCATGGCGCCGAGTGCTTATGAACATCTTTGGCAACGCTTTGAAATATACACCGTCGGGATACGTTAAAGTCAAACTTCAGGTCACTCCGAGCACTGACGAGGTAGCTGAGGTCCGGCTTATCATAAGTGATTCTGGCATCGGAATGTCTGAACATTATGTCAACAACCGTTTGTTCCACTCGTTTGCTCAAGAAGATCCTCTTAGCCAGGGCACTGGTTTAGGCCTCAGTATCGTTAAGCAAATTGTGGCCTCCCTAGGAGGGGACATAGAGGTGCGCAGTGAGAAAGGCCATGGAACCAAGTTCACTGTCTATTGTCCCTTGAAGCGATCTATCATGTCTCCAGGACAAACTGACAAGACACTCATTTCAGCTGTAAAAAGGACGAGAGGCAAGAACGTCCGCTTTATAGGTTTCGATGAAGAGGAAGGCGACTATTTCCCAATGAAAAATATCAAGAGCAAGAACGCAACGTTGCTGATACTGAAAGCCCTGGATAATATCTTCAGTGATTGGTTTGGAATGAAGGCGCAGGATCAGGGTTCAGAAGTTCCTCCAGACCTCTTTGTTACTACCGAATCCGGTGCGCAATGGCTTCGTGAACGATATAGTCGCAATGCAAGCTCCATATCTTCTGCTCCAGTAATTGTCGTCTGTCCAGGAGCTGCGTCTACTAAATCGACAACCGCCATTACCATTCCGGGACAAATCTTCGAATGTATTGCTCAACCGTGTGGACCGCATAAGCTGGCGAAGGCTTTGACATCCTGTCTTGATAGGCATGCGAATCAATTGATGGCTAAATCAAGCGACGCGGAATTATCATTGTCTGATGTGCGTAGTCTCACCCTGCAGGAGAACGTTCCCGTTAGCGCGTATCCCTCTCAACAGGGTCCCATCACTCCAGTAGAGCCACAGCGACCACCAATTATAACCAGCTTGAGCGCGCCAGAATTTCCTTCGTCTCGGAGTGGTAGTCCTAACAAGCAAGAGGCTGTAGATCAGCGTGTGCTCAACTCCCTCCTTGCTGATGACAATGCGATCAACTTACGTCTCATCAACACACAGATGACCCAACTCGGCCACACTAACACACTCGCAACCAACGGTCTAGAGGCCCTCAAAGCGTACAAAGCAATGAACTACTGCGGCTCGACGAACCGCTTGGACGTTGTCTTGATTGACATCAACATGCCGGAAATGGACGGAATGGAGTGCACGAGGCGAATCCGAGCTTATGAGCGTGAAGAAGGACTCCCGCCTGTGACTGTTATCGCCGTAACGGGCCTTGCGGATCGCGAGTCTCAAGAAGAAGCGCATTCAAGCGGCATCAATCTCTTCCTCAGCAAGCCGATCCTCAAATCTCAACTAAAGATTGTCCTCCGGGGCGTCGTGACTGGTGGCGAGCGCACCAAGTCGAACTCGAACGGCTAATTCCCAAGACAGCAATCGAACTTTAGATAGCTGATTCCCGACAGACTCTAACTGGACTAATGATGATATGCATAGTTTCACGATGTGAGATGAAATGGCGGATCATGTACGATATACTTAAGGCGTTTTCGATTTCAGGTTATACCCTTCAGCACGGGGTTTTACGAGTCAGGGATGGATGGGTATCATGGGGAATCTGCATAGCGTGGTGTTTCTATAGTTGCATCGGCAAGTGCATTCATGATTCAATGGATGAATGAATGATGATGATGGGATGAGATATGATTTCACGTGAAAATGCGAACTAAGAATTATTCTATGAATTTGGTGTGCTTCGGTGATGTGAGGTGTGATATGTGACGAGCATAGTTCACAAAGTTGTATGGATCGGCTGTAAGTATCCTCATCCGCCCGCATTGCGATTTGTAGAGGATAAAGGAGACTGTACGCTGGTGTAGAGATATATATGTGAACGGCGTTACATGCTACGATGCGCTTCTATTCTATTTGGCTATACAGCAGCTCCGGCCATTCCATCCCTAACACCTACCTACCTACTTACCCACCTACTTACCCACAACATAAAATGTACCCTACTCCAGTACATCATTTCCTATATACCAGCCCGGGATGGGAGCTAAAACCCATATAGCGGCGTTGGACATGAAAGCGCGATTTGACAGAAGGATGAACAGAACGGCAGAGAGGGGGGGGGGGGAAAGGGAGTACAAGACATTCTTCTTCTGGAAACAGCGACATCATGGCAACACAGTACACCCTATCCTAGATAGTAGCATTCCGTCCCCGATGCTATTTCTGTATACAACCGTCTTGCGCGATAGTAGTTGTATGGAGAACTTGTTGTATACAGGATACAAATAGGTTGATGGATATATGCATGTATGTGTGTACCTTGGGAACTGTTCTTATACAAGGAAATCAGAAGTGACTTTATTGGTAGAGATGATTATATCGGTTGTTAATACAGCTTCTAGCTCCTCACTACAACTCAGCAATTATAATATATCACATTCTCACTCTAGTACTAATCAGAAGTATCATGTCTAAAAACATCAACAATTAGCACGTCAGGTAACAAGATATGTAGAGCACGTAAAAATTAATTCCTTAAAGTCAAAGAGGAATTTCATTCACATCCTAAGCAAAAGATACAAGGAGAAAAGCTATGAAACGAAAAACTCCTTCTGAGGACTAAATTCCGTAATTCCGTAATTCCGTAATTCCCATCGGGTCTTTTAAACTTCCTAATCGAAGACTAAGATAAAAAAGTTGACATCCAGGGATCCCCTTCGCCAACTCAACACTACAATTCTTCAAGTGTCACGACGTCTCTCGTTCAAGACAGAATACCATTCTGCTTAGCTTGCGCCATGAACTTGCCGACTGCCGGACCCATAATAGCCCAGACCTCGAACGCCAAAACGTGCGCGAGGATAATGAAAAGCGCCGTGATGATGAGGAAGACCTTGACGTAGAGTTTGAGTAGCCGACGGCGCGCCTCCCAGTTAAACGATCTCCAAGCATCCACGAAGCCAACGCAGCCGGTGCCGCCAAGGATCCTTGGGACGACCTTGTCACCAAATGTGCGGTCGAAGGGTACAATGGTGTTCTGGTCGTCAGGGAGGATGGAAGCTTCGACGCGGATCAGCGTGACGTGGGCGGGGAGGATAAGGAAGAGGGTGCAGGCGAGGGCGATGATGAAGAGGGAGACGATTCGGAAGATGAGGAATGTCCACTGCAAGCCGGAATAGTCGGATGGGGAGTGCGGGTTCTGGCCGGAGACTCGGAAGAGCATGGCGAAGCCGCAGATGATGTATACGGTGATGTAGGCGGCGGTGGCCTCGACGGCGGCGGGGAGCGCAAGCTGCTTCCAGTAGGTGCGAGATGGGATGCGCTGGAAGAAGCGTGTCTCTGAGGGCATCGAGACGACCTTGTGGGTCCAGGCGGCGTGCAGGTTGGCCAACGAGGCGGCTGTAATGGCGCCGACGATGATGAGGCGTCCCGGGATGAAACGGGGGATGATGACCTTCAAGATGCCGGACACCACCGAGAAGCTTAAGCTGTACAAAACGAAGGAGAGCAAGCCTCGCCAGCGTGCGAAGCGGCCGGCGATGGAGACGATGTGGTGGATTGTGCCGCGGATGGAGGAAGTAATGGGCTTCTGGTGGACGAGAGTGATGGAAGGACCGCTCTCAACAAGACCATCCTTGACATCCTTGGGGCCTTGTTCCTCGGAGGGCGAGACGGTAATGGCGGCGGAGGGGGTCTCGACCATGGCGAGGGTCGCGATGACTTGCTTGAGGGTGTATTCGACCTGTCTCAGGTTAGTTGGCCGTTCAGCCTTGCGAGACGAGACAGACGGGGGACCTACAGCGCCCACGGACAGAATGAAGATGATAAACGTGGTCACGAGGAGAATAGAGCCCCACCTGGGAATCTCTGGCCCCTCGCTGACAGCACGCTTGATCATGTTGATGGTCGACGGGTGCTCAAGCCCGCGACGGACGATGTGGTCGAGCATATTGGCGTCTGGCGTCTTTCGAGCACTTATCAAAAGAAAAACGACAAAAGAAATAGAACAGCTCAGTCTCGCTGCAGGTTCTGGAGGGGAAGGGAGAAGGGCGTGTTAGAGGTGGGTAGAAGGGAAAGACCGACACGGTGGAAGAGAGAGGAGCTTTGAATGCTGGGCTGGGCGGGACAGAGCAAAGGAAGAGGCGCAGCTTGACGCAACGGTTGCCTAGCCGCTAATCCTGCTGCAGCATCGCCCGCCTATTATTGGCTCACCGGCATCCTTTACGACGATTCTCCATCAGTCAACCCCTAATTACCAGCCAGTACCTCGTCTCCAGCCCGCTACAATGTTTCCAAAATGGCCTCCCAACACCGCATGTCTCAAACAGACTCTCTGCAAATTCACTGAATTCTCCAGCCCCCTGTTTTCTCATTCTGGACCCTAGGCATCCATACACAACCCACCTACTCCGTGCAGCCCATCTAGATCGCGTCAGTGAATTTTGATCCCGCCGTGCTGGCCTCACGTTCATTAAATATTCGTAACAGTCAAGTTCCGCTTTAATTGTTACGCTGCGAGGTTCATGCCACACCACGCCTCTTCCTTTCATGCCGAGATCCGGCGATGCTCCGCCTCCCGCCCCCAAATGGTGGGTTGTTCTGTCCGTGTCGGACGGATCGGGTGCTATTCGTGCCCCGTCCGGCCGATTGCTCGTATGAAGCGTCGAGGCATCTACGTATTAGCATTAAGGCGAGGAGGACATTCCCTTGTCTGCTGTCCCCGCATTTTCCCATGGTATTCAAGCAAGTCGCTGCTGGTGCTCCATGTATTCTCCTTGATGTTAGATTCTGTGAAATTCATGTACACACAGTGCTGCGGGGTTCACTCACGGCCACACAGCGAAGTGCACGATTAGAAGATATTATCATACCCGTCCACGAAACCTATCTAAAATGATAACAAGCTATCTGCTCATCACTCGAGAAACCTATGATGCCTAGGAACCCGTTCGTCCACCATGCGTTTCGTATACGAAGAAGGCCTAACCCAAAAGCCATGTCCCTTAGGACGCAACTAAGGAATAGGCTATTTAAGGTGAAGAAAAGATATGGACGCTAGAACCGGGTTGCGGGAGGAGAGATGTTAAGGGAAAAATATAATAGATAACGCAGGACTGCTAAGAGGAGGAGGGGGGGTTCAATTTGCACTAATTCGGGTCGGATCGTTCGTTCTCATCCTTTCGACATCGAACACGCGAGTTCGTCATTCCATTGCCGTCATAATGAACGCAAGCGTAAATATTGTTTAGTAACTTAGGGACTGCAGCTTTTAGGTCGGATTGGCATTCGAAAAACTGTCCCGGGCTTGTCTTGGAGTCTAAGAGGCAGGCTCAGCGACCGGCTCCGGTTTTTCGGCAACCGGCTCAGTTTTGGGAGCTGAAGGGAAATCCTCCTTCTTGATCTCAGGAGAAGCTGATCGGCCACGGTACTGATTAATGGTCTCCTGTGCCTTGTGGGTATACTCTCCGGCATAGGTCTGGAATGTCTTGGCAGCATTTCCGGTGTGCTGGGCTGCGAGATCCCGGATCTGAGTGGCTTGTTGATTGACTACATGGCCAGCCTGCTCGAGGTAGGAGTCAATGAGCTCCTGATTCTTGATGTAGATGAGCGGTGCAAGGTAGGCGACAGTAGTAGTGATCAAGGTCAGGCCCCACAGGGGAACGAACTTGATGAGGAAGTATGAGATGAAGGATGCGAAGAACACCTAGGTGTAAGAACAAATGTTAGCTCCTGGGCTTCTTCCCAAATCCCACGGAATGACGCAATGGAAAACCCCCCGCCACAAACCCCACTTACAGCAACAGTCGCGTATACATTCTCCGCGAAAACAATCCTCTGCGATTCAATGACGAAGAAATTTATGAGTTGCTCCATATCGTCAAGGAGACGCTCAAGCGAGGCCTTGGGAATGGTGAAATACTTGCGGGGGCGGAACTGAGAGGTCAATCCCCGACCAAGTAGCGCCTTTCCGGCAATTTCTGCACTCGCAGTCACTGCAAAGAACCGTCAATATAAGTCCTTTGTAGAGCTTTTATATAGCCGTACCGCCCAGTGTAATGTAGATCCCCTTGAAGATGTATCGGATGATGTTGAGGTACCTTGCCGCGAAGATGAATGCAACCGAGAGAACGAAGGCGATGCCGGTTGCACGGGGGTTCTTCCACTACTCAAAATTAGCAGTGCGCGCGCGAGAGCGTCATATCTGTCAACTCACGCTGAGCAACCGATAGAACATGCTGTGGTAGTCTGATTCACGTTAGTCCTACCCACCAGAATTATACATAGGGCTGCCTACGGGTCAGCGGCTGGCCGGTGGTAGCTGGCTCGTCAGGCGTTGTTCGAGCATTCGCGAGATCAGCAAACTCGTCCTTAGTCTTCGCAGCTTGAGCCTTCGCATTCTGGGCAACGGGTCCTGGGCAGCTTAGTATTTCTGTTGTTGTCCGGCATTTTGGGCATCTGTGTCGCGAGACCGCGGTTAGCTCCGAATCCTGAACCCCCGACAAGGCTGGCTGGTCCGCTTACCTCACCATTCTGGACTGTGTCCTTGATGTTCTTGGTGGTCGGATGGTCCTGAACGGCGGCCATTGTGGACTGTGCAGCTGTGCGGTTGTTAGAAGAGAAGCCGGGCGGTGTGCGAGGTGCAGATAAGAACTGCGATGTTATGGCGTTAGCTGCGTGGCCTGCGTCTCGGTAAGGGTCGGAGGGGCCGCATGTTCCACCTACCTCACTATTCACAATCGTATCCTTGGTACTCTCAAATGTCGATTTTGCAGGGCTGCCGTTGGCATGTGTATCACTGGTATAGCTATTGCCGCTGGGAGCAGGGGGGAGTTCTTCGGTATTGGGCTCGAAATGTTGTTGCTCAGACATGCTCGGTTTGAGGTTCGACTGCCTCCTTTGAATAAGATGTAGGGGCAGAGAGCGAGGAAACAGGGCGTTCGCGGTGATGTCTTTTGTGCAGGCCAGTAGAGGCGCGATCAAATAGGTGATGAGCAGGACTTTGGGCGTGTGGCTCAGGGAGAGGGAGTTTTGGGCAAGCACCAAAGCTCCTGCTGCTGTCGTGTGCGCGCACGATCG
Source organism: Lojkania enalia (assembly GCA_010094045.1). NCBI lineage: Eukaryota > Fungi > Ascomycota > Dothideomycetes > Pleosporales > Lojkania > Lojkania enalia. The sequence continues at coordinate 169,189 of ML986637.1, forward strand.
CCATTATGACGTGAAACGCTAGGCGACAACAAACAGCAGCCCTAGGTCCACGGCCACGAGCGACTTCAACCTGCCGGCCCTAGAGTTCCACTTTTTTGCTCTGATTGAATTCTATCTCTCATTCACCGCGCAGTGCTGGCCCTCGCAGCCCAACTCTTCCCTAAGATTTCTTAACGGCTGTGTGCGTACAGCAGACTCAGGAGCGTTACTCTATCGCTGTGGCGGTTGTGACATGTGAAAGAGCCTAAGAAGCTCAGGCGACCAAATTTCCAATGATGCAAGCACGGAGCACTATGACTAGGATAGCAATGAGACAGCCTTTGCGATTCCTGGAATAGTACAGAGTATTGAAACCTCTATTGCTCATTGAGTGTCTGAATAGATGCCCTGTTTTTATTTCTTTCTTTGCTTTTGCTTCACCCTCGCGACATTTACTGCGGGGCTGTGCTCTATCTATCGGAGTGTATGTCGAACAATCATGAGCACTTGCATCCTGAATTAAGTGCTGTATCCTGCATTATGTTGTTCGAGATTGTCCTATAGTGTATAGACACCTGTGTGATCGGACTTAAAACATTACACCTTGGCCATACAGTACATATCTTATGTGTCGCAAGTTTCAGAAGAAACAGGTAAAACTTATAGATAATTAACAATTTGAAGATAAGTAAACATATATCCGGATTAGTGGAGCCTTTTAGCATGCCCAGACTATCTATCCACGAATAATCTAACCGGCCTCTATAAATATCGAAACACCAAAAATGAGCGTGAACAATTAGCTTGTTCCGGCATGACACAGTTTGTGCAGCTTTGTCTAATCCCACAGGTCCTATTGACGGATAGTATACTTGCAATTGAGCAAACTGCGATATGACCGTTGTTCCGTGCGTCGTCGTGTCGATGTGCAAGTCCAGCATTCGGGTACCCCTCCTTCGATCGTTGACCAACATCGCTACGTAACGCTTTGCCTGTCCGTGTTACTACCAGCTCAAAATGTTGGACCGATTGAAGTCGAGACTTTTGTCCTTCGTCATCCTCGTCTCGAATCACTGTCATGATTGCCTCGTTGCCGTCGGAGAAGAAGGCGTTCTATAATTAGATATTATGAAATAAGCTAGATGTTTTCTGTAGAATGTTCAAAGAGATTTTATTACATCAAATTTGCAATGGAGGCGCTGGGAAGCGAGGAATCAAAACATCTGTTGATGCCATGTTGGTATACTACGAACTCGTCAGTCGCAATGGGAATAAAGCGAAAGCAACATGGTCCATACGAGAGATATAGGGGTATCGCTGCCAACAACTCATTACTTAGGAGGGTTAAGCATCTGATTTGGCGTTGATAACGAGGTGTTGGTGATGTGATCACGCAACTTTCTTTGCTGGAGGTGTTGGAGTCATGCCATTAAGAGAAGGGTTATGACCAGCTTTATCCCGAGAATCTCATCGGATAGTGGTATTTGAAGGCGTTCTTGCGATCGATGGCGATCTAAGGCTCCCTATTGGACCGTTCCAAGTTCTTTGTCTTTATGAATTCCCATGTGAGCCATGTAGATGGCATGGATATAGGGATCGTACTATGTATAGGGACACGCTTGCTAAGTTGATGTCACAGGATTCTAATCACACTGATTGCACAAACACTAATAAATGTTAGCTGGTATTGGAGGATCCCGTTGGCTCTGATTGCACGGACACCTATAGGCATCAAGCTCGAGACCAAGACTCGTCCCAAGGTCCGTCCGTTCGTTGGCATGCGGGATTAAGCGCCTGAGCCCTCTGCGCATCTCGGATCCGCACGATTTTACCCGTCGTTCTCTTTCGCACAGAAGTGCTGAAGTGTGCGAGATGCCGAAAACTTCTCAACGCCACCTATTTCTCGAAGTCCGAATCCTGAACCGAATCCATTCAGAGTAGACAATGTGCACATCAATCCCCGGAGTTGCGGGGTTGAGCGGGCCAAGCACCATCAGCGGCTCCAGTTGACAGTTCCGAGAACCAGGAATTGCTGGGAGGTGATCGGGATCCGACCATGGATCGACATACCTAGGAGAAGGGGGAAACAATTATGGAGCCTCTGTTCCGAAGAAATGGCCGGGATTAGATTCTCATACTGGCGTTGTCGTCATAAGAAAAAAGGGGCATCGAGTATGCGAGAATCGAACGAGAAAATATTGTTCTCGCGTTCTCATCGTTGTACCAATAGATACGGTTGCATAGACTTCGTACATTTACCTAGCGAGCCTATTTCGGCTGTGTTCGCGAGGACGAGTGCATGATGACTCCGGCAGCTGTGGCGAGAGCTGAGACTGTTGGTAAATCTCCCTCCAGTCAATCGTCTGTGTTGGATCCACGTCAAGTCCTAAACACAGGCTACGGCCGATATTAGGAGACTATACTATCCAATCTATAATTCTGATTTCTGAACCGAAAGTCTGCTGGAACAATGAGGACGTAGGATGGTGCTATACGAAAGAGCTGCGACGGATTTCAATGCATCGATCGTGTATCCCAATTGTTTCAGATCCCGAGTCGAATCAGATGAAAATAAAGGAGAGTGAAGATGTTACAATAATAACGGCTAACCTACTAGGGCTTCCCTTCAAGAGCATGTGAGGTCTTGCCACGGTTGGCGGACGGAGCAACGATCTGAATATGAATGGTGCGAGCCCCATACAGGGATGGTCCGCCTTGGTGGGCTCGACAGGTGGGGGTCCGGGTGGCCTGGCAAGGAAAAGGGCTGGAAAGGGCTGGAGGATGTTTTCGCGTTGATGCTAGTTCAATGATAATCTCAGTCACAGCCCTGTGATAGTGGCGGCGCTTGATGGTCCAGTCCTGGATGATATCGAGATCAAGGCCTCAATTCTCTCCCTGGACTCTTTCCTGGATGCCGGGTCGCAGTCAGCTGTGGAGGGAGCAGGACTGGGCGTGCGACAGCGTCGCGGGGCAGTCCGCAGCCGACGGATGCTGGGTGCCGTCCAGCCCACCCACCGCGATGTGACTTCTCTCGCTCTTCCTCGAGGGCGCTGAAGGATCGCCGCAAAGTCAGACTGACCAAGACTGAGCAGCGGTCAGCGCGGCGGCAAATTTGACAATCCGATTGTCTTGCTTTGCCCACGCAGTCACTCAGCAGCAGGCTGAATCCAGCGTGGTGTAGCTGGTGTTGGAGGATGCACCATCCGTCCCCACGCCTCCACTTCGATGAACCAGAGCACTATCTATCGTACAGGAGCAAGCGAGAGCACAGGCAAGTCGTCATGCAGCACGGCCAGGTGACAGGGATGCCCGGTGGATCGATATGTGCGCGCCCGTGAAGAAACCAGGCACTGGGCCGGCCTTGGGCATGCGCTGGAGCGGCCAGTCGCAGGTGACTGACTGCTACAACCCGCGTCTGGCGGGTGAATTGGTCCAGACACCACGAATTGACCGTGCTGTGCGTGTCCGAAATTGTGCCTATCAGGCTCAGTTCCAAGAGCGTTTGCGACTCCCAAGACGCCTGGCTTCGAGCACACGGGTGGCCCTGCCATCATCCGAGCCTAAGACGCCGCTGGGTGCTCGTTATCACCGCCACATCGTTCGAGCCGTCCTCCTTCTGGATTGACCTCCTGCGCGGCGCGATAAGTGCCCAGCTGTCGCTATCTGGGCCGCTCACGAGGCATATACGGCCAGTGTCCTACCTCCTTCAGCCTCCTCATCCATCTCTCTCTGTCCTCGAGCTATTTCCATGGAATATTTGCGATTCGCGCATCGATATTGCTTTCCCTCGGCCTAAAGTCATACTCCACTCTATCCCGCGTCCTCGGGACCATCCACCATCCTGGACGTCTAACGGACAACGACATGGTCAAAGCTTTTGCACATCGAACCTACCACCACCGACCTTCACCTTCGCAATAATCCCTCGCACAGGCAGTAGTTCATACAGCGCAGTGAGTCGACAAATCTCCAACAGCTCGCCCTCTGCGGAGGTGGGAGTCTGTTTGGAAACCGGACCGCTATCATGATACTCCCTCGGGCGCTCTTCAACGACTCGCCTCCAGACCGCCGAACCCGAATGGAGAATCAACCCACGCTTCTCTACAGCTGGTGGTGCACCATATTCTCCCTGGTTATCATTGGATTCCGACTGTCTGGTCGCTATATTAGGAATGAACGACTGTTTCGAGAAGACAAGATCATGGCGTGGAGCATCATTCCGCTGATGGTAAGAATGGGATTCGTGCACGTCGTCCTCATATACGGCACCAACAACGTCAATGTCTCGGGCCTGACCGACCCTACCATTATCCATCGCCGTGAAATCGGATCGAAATTGGTTCTGGTAGCAAGGATATTCTATGCACTTTTGTAAAGAGTTCCTTTCTAGACAACATTTGCGACTTTGCTAATTGTGGGCAGCATTTGGATGGCCAAATTCACCGTCTCCGAATTCCTGAAGCGCATGACCGAGAGATTCTGGAAGAAAGGCTACGAAGTTGGCCTCCGAACGATTCGCATATTTCTCCTTGTCACTTTCATCGCCGTCGTAATTGCGACGCTTGCTGAGTGCCAACCGTTTGACCACTACTGGCAGGTCGTACCAGATCCTGGACCACAATGCCGTCAAGGATATGCCCATTTACTCACCATGGGTGTGACTGATATCATAACTGATATCCTTATTGTCTGCTTCCCAATTCCGATTATCCTACGTTCTGGGATGCCGCTAAAACGAAAGTTATCCCTAATCGCACTTTTCTCCATGTCTGTCATCCTCATTGGAATCACTGGAGCACGCATTCCCTCGGTCATTGAACGTCATGGACTTCAACAGTATCGCACCGTTTTCGCTTCGTCGGAGATCCTTGCTGCTGCCGCAGTCTCCAACGCTATCATTCTGGGCTCTTTCCTTCGTGATCGAGGTCTCAAGAAACAGAAATACAAATTCGGCTCGACGAATGACAGCATGGATCGTCGATCCTCAACACGTCGACCTACCCTTCAGCAGTGGGGCAGCGATGAGGATCTCGCTCGCGAGCTGGGCTATCGCACCAAACCAGAATTTGCCGAGCAACACCCTGTCATCGCAAGGCCTGCGCCTGTCGCTGATCTAGATCTGCTCAAGCCCCCTTCCCAGAATACTCCCTTCGCAACTAGCAACTGGCAGTTTCCAGGAAAAGAGTCCGATAATGCTCAAAGTAAAAGAGCGTCCGTAGCCTCAAGAACACCGGAGGACCCTCTACCCAGCCCTAGAGGAGGCCGACGCGTGTCGTTTTTCGATGTAGGAGGTTTGTTGGAAGCAGGCTCAGATTCGAACACATCCGCGCCCTCACCAACCGATTCGGTTGTTGCTTACGACTTCGCACCACAAGCACAGCCAAGACGAGGATCAAGAACATCCACAGGTGCATTCTCCAATGGTCGAGCATTCCCACCTCCAGCCCGTCGCTCATCCCGCCTCTCACAACAATCCGAAGATTACGAGATGAGCTCCCGGCCCGGACAACAATTACAAGATGCCGGCGGTCTCCTCTCCGAGAACGATGAAATCGCCGCTGAAGAAGAAAGCGGCTCCTCAACAACGGTCCTAGCCTCATCATCGGAATCCACATTGCGACCGCCCGTCCCCGGACCGATTGCTCGAACTACCACTGAAGCGAGCTACAGCAGCGTCCCGTCGTTACAGGATGCGGGCGGTCTCCTCTCTCCTGCCATGTCCAAATCTTCATGATACCCTAACGACCCGTTCTCCGGTTTTCTTTTTCCTGTGTGCACTACTTACCTGCCATTACTTGCTGACTTTTCCTACACTTTCAAGATATCCCTCCAAGATAAACAAATGGCGTCTATGGATTTTAATGACGTGATGAGACGATGACGAGCATATTTTCTTTTCTGGGCATTTGGGCATTACTTGGGCTTCGGCTGTATGAATGCGTGAGGCCGAATATTGTGTGGCATCTGATTTGGAGCGAAGGCTTTCCGGATCTTGATTGAAATCGGACTGGATTAGCAATCTTGTACAAATATTAATTACTATGGATGGCACACTTGGGTTTACTGCGGAGCTGATGCAGGCCGAGATGGATACTTGCTGGGATACCGTAGGTCAAGCCGGCACATCATATGCAATACAAATGAATTACCATCTGCAAGCCTCCTCCGTCCACATCGCCGGTTCCCCGCTGTCCCTGCATGTAGTATATTGCGCTTTTGCGAGTGGCGTTTTCTGACTGGCGAGTTTTTGTCTTCATGGGTATTTGCTGCAAAGATGGTTTGGCCCCACGACCTGGTCCTGGGGTTTGGTGCCTTTTTCATATATGGAGATCGGAGGCCCGTGGCGTGGGGTCGGAGTGCTGGTAAGCTTAGCGCGGGTGAAGCTCCTGGAGCCGGAGCTTTTCGCGCGAAATGGAAGAGTGTCATCGAGACTTCGACGCATCGCGCGACGCGCAACTGATCAATCGAACGCAAATATTATGGCAGGGCAAGGCCCGGATATGCCCTCGCTGATCGAGATCATAAAATTAACACATAGCGTCCTGCTAACCTCTCAGCCCGGCGACGCGATTCGCGAATGCGGGCGTCCGGCCCTCTCACTCCTGTCCCGCGACCCCGATATGTGTATTCGATTGGCGTACCAGAAGTTACACGATGTGCCGTATAAGGAGGTGAAGGCTTGTTGGAGACGCTTGTACACGGATGCGGCGCTTTGGAAAGCACTTCGATTACTGGAAAGATTAGAAGGGGAGCTTAGGGGAGAGCCAGAGGAAAACGATGGCAATGAAGACTTGACGACGAAGATCGTTAGGGTATTGGATATGGCGCTTATCCTAGCCGGTGCACCAGGACGGGAAGAAATCGTCGAGCTGATATTTTCTGCGTTGAGGGGCGTGCTTGAGGGGGAGCAAAGAAGAGATGAAATCGGACGGCCGAGCAAGAGACGGAGGCTTGATCACCAAGATAAAGGTCCGACATTTCAAGAGACAGTTATGGATCGATTTCCCTTGACGGCATTGAATGAACCTAGATTCCGCTGTCCAATGTCTCGTGTGGAGAATATAAGTCTCGAAGCCTTCCAATCCCGAATCGAGAAGCCAGACATTCAACCATTTATCATAACAGGAGCGATAAACCACTGGCCAGCCCTCAACGAGCGGCCATGGGCCAAGCCTTCGTACCTCCTCTCTCACACCCTCGGTGGCCGCCGCCTCGTCCCCATAGAGATCGGACGCAGCTATACAGACCAAGGCTGGGGTCAAAAAATCGTCAGTTTCAGCGAATTCATGACGAAATACATAGCCCAGCCCCACACAACCAGCTCTCCACAAAAACTCCTTCACGAATCCTCAAGCCGTAGTAAAGTCGATAAAAATGAAGAACCGAACCGAATAGGCTACCTCGCCCAGCACGACCTCCTCACCCAAATCCCCTCCCTCCGCCCCGATCTCTGCATTCCAGACTACTGCTACGCCTCCCCACCCCCACACACCCTCCCGCACATCACATCCGTCCCCAAACTCACAGAACCGCTCCTAAACGCCTGGTTCGGCCCCAGTGGCACAATCTCCCCGCTCCACACCGACCCTTACCACAACATCCTCGCCCAGGTCGTCGGCTACAAGTACCTCCGCCTGTACGCGCCCGAGGAGACCGCATCTCTGCATCCCCGCGGCAGGGACGAGAATGGCGTGGATATGAGTAATACGTCGTCTGTGGATCTCGACGAAGCGTTTAGGTGCATGCCAGCAATGAACCCGTTTGCTGTCAACAATGCCTCGGCCGAGACCTTAGACTCTACTGCTGTCTCCGAATTCCTAGACACCTACCCAGGGTTCCAGGAGGCGAAGTATGTAGAAGGAGTTCTGGGGCCCGGGGAATGTATGTATATACCTGTGGGGTGGTGGCATTATGTTCGGAGCCTGAGCCCGAGTTTCAGTGTTAGTTTCTGGTTTAATTGAGTTTGTTCTCAGGGGCATGGGCCCTGGGCATCATGGACATGTAGATGGAGCGTCGATGCGGTTAAGGTTGTGGAAGTCGATCAGTAGAGATGAGAGGAACGCTGAGCCAATACAAACATAATTATACATAGAACGCTATATCGGAATGCTTATCGCCAACACTGCACTAGAAACCACGCGGTACGGCCCGTAACGCCTCTCGGAAAAGTATCCGCTTAGCCAATTCATCCCACCTTCGCTACATTGTCAAGAAGCCACAGCCAGTTTGAACAAGCCATGTCCATTAGTCGATAAACATCTAGACACAACCTACCCACCCATTCTTACACCAAACAATCGAGTAAAACCAAAAATATATCCGAAAAATAAGTTCAGTTCTCGGGTATCGCATCGAACCAAACCAAAACCAGCCAATCAATCAATCCCTTTTTAACCCATCCAATCCCCCCATCTATCCACTCAAAAAAGAGTATCCCGACCCTCCATCTAACCCAAAAACCTCCACGCCCTCATAAATCATAATGTCCCAGCTCTTCCATCTCATCATCTATCATACAGCACCGATCCCTCCCCACACACACGCACGCCTTTTAATCCCCTTGTCGGAGCCCGCCGACATCCGCCAAGCAAGCCTCCCATTCACCTTGGCAAAACCACAACATCTAACCGCAAACGTAACTAGATACCTAACTTCTCAAAGGAATTAAACCAATCTACAGATCTGCAAATATTACAATCCCCCACCATTCCCATTCGGGCCGAAGAAAAATCCATCGAATAGATCAATCCCATTCCCATCGCTCCAATCATGCGTCCCGTCGCCGAGCCCCATGCCGAACCCTAGGTCCTGTAGCCCGCCGCTCGCCTCCCCGCCGGCATTCACGCTGCTGCCCTGCACGGGGAAACTGTCTAGGAAATCGAGGTCTGAGAAGCCAAGATCCGGGTAGGCGCTGTTGATGTTTTGGGCGAAGGTGTTGTACGGAAGTTGGTTGGAGATTTGGTAGGGAGAGGGCATGGGCGCGTTAGAGAGCGGGGGCGTGAGTTGGGGGGCGGTGGTGAAGGGGAGGGAGTGTGGTGGTTGTTGTTGTTGTTGTTGTTGTTGTTGTTGTTGTTGTTGTTGTTGTTGTTGTTGTGGGGAGGAGATGGTTTGCGGGGGTCGGAGGTTGGGGTCAAAGGGGAAGGATTGGGGAAGTGTTCGTAATTGAGGTGATATTTTTAGCGTGTCTGTATTGAAGGTTTGCATTTGTCGTGGCTCTTGCTTGACCGGCTGCTGTGGCGGCGGCGGAGGTCGCATGCTGTTGATCTGATTTGAGATGCGGCTAAAGGACCGTTTGTCCGTTTCGTCTTCCGAGAATAAATCCCGCAAGTTCATGTCGAATCGCGGCATCGGGCGTCGATTTTGCGCGAAATAGTTGTTGGGCGCAAACCCTGACATTTCCACGTCCGACCGTGCGTCTGCATCGGATGCGGAGTAAGACGTAGTGCTCGGGGAGTGGGATGCTAGCGTGGGGGCAGTGCTTGGTGGTAAGCCCCGCAACGCTTGAGGCCCAAAACCTGTCGTGGACATGCACATCTGGATAGTCGCTTTGCTCATTCGATCGAAGGCGTCACGACACGCTTCTGCAGGAGGGCATTTCTCGATGAGATCGCCTAACACGGACGTCGCGGCCAGAACGGTGAAGTCGACATCGTCAAGGGACTGCAGAGGTTAGATCATTGGATAAATATTGCGCATGTAGTACAAGCAGTAGTATAGAATGACCAGGGTTGAAAACTTACCAAATGACTGCGAACGACCGGCGAGTGCCAGACTGCGTAAAGGAACGAAATGCCTAAACGAGTGAGCCATCGTGGACAACAAACTGAGACTTATATCTCGAGACCTACCAGCCATGAAGAGGTGATGCGTTGCTAGGAAGGTGTAATTCACAAGGTGTACTCGGTGTAGCTGTCGATACAGCTTCAACACTTTCTGCCCTGCCTCAGCAACTTTGAGGAAGACAAGTTCCTCATCTTCCCTCTCTTCAGGGTTGAAAACTGATGGGCTCCCGACATTGTCATCCGTTGTCATCTCACCCGCCAATCCTGATGGGACTACAAGGCTCTGGCGGTACAGCATGATGATAGCTTGCCAATAGTTTAGCTCTAAGAACAACGGAGAAAACTGGACACCTGCGTCCAGCTGCGTTGGAGCCGAGTCCTTCCACTCGAGCAACCGTCTGTCAATGTCGACACGCCATGCTCTGAACGAGCTGAAATTCGCCAGGAATGGCGATGGTAGTTTCGTATGCATGTATTCATTGCCCTGGTTCGCCCCACTCGCCCTTGCTTGCTGAGCCTGGCGATGCTGCAACACTTGGAGAATTTCTGACTGCAGCAATCTGAGGCGAAAATAGTGATGTGCCACAACCTTGTAGCTCGGCTTTTCCTCGTATTTGCGAGGTTCTATGAAACCTTCCTTGGTTATGAACCGGTCGTCGAGCATCGAGGGAAATTCTGTTGTAATGACCTGATCTGTAATGCCAAAAGGACGACCTACGCATGTGCTTACGAGCCTATCAAGCGAGTAAACGCACCACCACAGACGCCGACGAAGATCGCGGACCCACTGCCTACGTCCCCGTTCTTTCGCGTCAATTTTTGTGTTGCCGGCTGTTGTTGTTGTTGTTGTTGTTGTTGTTGTCGTTGTTGTTGTCGTTGAGCTGTTTTCCTCTTGTTTCGGCTCTAACTTCCCAACAGTCTGGTCTTCCGGTCCTGAACCGTCGATCCCAACACCATCTTCATAATGCAGCCCTAGATCAACACCCAGCCGGACAGCTACACCCACAATGTACCACAGGCCAGGGGCCACAGGTCTCAGGAGAGCGAACCCTGCTAGTAGTAAGACAGCTTGCAACTCTTCTAAACCACCACCGAAACCATCCGGGCGGTCTGCTGCAGGAGTGGAACTAAGAAAATTCTCGAGATGCACAATAGCAGATGCGTGATACTCTTCGGGTTGGTGCTGTTGGCCTGCAAGTCGCCGTTTTTTGTGGCTGGGCGGAGAGGACTTGGATTTCACTTCTGGAGACCTGGAATGGTCTGAGGTCGGCGAGTCACCGGAATCAGATGATCCCATAATAATACCCGCTCCAATGGCAAAGACAATATTGAGCATGTATGACTCTCGTGATGTTCTGTGTCTTTCCGAAGACGCATATACGCGATCAAACATTTCCATGAATTCCCCACGGTGGAGGATAGGAATTTGCGGATTGGCATGCTCAAAGTATAATTCGACCAGACGGGAACCCAGCTCACGGTCGGGAAAGGGTGCTTGGCGGATGGCCGGCTTAGTGTGCAGCCCAAAGAAGGAATCTCTCCTATTCTCTTAATCAGCGAAGATGCTTAGATGACACTCCGATTAAGTACGGGGATAAGTATCCTGTTTTTCGTATGCGCATACAACCAAAAGGGACAATATGTGCATATGGGAACCGAGGGAGGGGGTGAGCACAATAGCCAAACGGATGACTTACATGGACGTGCCGCCATCCGCACCCGTCAGAGACTTTGCACCACGTACACTCCCACGCTCCGATGACGCGCCAGAGACTGAACTCTTGACTGCAGCAAACACGACTCGCGCAAAGGATATACCTGATGTCGATCCTAGGAAGCGGGGATCGCTCGCGCCTTGAACGGAGACCATCCCGATGTTCGAGACTAGCTTAGTGAGCTTCTCACGGTCGTACTTCTCGCTCTCCTCTTTTGAAATACCACTTGGCGGCTTCGCTGTGCCGTTGTGGTGTTGTGGGGTTCCGCCAGCTGGGACCGGCTTGCTCGACCCTGAGCCATTGGCGGGGTGCGAACTGGGTGTGAAGTCTTCAGCCGGAGCGAATGCAATCGACTTTTCCTGGAGCAGTGACTCGAGGTACGACACACGGGTTTCTAGGTAGTAGACATAACTGGTTTGTGGTCAGCAGCGGAACTGAGGCTAGCAGAGGGGCCCGCCTGGTGAGGGGTTTTCCAGCAGATGGAAGGCAGCGGTGAACCGACATGCATCGCCATCAACATCGACGATGATGCACAGGTGGACATATTGGCTACGCACCTACGCGGAATGGCCCTCTTTGTGATGGGGTCGTAGCCCTCGCATTTGACGCCGGCCTTATCGCACGACGCACAGGATGGCAGGCGCTGGTCGCAGCGGTTCTTGCGCAGCCGGCAGCGATTGCAGGCGGAGACATTGCGGAACGACGAGGCGGAGGAGCTGGAGGCAGCGGGCGAGGGCGGCTTTACGGCACTGAGATCTTGGGGCGACTCGCCATCGCCGTCATGAGGGCTCTCCTCCAAGGAGCGTTTGAGGCCGGTCATGGAGGCGCATGGCAGGATGGTAGTAGCAACAGGGCTCGTGTACCGGGTTCTCAGATCGAGCACAAGCACAAGCACAAGCACAAGCAGGCGGCAAGCAGCCCCCCGCACTGTCGTCCACGGCTGGCGGTGGGAGTAAGCGACTGGGAGCTCTTGGGGACGCGTGGAGGGCCAGCAGGCGGCTGGCGTGCGGATGCCAGACTGCCATGTCCCAAAAGCAAAGACAGCTGCTGCTTTGGGGGGGGGGGGACCACACAGGACCACACAGGGCCACACAGGAACCGCACAGCTCCGGCTAGCGACCAAGGCCTCAGTCTCTTATCAGAACCAAGAGAGATAGCAGCTAAACCTCCGAGAGCCCCGAGCCTAGAACCCGGCATTCTGGTGAGGGCCATGTGATCACCCATCCCCACGTACGTACATACACACCAGTTCTTCTTACCTAGGTAGTCCTCTTTTCCGCCCCCCGAAGCCCGGACCCTACTCCGTACTGCACACCCCATCTCCTCATTCATGGCGATCCTTTGGCTCCGCCGCAGCTCTGCACGCTCAGCAACAGCTACAGCTTCACTTTCTACTTGCTTTGCGTGCGTAAGGAACTAGCGGCTAGGCTGCGGGCGATCCGGCCAGGGCTGACTCGTGCCGTCGTCACACGCAAGCACACGCTCTTCAGCACACCGATCGCGGCATCTGAATCTCGTCCTTCACAGCGCGCCGTTGCGGCACGCATCTTGAAACTTAAAGGCCGCCTGGCCCCGATCGAACGGATGCACAATTCGCGTGCTCGTGCGTGCTCGTGCGTGCTGTGCGTGAACGTGGAGAATGTCGAGTCAGTGCGGCCCACAGTGCCAAAAGCGTACCAAAGTGCAGTTTCAATATTAAAGCCTGCTATACGGAGTATTGCCTGTCTAAAACTATCCCAAGGCGCGTCTAAAGAGGAATTTCGGGGTATTATTCTTTTGTCCAACGCCAGTCAGCCGTTATCCTTCGCAGGTGTCGCTTTTTTTTATCCCCGACCCGTCTAAGCGGAATTGTCGCCCAAAAGCAAAAAAAAAAGGCCGCCCATCATAATATGATACACTTGTAATCCTTCAAATGCGCCAGGCCGGATGCTAGTCCCCACAAGTCCATATCCGTCCAACAGTGTCTATAGTTCTGTTCCAAAAACTCCCATAATTTTCCCGTGCTCGCGCCATGTCACACAGACCGCTGCACAAGCTGAAATCCGTGACGCCTTCATCACCTGTTTATCGCGCCTTGTTCGGCAGTCTATTTCGAGAGCATTGCCTGGTCCGTAGCGAGCGTGATGACGGAGTCGGTGTCCGAGTCAGTTCGCACTAATGGTTCAGTAATGCCGGCTTCTTCATCCTCTTCGTACTCTTCATTGCGGCAGAATCCTGGCCTACGCCTCTCTTCTTTCATAAACAACCCTGGAACCCAACCAACTATGGCAATAGCGGCGCATGTCCACCAGGCCAGCCCAGATAATCCATGGCCATCCCCGAAGGTGTCCACGGCGCCTGAAACGGTGGGACCAAAACCACGACATACACTTGCGGAAGAAGCTGCAGCGCCATTCAACGTCCCTAGAACTTTCTTTGAGGGAGCGGCATTTGCAAGCATAATAGCCAACGAAGGGTATGACAGGGATTGAGCCGTGACTTTCCAAATCAGCAACAGGATAATACCAGCGATGCGGAAGTGCTGGGGAAGGAGAGCCAGATATGGTGCGCCCAAGTAGAGAAACGGATACAGAGCGATTGTGAGCCAAAATGTACGTAGGCTGCCCAATTTCTTACTGACCCATGGGAAAATAATGACCTGAGCAAACATCTGGAGCACCCCCTGCACAGCCAGGATGACACCAATCGTTTGCGTGGAAAAATGGAAGCCGCCTTTGAATTGGAACGGAAGTTTCTGCTCTGCGTCTGGACCTGGCTCCTCACGAGACATCAATATGGGAAGCAGTTGCTCCAAAGATATGGTATGGCTGGCGTCATATCAGTAATTGTTGGGCACATATTTTCGTTACACTTACAATGCCAGAATGCCGTAGCCAATTATGTTCAAGAGCACCTGTTTTGTGAATGCACCGCGGAGTGTTTGTGATGTCTGGCATTCTTTTTCCAGGGAGTAAGGCGGCGGCTCAGCAATAGAACCCCGAGAGCTGCATAGCGTGGGGGAGCTAACAATGCTCCGATACGCCTGAGCGTCATTGCCCCCCAGCATGGTTCTCATCTCATCCAGAGATCCATCTTTGTCGCTGAAGGGTTTACTGGCACTCCGTCTCCACACCTTACTCACGATCCATTGGCCAGCTTCCAGACCGCGATCCCGGTCGAGCTTCTTGTCTTCGTGCGTCTCCTCAAGAAAAAGGATTCCCACTGCGAGGCCAAAGATGACCACGGTCGTGCATACCAGGTTAGGGAGGAGATAGGGATATGTGTCAAAAACAGTTCCCTCGAAAAGTGTGGGGTAGCTGTTAGCAGGACGTGCCAGGATACCGCCAAGACTGGAACCAATAATGGTGCTACAGGCGTTGAGTAATAGCATGAAATAAAGTTGACAATTCAACGTACCCGAGACACCAGATAAAAGGCATTATAGAATAGGCCCGAGCTGTGAAAGTCAGTGTCTACGCTCTGCGGAACAATGGAAGAGGATAGCTTACGCTGATGCGCCTCGACCGTAACCAGCTCTGCGACGGTCGTTTGAAGGACGCCGATATTCCTGCACATGGGTCTTAGCGAATATTACCGTACTAAGCGGCACGAATGACCTCACCCGTTCAGCAATCCTCCAAGCGCCCGCGCAACGAGTGCCATTGGTAGATTTTTAGCGAACCCAAACAGCAGCATGCTCAGGCCCGTTCCGAACAGGCCGCTCAGCAGTACTTTCTTACGTCCCACGCGGTCACTCAGTCGCCCCCAAAACACACCGCTGGCGCACTCTGCAAAGGCGAATGCGGACGTGACCATGCCAACGTACATCGAGATCTGAGCTTTGTCGTGCGCAATTCCAAAAGAATCCACCATATAGTACGCATACGGAAAGATGGACATGAAAGCAATTGGCTCGCATATCCTACACAGAGCTGCGCGACAATCAGCAACGGCTATTGAATGTCATCACAATCATTCTTACCAAGTATTGCCATCTGCTTCACTGGGAAGGGCGCGGTGTCCCGCACGAGGGCATATGCCCCGCGACCGCGAGCCATAAGTGCAATGTGTAGGCAGTGGGCGAGAAACGATGTGACTAAGATTGTTCAAAGGCAGAATGGTGGAATGGACTTGTGTGGAACAAGAAAGATTATCGAAGTGAGTGGTAAGTACAGTTCATGTGCGATTTGCGTCAGGAAGGGCCACGACCTCCAAGGCTTTAGGGGGAGGCTCGTTTGATATTGACACGAGCGTCACAAGATATATAAAGCAGAGAAAGATTTAAGTGGCGTCCTGAAAGCGGATAGCCCGCTGCTGGGACAAGGATTCTGGCGGCGGGGAGAAAACGGAGAGACAGGCGGTGATTGCTGTGTAAGTGGATACGTAGGACAGTAGTGAGCGGATAGGGACAGCGGAAGGACCATGCACATGTTATTGGGAGGACCCACGATGTCGTGGCTTGACGAAACGGAGGCATGATTTTCTGAATAAGCGACCAGGAAATGCTGTGCAGGCGGTCAAATCCTGCTAGCTACATGTCACTTTGTGACTCCAGGGCGACCGGATGTGAAGGGTAACAGTGTGCCCGAATGAGAAGGGCTTTGGTAGCTGCTGCGACCCCTGAACGTGGGCCAGGGCCGTGGAAGCTTTGCAACACACTGGACTGCTGTCGGCTTGAGCGGAACCCATGGAATTGGGCTTGCTAGAGACAGCCGAGTTAAGGCGGACTAGGGCAGCATGAGAGCGTTGAGGACGACGTGCCATGACTTGGAACTCGCAAAGACGATCACAGCGCACGTCCCGGCAAAAAGATGTGGGCTTGGGCTAGTCCTGCAGCCTAGGAGCCCTCGTCCGCATCCGCGGGTTTGGCCTTCAGAGCTGCACCACACAGCACGCCAGGGCTCCCTGCCGAGCCTCGCAGTAGGAGGTGAACATCGTGCCGACCGTCGCTGGCCGCTGAGAGTCCGCAAACTGAGGCGGAACCCCTTCCTGGTTCCCCGGGAGGCAAACACCTCTGATCCGGTCCGGACGCCCTCATTTGCTACAGTGCTAGCAACTAGCCCTCGGTGACGAGAATATCTGCTCAGGGGCAGCAGACACTGGAACGAGGAGGGCGATCGAAGGCTTGAAAGTGCACGAGTCATTCTGCAGAGCTGTCGGTAACTGCTTTAGAGAAACGCGGCGCCCGCGAATCAGCTTGCCCAATCTGCTGCATTATCCGCTCCTAAGGTTTGGCAGCAGGGCAGCATCAAACAGCCGCAATGGCTCCGATAATCCCTAAAATGGCGGTGTATGTGGACAAGGCCTCATTCAGTACAAGAACAATAACATCCGGGTTCGGTTCGCGGTGATGTGCACACAACACAGTGCATTTGCTTCGCCTTCTGACGGTATGTACGTGGACAACGATACCAGTCATCAGCGCCGTCCCCGGCGGTCTAGGGCGCGACTCGCGAGCTCCGTTTGCCTGCTGAGGAGGATGCAAGAGGTTTCGTGTCTACTCATCAGTGCTCCCTGGCGCTCCGCGGCTGGCGATTTTATTTGCTGCCCCAGGAATTATTACCTCCACATACCCTGACGGCACTGTCAGCGTGATTTTGCAGCGTCCAACACGACCTTGTCGTGGAGCTGTGGGCTGAATCTGCGGGCAGCCCATGGTCTGGCTCGATGCCTGCTTTCGTAAACGCCTGCAAAATTCTGTTCTTAATGAGCGTTTTTTCATTCCTGATTGTTGCTGTCATCAGCGCATCATGGCCCAATGTACCATCAGCTGACACGTCCTCCGCGAACGTTTACGATTCGCAGCGTCGCTGAGCGCCTACATGGCTGCCCGATCCAGCGTCTTGTCCTCGCCGCTGATGAGTCGGTCGCAGTCCTCCTCATACGTGGGTCCGGGAATGCTTCCGTCGCGTGTCGCCAGCCTAGCTGTCGCAGAAGCAGCGTGGACGATAGTTTGCGCGGCGTCACTGAACAGAAAACAGTAAGCCCAACGGCTGTTTCAATGCCGGCTTTGCGCTAAGGTGGAGCAGCATACGTTGCGACGGTAAATCTGTGCTTCTATTTACATAAGGCTGGAAGGTGCAGCAATTGGTCAGGGTGGCTTGCATTTCCCACGCGAGATTTGACAGATGAACAGGGGCATCAGAAGGGCTTGAGACGTCCAGTCTTCTTAGTGGCTTCTGGCCTCGAAACCGCGTGACGCCAGGCCGGCGGGTTTGCTCCATATGAATCTTCCGATGGGGGCGCTAGCATGAACGCGTGTGTTAAATTCGAAGTCCCAAGCTGTCTCGGCGAGGAGGCATCCGAGAAGCAGCGTGCGGATGAGGCACTGGGGGGGGGGGGGGGTGTTGGGGTTTTGGGGGAAAGGTGAAGCGGCCCCTGTCGTCGCCGGGCTTCGAGGGATTCTGGAAGACAAGCCAGAAACGAATCGCTCGCGTCCAGGCGAGGCCAGGTGACCTAAAACCCGGCAACATGGGTCGAAATATCTCCGATTTGATCTCCTTTTCCACATTCAAAATGAACGTCACTCACCTCGCCTGGCACTTTGCTGACCACGTGAACTGGATCCGCCCTCACGTCCGGGCTTGAGGACAGCACTGGGATGGTACCAGTTTCACGTTGACGACTGGAGCCAGCACATTTCGAAGCGGAAAATGAGTTCCACAGCATATAATGGTAGTATGTAGCCTTGTCGGTGGACCAGCGCGGGTGCTCCGCAACATCAGATCCCGAGTTGCTTGCCCAATGTCTCGCGCGGAAGCGAAGGAAAGCGGGATCCACCCGCGTGGGAAGCTCTCGTCACTGACACCGCTTTATGATGGGTGACGTTCCCAATGGCGCCTTGAGCCGCCATGGAGAGCGAATTATCGTCGTGCTGACAGCCCAAGCCGTTACATCTGCGCATCTGACGCTGCTGTTCGCGCCTGACCGCAATAACGATGGACTGCCGTGCATGTGCATGTACGACTGCGCGACAGATCTTCCTGGATATTTTTGCTGCAGTGCTTACAGGCTTGCTCGCTGATTCCCATCAACCTGTTTCTGCGGGACGCCTTGCTGCGACGGAAGCTGGCTGTAGACCGGTCCAAGAGGGAAAGCGGGTCGGATCGACCATGTCTGGTGGGACAGATAATAGCCGCCTCCATGTGATAACTGAGATTCTCCGTGTGCCTCTTCTGCATCTCGGAAATAGGGTTTGGGCGTGCGCACAAAGGGTAGATGCACCATTGCCATGTTGCCACGTCGTGGATATATCAGGCGGCTGAGTTTCTTCAGGGCCTGCATCCTGCTCGCGGCGTCCGGTGAGGAATGACGAGGTGAAGAGTTCCCACGGCGGAGAGAGGGAAGATTTGAGATGCGAGGGGCGTGGTGGAGGGCTGGGGACCTGGATCAGCATGGGATGGTACGGAAAGGGGCTAGTGCATTGCTCCTGTCCCAACCTAGCGCCAGCTTCCAGTGACCTCAAATGCTGGTCGCTCTATAGCACCACCAAGCCCAACGGTATGCCTCTTCCCGACTCTCTACCCACTCTTCTGTCCTTTCGGAAGCAACGCCTGCTAGTTGAGTTGTATGTCGTGTGCGCAGGACAGCTCGCAGCTGGAATCTAACACCCCCCCCAACAGCGCTAGCCTGAGGGCCGCCCACCTCGATGGCGTTTTCGTGAGCATCACTCCGGGAGACCCTACGCTCTGGGTGGGCGTCGTTTTTGTACGAAAAGGTACTGCTCCTGCTGTGGGACTCGCCGGCGCCGTCCCGGTGCCTGAGATTCTCTGTGGCGCTGGCGTTCGACGGTTGAGTCCATTTGTTCGCAGCTCGCCATGAGGCTCGTCACATCGTTAGCATGTTCACAGTCCGCCAGGTCCTTATGCTCCCGCAATTCTGCGCTTTCAAATTTCTTTCCCACCCAGCTACCCTACTCTGCCTCCGCTCGTGACCTTCTCGACCGACGTCTTCCACCCACTGCTCACGCCACTCACGACGTACACGTATACGACCGGATCTTCAGACACCGATACCGTTAGTGCCACCGACGAGGAGCGGTTACCGCCAGGAGGATTTAGCCTGCGCCATGGGTTCCCGCAGTGGTTCGGCCGCGCTCGGAGGTCTGCTCCGAGCTCTCGCAATGTGAGCGGATCCGGCACGGCAAGCCCAGCGCGGAGTCAAACGCCTGTGCTGCTCGAATCTAAAGATGTTCCTACAGGGATCTCGGAGCCCAACATTTCTCCCGTGACAAGCAAAGACGCATCGATCATCAATGTGCTGGAATATATTCGTTCCACCTTCAGTGATGAGGCAGTCCTGGACTCCGTACCATTGGAGGCTGCCGCAAACCCAGGAGCATATCATGCTTGGCGCACTTATCGTGCAGGTTCGCTGCAATCCCAGCGGTCGCCATCCCCGAGCTCGCCCATCTCCGATTCTCAGGCCAGTGCAACAGGAAGAGTGCCCGAAGGCTCCGCGCTCGGACGAAATCGCAGGCCAGGAGAGTGGAACTGGGAGGGCGTCTGGGAAGAACGAGTAAAGAAGGCAGTCCGAGCAAGTCTATCAGAGCCCGTACTTTTCGGTGGAGGGACAGCTGGTGAAGACATTGTATGCTGTCAAGGCTCCCCCAAAGTCTATTGCTTCTAACCCCTTTGTAGATTCGTTTTCGTGATAGCGATGGCGAGGGCATGGAGAAGATGAAGAGCCAGTTACAAGATGCAGTGTCAAGACTTGCAGAAGCGTAAGATTGGCGATAGGTAATCGCATTGTCTTAAAATTTCCTATTATTCGGTTAATCATCATGATACCCCTAAGTCTCTCTTTTCGTTCAAAGTTGATTGCAGTACAATTCCAGGCATTTACTACTTCCTTGGTATTGTCATAATGGCTGAGTTGCAGCGTCCCTTTTTGCTTCTAGTCGTTTGGTATCGAGAGAGGAAATAACAATGACGATGCATGGTTCCCGGCTTTTGGTATTTCGAGTGAGGAAATAACGGTAGAAAAGTCCTTTCCAACTCTCGCTTCGGTGCCGTCTAGTCTTGTTGTCTCCTTTCTATTTCGCTTTCCTCCTTCACCTACGCCCAAATATCCCATGTCCCAGGTGGATTCGAGATCCACGGGCTTATTTACATTCGCAATTTTATTTCTCGATCATCGTCTTGGAACCCAGGGGACTATTGCCGAGCTTCAAGCGCCTGTGTTTGTTGAAAGGGGCTTCTAACACCATTGGGAGTACTAGAGGGTGTTGGAGTTGGGCTGCACAGAAAATTCGGCATAGCAACGAGCAGTGAAAGCAAACGACGGTCATTGTTAAGACACGTGCCCCCTCCCCCCGCGTTGCGCTAGGCATGGCGGCGATGGCGGCAAGTGACTTTCTCTCTCACTACACTGAACTCTTTCCTGCACCTCTCAATGTGGAGAAGAGGGCGTCGAGATCTACCTTCAGCCTCAAATCGCTACGAAAATTCAACCGGCGACGTGGTCGGAGCAGCGAAACCTCGAGTGGATTCGAGGATCTCCTAGACCAAATCTCAGAGGATCTCTCAGTTCCGCCCATTAGCAGAGTCCCGGGCAGTGAGCCTTTGGTTGTTCGAAAGACGCGAGTCTCAACCACTACTTCAAATTTCACATTCTCGACTGTACCATCCTCGACTAGAAACGACGCGAGTCGCAGAGTATCAACACTAAGTAATATATCTATGTCCTCGACTTCATCGATGCCAATCATCTCAAAACTGTCTTCCCTCTTCGGGAGAGACAAGAAGCGTAGTCCAACGCGTGCTGTGGCACCGGACCAGGCGGCACAACCGAACACGGTTCAATCAACCATTCCGACTCTCGAGGTATCTACAACTATTTTGCCGGAGATAAGTGTCCTGGAGTCCGATGAACCCTTCTGGGTGCAGGTCCAAGTTGAAGGCGTCTTGCACAACTCGATGAACCAATCACATGGTTCTATCGACGTGGTTTTGCTCATCGACAATTTGTAAGTTGGGAAGCGAATAGCGTATGACCTTTGAAGGATATTAATATTTCTCAAAGCTACTACGTGACAGCCAATTACTTTCGACAAACAATGGATGCGGCAAGCGCAATGATCAATCTTCTCGACCCACAGGACAGACTCGCCATGTACGCGACCAAGTGTACTCACCATGACCCTTCCGGAAGCCATTCGGAGCAATTGTTTTCCATGAAGCAGATGGATGAAGAGGCGAAGAAGATCTTTCGAGACCGTGCTGTTCCCGAGCTTTTAAGTTATGGAACACAAAGACGCTCACCACTTCGCGGCAATCCTTCGATGGAGCAAATCGTCACGGCTATTGCCCAATCTCTTCATGAATCAGACAAAGGAATTCACTTCATCATCCTATCCCCTGTCGTCAGTCCACTGCGCAAGGCCATCACTTGTCTCAAGACGTCCCACCCCAATCTCCAGATCCACCAGGTAAACCCAGGAGTCTTACCATACCACAAGAACCCAATCACCGAAGAAGAATTCCTCAGTGAAAGCTGGAGCGATCAGATTGGCGCCTATAACTACCTGACTCCTGAACCAGCCAAGGACGTCCTCGAGAAGATCCTCCAGCTCGCCCATGGCAGAAAGCCATGCGGCACCGTCACCGACCTCCACCTCCGCCTACAGCCCTGGGACGGTTGCAGCATCCTGGCCACCCAGGGCCAACTCAAGATCCCCCATCTCCGCCCCGGACAAGTCCATCGAGTCTTCGTCCAAGTCTCGGTGGCCAAGGATGTGACCACTACAGTCCCGTCCGAGGGCCTGGAGCCTGTCCTAGCATCTGCCATACGCCAGGATAGGGCTCCGGGCGAGTTCCTGAAGCGGGCAGAGGAGGCGGGGTCGGAGCTGGCCCTTGTGTTGGAGGTGGAGGCCCTCTGGCACACCGACCTCCACCCGCGACCCACGTACTGCGCGACGCATACGCCCCTGATTATCATCGCCAATCTGAGCCCGACTGTCCATTTCTCAGGCAAGAAAATGGACCGGGTCACGATCTTCGAAGGGCGTGTATACCAAGCAGTATTTGGGTTGCGGGTTGGAGGTGCCATGAGGGCCTTCACGGAGGTGAGGCGCTCAGCCTCGGAGGTCGTGGAGGAGTGGGCGAAAGCCATCCCCGCGGCCTTTGAGGCCGAGCTCCTGGAGCAGAGGCAGGCAGAGATGGATGAGAGGAGGGTGAGGGAGGGGAGGTTTTGCGAGGATGGCAGGGTGGTGCAGGTGGTGAGTAGGGGGTGGTAAAAAAAGGGGGGGGGGGGGGGGGTAGAAGCTGGCACAATGGGTTCTTCATTTCTTCTTTGTAATATATAGTTGAATTGTATTATATTGGAGACATTCTAGGCCAGGGCGCCCATAGGATCCCACAGTTCCAGCATCTTCGGCTTCTGCTCTAGCACCTTGCGGATGGTGGAACTGACCACGGACGGATCAACAACGGCCTGGTAAACATACTCATCCATCCACTCGTCGCTCATGACGAAGTATCCCTTGTCGCCCACGCTGTCGCTCCAGCTATTCTCCACCCTCCAGCGCACGCTCTGCCCGTCAATGACGTGCACGGCCGTCAGCACCATAGCATGCGTCATCTGGCTCTCTCCTGTCATCAACCTCTCCGCCTTCTTCATGCCCAGTTTGATGTTGAAACCCAGCTCGTACTCAAACAAGCCGGTATCCATGATGCCCTTGTTGGAATCAGAGAACTTGCCAACGTCGGAGCCGAAGAAGACGGGCATGCCGCGCTGCAGCATGGTGATGCAGGCGCGCTTTATGGTGGCCATGTCCACGTTGACATAGGTCACGGGGCGGCCCTCGAAGACGTTGCCAAGGCGCTTGACGGAGAGGAGGCGGTTGTAGGCATTGCGGGGGTCGTTGACGAGGGAGAAGAGGGCGTTGACGTTGGTCCCTGAGAGGGCGCGCAGGGTGCGGGTGTCGGAGAGCTCCTTTGCGAAGGCGATGGGGCGCGTCTTCACGCTGTGGAAGACCCCGTCCGAGTCGTAGAAGTCCCAGGTAAACGGCTTGTCGGGCGCGGGGGGAGGACCCAGCATCAAGGTTAGGATGAGGTGGATCTCCCGGAGCATTTTCTCCTTTTCGAAGGATAGGATGGCGGGGGTGGTGCTGGAGCAGGAGGCGAGGGATCGGAGGCGGATGGCGTCTTCGCGGAGCTTGGTTGTGATTAGGCGGTCCATGACAGAGGAGTTCATGGCGTTGTAGGAGTCGGGATAGAGGGTTTGGGGCACGAGGCCGTACTTGGATACCAGGTTCGCGACCATGTCCCATTGGCCGCCGTCGCCGACCGGGCTGGCGAGGAGAGCCTGGACGAGCCGGCTGTCAATGTCCTCGGAGAACGTGTCGAGGATGTTCTCGAGGAAGTAGTTGGCTTTTTCGATCTTGTCCCAGTAGAAGAGATAGGCTTGGGAGAGCTGGAAGGAGGACAGATGGTACTTCTTCATGATAGCAATCCTAAAGACATTGGTTGAGGCGAAGAGCCAGCATCGGCCTGAGGAGGCCTGGTTGGTGACGGGTGAGCCCTCGGTCGGAATCTTGATGTTGAAGTTGTGGATGTCGGCAATAGTGGTTGCACGGGAGGACAGCACTGCGTTCGCATTGTTCGAGCTGAGCGCCGCCAGTGCCAGGCGATTCTGTGTGAATATGTTGGCACGTGTGGCCGGATGCTAGTGTCGATCGAGTTGTCTACGCACCTTGGGATCCTGCATGAGCTCCTTCTCCCATTCTTTGATCGCGGCTGCAGACACATCTTGCTTGTGAGGAATCTCAGAGGCGTTCTTGGGGCCTTTGCTGATTTAGTTCACGCTCTAAGCGCTGTATTGAGCGAGCGAAACATACGGGCTTCTCCTCCGACGTGGACGTAGTCATCCTTCTCGTCAAACGGCTTATCGTTGCTCATGTGGAGAGCTTGCAGGCGCTCCAGCAGCTGCTCTCGGATATCCGCCTCGGCAGCGGAAGGCTTGGTGTTGATGGAGCCCATGGCGTTGCCGGCGAGCAGAGGGAGCGAGAACGCTTGAAGTACTGGAGCAAGGAAGAAGCAATGAATATGGCGTAGTGAAAAGGTGGCCGGCAGCCAAATGGCCGTCCCCATCATGGTGCACACCCTCCCAGGCTGTTGGCTTACCTTATCGGCAACCGACAATGCCAGGGTCCAGCACTCCAGAGGCGCTCGACGTGGATCCGTGGCTGGAGGCGGCCTTGC
Source organism: Lojkania enalia (assembly GCA_010094045.1). Classification (NCBI taxonomy): domain Eukaryota; kingdom Fungi; phylum Ascomycota; class Dothideomycetes; order Pleosporales; genus Lojkania; species Lojkania enalia. Next base: position 193,846 of record ML986637.1, read on the forward strand.
CAATCATCTGCCAGCACCGGCGCCTGCACCAGCCTCAGGCGCCCAGCCCCAGGAACGCTCGGGGCATCAGGGGTAAGCACCGAATCTGATGATGTTGGAGCCTTGTGGCCGGGGGCCCATCCTCAGGTCGTCAGCGTCAACGGCCCATTCCTGACCGTGGGACGCGGCAACTGTGCGCGACAATGGTGCAGCGCATATGCGAGACGCATCTACGACATGTGAATGCGCCTACTCAACTCACGGCCAACCGGGCTGCGAGGTACACACTACGCTTGGCAATGACTGCGCCATGCTGAGCATCGTTTTCGTACCAGGTAAACCGCGTTTCAAGAGTTTCGGTGGACCGGCGCCGCTTCTACGCCTCCTCCTTGGGTGTCTTGGACACTTTTTAAATAGCCAAAATCTCTATCGCCGCGCACACCAGAGTCCCTCACCCACTCCTCTTCATCCAACCCTGCTTTGTGCTGTCCTGCAACCCTCCTCGCTCAACACCTAGCCATTCTCGGTCTCAGCACCAAAACTCCACTCCAACATGGCCAACGCAAACGTCAACTGGAAGAAGCGCATTCTGGTGCCTCTGTGGGTCATTAGGATTCTGCTGATGCTCCTCGTCATCGTCATTTATGCCCTTGCCCTGGGTGTAGTCGCACGCGACAACGACGAATACACCAAGCCAGCCATTGGGTAAGGTGCCCGTCGCCTCCTGCACGGCTTCCTCCATCACTAACTATAAATCTCCAGCGTGGTCGTCATCTTCATGCTCATGATCGTTGCCGTTCTTCTCATGGACGTCCTCGCAATTGTCCTCTTCCTTCGCGATGCCCTCAAGCCCAAGACCTTCCTCATTCTGAACGTCGTGCAAACGAGCTTCTGGGCCGGTGTCCTGCTCCTAGACATCGTCGCCATCGCAAAGGACAGCGAAGGACGGAAATATGCCTATGGCATCGCGTTCACAGTCTTCGTTTTGTAGGTTTCCCTGGCGTCCAGCACAGGGCTTCTATTTCTGACCAGCCTCAGCCTCACCTTTGTTGCCCTCCTCATCTACGCAAGCGTCCAGTTCCACCGAGTGCGAAAGCAAGCACAGCGAGGCCACTACGCCCCCACACTCAACCCAGGCATGCCGGCCCCGGGATACCATCCGCCCTCCTACGGAAACGTCCCGTACCCTCAACAACAAGGAACCGTATACTACTCGCAGTCTGGCCACTCGGTTGAGCTCAGCAGTACTCATACTCCATATCAAAGCCAGGGACCTGCCGCGGACTACTATAACGGACAAGGCGTTAAGCCTGCACAGATGGTGTAATGTGCAGGGCGTAATTTGCCGGTGTCAGGGGGTGTGTTTTTATACTGCAAGAGAGCAAGCATAATGCCTATCACGCTAGTTTATAGGGTTTTATGAACGACAGTAATGAAGATACCAAAAATTGAATGTATTTCATATTCATAATCCAGAATATTTTCTGGTTTCGGAAGCAATACAATGTCTCTCAAAAGGCTTCAAGCTACTCTGCCTGCAATAGCAAGGGTAATAATATTCTACCTAGAATGCTAAATTTGGGATTTTCAGAAACAATGATCAAGCTATAGGGATTCGCTCGGGCTCGCCCATTTCTATGCGCCCTTTCCATCCTTTTTCAACTTCCTCAAAATCTCAACACTTACAAATCAGTCGCTAGATCCAATGCCCTTTCGATTTCCTTTCGTTAGTACCATTTATTAGCTACAGTACGCCCAACCTCACTACCCACAACACTACACCTCATGCGCCCATCCTCCGCGCGAAACACAGCTTCACTACGCCACATCCCACAATCTCAAGATCATCACTCGCCTACTCGGGATGCCATCAAGCCCTTTCACCACACGAACCAATCGTAGGGATTTTCTGTTGTGGCGTCTTCTGTATTGCTCTTTATTTTTCGGCTGAGAGCGTGCGGTTGTGAGTAGCGGTTCGCCTTTGTATTGATTTATTTTAGTTTACGGACATATGCATATATCTTAGGTATGTGCGGGTGTTTCTGGGTGGGGGGAGATGAAGATGAACGGGTGCCGACGTTTGGGGCTGTCTTGGTAGGTAATTTCCCCCCCACCCCCAAAAATGTTTGTAGGAAACGTAACTTGAACTGCGAACACGGATTCTGGGTGATAAAATGAGTTGCTTGGAAAACTATCTGCGATGTGTTTGTCTTCATCTAGTGTACGAGTTTTTTTTTTTAGATGTTTTATCTCATGTTGTTGTTTTCATCTCATTCTTAGGCCTTGGATCTGTCTTGTAACCATCCTATGCGGTATCAGCAAAGTGTTCTGATGACTATCAATATAAAAGACCCTATCGCCCACACGAAAATCGTACGATTCGCCTCGCTCACATATTCGTCTTCAACTAACACTCTTTCCTATCACCATCTATTGAACGCGTCCAGTCACAAATTCTCCGCCGCCGGCAAGGGAATCTGTTTCTGGATTGTAAAACGCTTATCTGATCGACACTCTCTCCTGTATTCGTCTACGTCGATCTCCATATTCGGTGACGAAGACTTCCGTTTCAAGACGACGTGCACAGAACGGGAAAGACGCGTATTGGTGTATTGGTGGTGTCGAGTATCACTGCCTTTGACGCTCTATCGTAGATTTTTGAGCTGTGTGCTAGGGCTTGGCCATGAACAGAGCTGAGGCACAAGTTCGAGAGCGAGAGTACGGTTCGAGTTGATCGACGGGTCTACCGTGGGATATTGTACTAGAAATGTTATTCCGAGCGCGGGAAGGCGCGGGCAACGGGCTAAGGAAGTGAATATGCCTCACCGACGTGCAGGACGTCTCAGACGCAGTCGAAGAAGTACAAATAGCTCGGGATTCTCCAGCAGAGAAATTTCCAAGTTAACATCTCAACCCCTTCTACCGATTTCCCACTGCTGCTCGCCCATCTTTCAATATCATCAGACTCCTCAGTTACTCGTGACTGGAATACAAACATAAACCAAGCAAAATGCAGTTCTCCATCCTCCTCTCCTCCATCCTATCCCTTGCCTCCGCCGCCGCCATCAGCGAGCGTTCCCCTACCAAGGTTTCCGGCCGCGACGCCGGAAGACTCGTTCAGCGCGATGGCCCCTGCAGCGAGCTTTACGCGCCGCTTTGCTGCCAGCTCGATGTCAGCGGCGTTGCGAATTTAAACTGTGAGAGTGGTGTGTACTCCCCCTTTCCTCTCCCTTAGAATTCCATCCCATTCCATCTGTTATCTGTTCTTTTATGACTTAGTGCGTGATCAAGCATCACACAAATCTCTGTTCTACCAGAGTATGTCCGTTGGTTTGGGGGAGAGATGTTGATGTCTTTTAGTCGGCGACGTGGAGACCACAGAGGAGTTTGAAGCGATTTGTGCCGAGACGGGGCTTACAGCCGAGTGCTGTGTACTTGCTGTCGGGAGTGATGGGTTGGTTTGCACTGCTGCTTAAATGCGTAGTATTCGCAACTAAAACAACCTTGCTTGGACTCAGATAGGGGACTTGGAGGCTACAGTGGTGTCTGGTAGTGGGTCTATGGACTCAGTATGGATGAGGTTGGAATTTTCATTCAATTGTAAATATTTCTTTTGTTGTAGAGATGGGATATATGCACTGTAGTGACGCTGGGGTAATGGGTGTGATTGGAAGGATGGACTTGGCATTCGACTGTAACTCTTTTTTTTTTTTTTTTTTTTTTTTAAGTTATTAGGGTCGGAATTTAGTTCGGCCACATATACTGAATTTGTGGTGATATCTACCTTGATGATCACGCTTCGATGAGCTTCTGCGACTTTGAAACCTATCGAAACCCTGTAATACATGACCGAACAAACTTCCAATTAGTCGAACCACTTTGCAAATACAACCTGGAAAGCACCAACCTAATCACGAAGATGAGTCGCCTCATGCCGCTTCATAGCGTCAGCACAACCGTCAAAATGGCCATGATTTAGTGGTAGTTTGCTTTCATTGGATTCCGTTGTAGAAAAAAAAAAAAAAAAACGCTAGCTCCAAATCGCAGATATGACCGCCATGCAAGCGCAATGCTCCTATCAGTACGCCGTGAAAATATCCCATGACAAAAGACTTACCCACGAGAACGCCTCTCCTTCGTGTACCTGCGGTCTTTATCCTCACTCTGAGATCTTTGTCATCATGCGCGTAACTCTATCCACTGCACTACTCGGCTTCTAGGCTATCTCGCACACACTTCCTAGCCCTCTTCTTGAACTCGGCTGGGTTCTCACGCCACATTGCTGCGGCCTCGACGTTGGCTGGGGACTCGTCGTTCGGTGAGCTGAGCATGGATATCACGGAGAGAAGAATCGTTTCGGGAGTTTGGACGGGGGACCAGCGCTCACTAGCAGATTCATAGCCGTATTTGTCTTCCTCCGGGGGATGCAGGATCGAGATGCAGACCTCACCGTTGGGGTAGACTGTGTGATGTTAGTAAATAGGTATCTGGAGTGTGAGCGGCGGGGGATGGGTTAGGGTGGGGTAGGTTTGTAGGTGTGAGATGTTTGGGGACTTGGCGAGGAGACGTACTGTTTGGATGGAAGATAGGCGTTTCAAAGCGCATTTTTGGTGGGAGCAGGGGGTATTCTGATGGGAAGGTGAGGTGCGCGCGAAAGAAGCCACCTACACATTACGTCTGTTAGTTGCTTCCACTAGGATAGTATCGCACTGTGTAAATCTGGGGAGTGGCTAGGTAAGCAGGAGTATCATACCTCCGTAGAATTTCGTGTCGTCGTTGATCATTAGCATGACCTCCCACTCGAATACATTGTTGTCTACGAGCCCACAGCTGATACCGGGAATATCCTTGTCGTTTTGCATTTGCTTTAGTTGGCGCGAGAGGAGGATTGCGGCTGATGATGAGGATGCCATGTTGTTCGCGTGGTTGTGGGTTATTTGGGAGAAGAGTTCTGAGGTAAAGGAGCCCTGGAGGGGAGGGAGGGGGCCCGTGGTGCTGCGGCGAGGCCTGGCGGGGAACGAGCGAAACTTCCTTTACGTGGTGCCCCTGCTTAATGGTTGGTATTCGGAAGCTTGAGATAAGCGCAGTAAGTGCTAGATATTTCGAGACGTTGCTCGCCAAACAAGAAAATTTCGCAGCTGTCGTGCGGTCGGGCGGTGTTTAGGCAAGGTTATTGTTCCATCGAATGATAAGGTGCGCAATTTAATTGTTAGGTAGATCGTATGTTAAGCGGGTCCGTCGGCAAGAAGGTCAATGGTAACTGCAAGATGTATGCAGTGAAATGTGGTGAACAATGAGTGAGTCGTTGTGTTGCAGAAGCAAGTACTCGAGATATGTTGTGCCTCCAATAGAGGTGCCGCAAATGGCGAGATCTGCCAAGACGGCTCGAAAAGCAAGGGAGGGAGAGCTTGGCCGCCCATTTTACTCGTATCGGGGGGACTTCATTATTCTTGCCCTCTATTAAGAGCGGCTTCTATCGCGGTTGATTAGTTTGCAACGAGCATTATATACATGACTGTACTGTGACTTTGTTGAGGCATATGTACATTTGATACAAAAGCAAACAAAAAGATTGTGAAGGAAGACAACAGATCAAGCCCGGACAATGGATCGTGCAGTCCCTGCTGCGAGCCCATTTTCTCGCCAATATTCTGGAAGAAATGTTCTTATTATAAGTGCCATATTCCCCTGCGTCTTGAGCAGTGGGAAGAGACGCAAACAGCAAAGTCACTTAAAGGTAATAGAGACCGAGCATAACCCCTAATATACTCGCCTAAAATGGCCTGACCAACGGAATGCTAGAGTCCATGCTTGATTTTGACAGGCGCACCAAGTCTTCTCGTGGAGGCCTGGCACTAGTTTTCGTTCTTACTTTCACATTCATCCTTGTTCACTTCCCCCCAGGGCTCCGGTAAGGGACAGCCGTTTTTTTGGATTCGAGTCTCGATAGTGGCTTAGCGCGAATGAAAAGAATAACAGCGAAGATGAGATGATACGGAGATAGTTGCTAACCGTAGGTGCTTCAACGGCTAACAATCCCTAGAATTACAGTCAGAGCTTTGTTTGTGGTAGTTCATAGGCCGCTGGCACGGTTTCCGCCACGATTCTAGAACGTCTCCCATAATGCTAAAGGTATGATATACGAGGATGGACAGACAATCTCTACTAGAATTCTAGTAATGGTGCTACAGAGGGGTAAGCACCTATTTATGCTTGGAGTGGTCTTGTGACTAGACTAGGGTCTAGATAAAAATGGGTCATATAGGAAGATAGCGAGGAACTAGTGCTCCAGAAATAACCATTCGCTCAATGTCAAACACGAGACAAATGATGAATTCTATCGCCGTCGAAGCGGATGAAGATTCCATAATGGGAAAGAATGAGAGGAATACGTGCAGCCCGGTCAATCTAGACGGAGCATTGACCCAACAGCTTGTCATTCACTTAAAGATGTCTGCCTCAAAGAGGTGTCCACAAGAAGCTAGTATTGCCACATTACTTCGCCCGGAGTAGAGGCAATATTCGGTTATTTTGGGTATAGTCTGGCGAGTATGAGTAGTCGAAACATTCAATGAAATACGGGGTATGGGGCTGAATACAGCAGTGCTTTTTCTGAAATAGAGGGGGCGAAAAGATCCTGATGATTACTAAAGTAATCGTCGAGAGCATTGCAGAGGGAATGGATGACGGAAAACGGAAAGTGTGTAGGCGAATCTCACGCCATGTAAGCTAGTAGAATCTTTTCACCTGATCCTGCGAGCTTTGACGCCGCGCAGAATCAAAAAAATTCGCTTCCGCATTATGGAATACTCAAATTCCTTTGCTTTTTCTATGCTCAGCAGTTGAACATAGACCGCTATTAACCGTACAATGTTAACATTCTGCGGAACTAAACCATTAAGATAAACTTGACGATTAATTTGCCGAAGCCGAATCGGCATTGCTAGTTGTCGGCAACATCACGTAGTATACGAATGTGCCGGAAAGTTGTGAACTGAAGTCTAGACTCAAGAAGTAGGAAAAAGGTGCGGGAAGCGAAAGAACAATGAGAGCTGAAAGTGTATGCCTCTTGTGGGGCTTGCGATACACCAATAGCAATGACTATAGTAGTCATTTGGAAATCGATTTACTTTTATCCCGTATCTTCAAGGGCGCCACACACAGTGTTTGGGAGAAGTGTTCCCAAGTACGGTCTGCCGCAGAAAATGGCAGATGGCACGTGGTTCGCCTGCATCAACCCCTCATGAAGATCAATAACAATTCGTTGAAGCCTTGCCGACTCCTGAGGCCACTGGCGTTTTTTCCACTGGGCTCTATCAATCCTGCTGCAATAGTTTCCAGTCTGTCGGGCCCCAACAAGTGTAGGTAATCTTCTTATGATCAGTAAGCGGCACTATTCAAGGATGTTCGGCGGTCTTATCCGTGTCACTACTGAGCAGGAAAACGGAATTTGAATGTCATCGCCCCTACTCTACGACGGCTGAAAATGATACCGAGTCGGTCATTCCGCCTTCTGCGCTGCGTTGAGTCTTCAAAAGCTCTCTTTGGACAGTGCAAAATGAGGACTCAGGATAAAGTTGCGCAAAGATTGAGCGGCGCTGTCAGCGCAGCAACGCCAATCGTAAGGTGTACCGTCTCACTTGGGGGCGCACTCGCCTTGTCAGTCCCGATCTAAGACCCTTTAAGCATAAACCAGAGGTAAATGTTTGACAGGGGGCACCATGATCGGGAGGCTTAGCAAAGTTAGGAAGCGACTGGACAAGGGTGTCACAGCGAGTCGTGCTCATTCAAGAGAATGATTTGTGACAGAAGCGTTAGTCGCTGATGTTAACAAAGCAGAGGCAGTGTAATCACAAGGACTGGGGTAGCCGAAATCGCCCGCCGGTTTCAATCCGGGGACCCATGAGGGTTTTAATAATGAATGAAGCCCTCGACCGTCGAGGCTGGTTGAGCATCTCAGCTTCATTGCGAGAGCCCTTCACCCCTCTTCTCGTAGCTCTTGGTACGGTCAAGTGGCCACAGATGTCGCGGTGACATACAGCTCTAGATGGATCAGCTATCGCATCGCCGAGCCTGGCCTTTACGCGCTCTCGCCATTTTCGCGTTAATTTCTAGTCCCATTTTGGTTCGCGCGCAAATATCAGGCTTCGAACTAAACCCAGTGGACAACTTCTGTGGAAGATGGTATCAGCAGTGTAAGTGATCGGTTCGTCGAGGGGATATTATATCCTATTAATAATTGAGCATAGCTATTGTCAAGAATGATATCCTTTACATCGACAGCGGAGTACAGAAGTGGAACGGAACGGATGTCTCTGAGCCTATATACGGCATTAGTATGTTCCTCTTCCAAGGTTAGGACACCGTACTAACATTTCTAGACAACTACATCTTAACAATTCCTCTAGATTTCACCTGGGATTGGAAAACGAACATTATTATTGATGCCATACCAAAGAATGAGACGAATCCATCTACGGGCACCCTCCCGCCCAGCTTAACGAGAGGACATATGTTCCATGGTCCTGCCGATGACCCTGCTGTGTACATTTATGGCGGAACAACTTTTATGGGAAACCGATCCTTTGCAGGGCATATACGACCGGATTCCTCGACCTATCCTCTCTGGGCCTACACAGCCAACTCCTCGGACTATCCATGGTCACAATATGACGTGGGATTACCCTGGATGCCTAACCATGGAGCAGCCGCGGAGGCTATCGATCAGAACCTGGGATTCTATCTCAATGGTCAAATTGATTGGGGAACATCAGTCCAAACAGTAAACTTCAGTAACACCAGTACTTATAGGCCATTGGAGGGGATGATAGTGCTTGACCTGCAAAATCATACTTCTAGAAATATATCAACGCCAGGTCTTGGAGGAGATGGTCCAAGAGTGGGTGGGACCATGGAATACATTGCTGATGTGGGAGGAAGCGGGATTTTGATTGCACTCGGTGGTATGGTGAACAATGAGTATCGTACAGTGTCCTATTCGGATGCCAATAGAGGTGATCTGGTATGTTCGTGGTTCTTCAGCCCGGCCACTACTCATATTTTGCGCAGATTGAATTTTCTGCTGTTGATGTCTTTGATATCAATTCCTATCTTCAGAATCCAACTGGCAACGGTACTTGGTATCGACAAAACACTACAGGTGACATCCCTCCTGCTAGAATCGATTTTTGCACCACTTCGATTTCTGCACCGGACAATTCGAGTCATCATATTTATCTATACGGTGGAATCGACCGGAATCTAGGATCCGAAAATGACATCCGCGCGGGCTACGATGATGTCTACGTCCTCAGTATACCGTCGTTTACTTGGACGCCCATTTTCCAGAACGGTAAGAAATACATTACTTTTCCTATAACAGAAATTTGTCTTCTGACAGTGAGACAGGAGCTTCTCCGCGATGGGGTCATAACTGCCATGTAGCTGGTAAACGTCAAATGGTCACGGTGGGAGGTAATATCACTAACACTGGCGTCTGCGATTGGGAACTGAAGGGAGTTGCATTTTTGGATATGTCAACGGTGACGTGGGGAAGCGTCTTCCTTTCTAACCAAACCGACTACACTGTTCCCACAAAGGTCCTACCAGCGACCGGTGGGACAATATCTGGTGCAGCGACAATCAAAGAACCGGAAGAAGGTTGGACTGATCCGGGCTTGAAGACGGTCTTTGATACGCCTCGCAAATGGGGATCTGAGTCATCCCCAACCGCAACACCAGCGGCCACTGGAGGGAAAAGTAACATAGGGGCTATCGCAGGAGGAGTTGTGGGAGGTGTTGTTGGGCTTGCTGTGCTTGCAGGACTCCTCTTTTTCTGGAAGCGAAGGCACGACAAGGAAAAAGGACCACACGAGCTTTCCAACGAAGAAGTTCAACCACCAGAACTTGGGCTCGACAACTACAAGAAACGGTACGAAATGCAAGGTGTGAACGAGAACGACCCAGCGGAGCTCCCCGGCCCCGAAGCTCAAGAACTCAACGCGCCACGCATATTCGTTGAAGCCGATCGAACAACAGCAACGAATCGCGCAGAACTCTCTGCCACAAACATCGTCCCAGGTGGTGTCCATGGTGTGCCTATCGTCAGAACACCCGGCGATGATTTGCCCACGCCGCCACTGTCAGCACCCATCTCGCCGCCGATTGCGGATGTCACAAATCAGCCTTCAGACCTACGTGCAAGTAACACCTGACAGCCATACTCCCGAACACAGCTATTCCCCGATGAATATCTTCACCTGTCTGACCCCAAATGCCCACAGTAGCAGCCCTATCTAGCCAAATGCTTTAGCTTGTAGCCCCCAGGCTTACAACCAGAAGCCTGGCCCTAGTCAAAACTACATACGCATGCAGGGGCAATCACTTCAGCCAACGCAGCCACAACCGGGCTTATTTTCTCCGTTTAACGCCATGGCCGGGTTGATAAATATATTTCCGTTCGCTTGAGCGAGTTGAGAGTGGATGGTGCAGGCGGTGAGCGCGCATCGCCTCTGATAGGCGATATTTCAGCGTCAGCATCGATATGTCGACCCCAACCCTACGGTAGCTAGATGGAAGAATGCTTCCGCAATACAGAAGTCCTGTGATCGTAGTCTAGATGTTTCATGATTAGTTTTATACCCCTGGATAGTTAGCAACTGTCATTGTTTTACAGAAATAGGAAATACAATGGGTCGAATGATGCACTTTAACACGGCCTTTTCCCTGTCATCTCTGATGGTAATTTGCCTTTATTCCCCTCTTAGATCTCGCTATTGGATAGGGGAGATTATAGTCCCAGCCCCAGATGCCAATCATGCCGGTCGATTCAAGAAAGGTTCCAACCTAAGTCTGAAGCTAAAATGGAATACCCCCCTAATAATCACCCCCTTTCATACCCCAGCTAATGCATAGCTGAAACACATTTACTGCTCTATTTTACCTATTTCTCGCTCTATGGAGATCGCCTCCAGCTATTTCAAATAGTAGAGTTTTATTCCTGGATTTTTCGTCTTGTACGTACCTTTGTATACCTCGTCAATATAGCCACAGCGGAATGAGAAGGATATGTCGAGGACGGATGCTGATTGGAATGACTTGAAAAAGGAACTTAGAATGAAAGCTTATAGATGTAGTTGCTATTTTGTAGATCGAGTAAACCATATACCAGATCTTTGCAGGACTTCTCGCGCAGGATCGAAAGGGGAGATGGATGTTGGACTGATATTCATAAGGCTCAGTTTACTAGGGACAATAACTTATCCAACAACTCCGATCCAATTTCAAAGCAGGTATCAAGATCACAAACACTCGCAAGTCCAAGGACTAAGAATCGACATAGTTTCAGATGGGGGGATTCGTTTCGCTACCATGCATGCATCTCCCAAACTATCCGTACAGTACCTGTCGTCTACATCGAGGCCCTTCCTTGCCATGCCACAAAGCGGAGTGAAATCTAAGTGTATTCTCCATCACCACCCAAGCCGGAATTCGGATATGCGCATGACCTCGAACGCCAAAGTGACATAAGAAACATGGAATAAAAGCGATAACACGATCATATATGCCCATTGTAACTAATTGGCCTAAGGGCGAAAAAGGAACATCGAAGGAGAAGAATGCATAGGGATTATTAACCGAATATCTTGAGGAAGCCCCAAAGCCCTGCGCCGCATAGTGCTGGGATGGTTAGGTTGTCGTCCCAACCAAAGAGATCAATGGCCTCGCTGACGCTAGCTACAAAGCCTGCCCAGGCGGACATGGCGCCCAGAGCTAGATAGCCAGTGATCGAGCTTTCCGCAAATGATAGACCAAGAGCATTGCGGACACTAGGAGGAAGTGCAAGAACACCCTGAAATGCGAAGGAATTCTCGTCATGGTTTTGGGATGCTACAAGGGGTCCGAGCCAACCCCAGAAGAACCCGGCCGTGATGATGCCTGTAATGCAAGCTGCGATGGATCCAGCGAGAGACTTTCCTTTTCGAACACGCCATGTATGATGTCCCCAGAGTCGTCCGAATGTAGAGGCTGCCGTATCACACCAGCTGAGTAACAGGATGCTCATCACTCCAATGTCCTTGGGGCAGAAGCATAGGACCATCCAAGCACCAAGAAGATATGAGATGACGCCATTATAGCCGTCGACTTCGGATTCGCGCATTAACGCTCCCAGGCAGCGGATGTAAAACCTATTGACCTGCCAGTATCGATGTCGAATGACGTCTGTTGCTGCGATTGGGATAAGCAGGGTGAGGAGCACTGGGTGAATTTGGTCTGGCTGGCGACCGGTGCAGTACAGGAAGACGGTTAGGAAGCCGATAGATACATGGAGGATTTTGCGTGGAATCTCATGTCGGTGAATCTGCATATTCATTAGCTCCGTACGGGGCCGGATTTGTATGAGGGAACTCACAAATGACCTCCATTTCTGATGGATAGGAATGAGACCTAAGGGACTCGGGCTCCTACTCATCTCCCTCCAATAGTTCTTATTTGCTTGTGCAGGTGATAGGTGGCCATTAACGGTGCCATTCGGCATCGTCAATTCCGTTTTCTTATCACCCCCAGCTTTCTTTAGTGCTGTCAATCCACTCATCCGTCTCCTCCTCCCTTCAAGCATCGGGCTTCGGCTCCTGGTCCGGGCCCTCTTCTCTGGATCTGAGCCTGAAGAATCTTCATCTATCCGGGGCGGTGACGGCGGGCGCCTATTCTTCCGGGCAGCAGAACGCGTTACAGGGCCAAAGTAACCCTCCTTTCCGCTGAGCTCGGAGGGCGTTGGCGAAGGGGAGATGACGCGCGGGGTCTGCGGGACCTCGTACTGCCTGGAGGAATCCATCGCTTCCTGCCAGCAACTTCGAAACGAGGGGAGGGGTGGAGCCCGGATGAGGCCGGTAAGCGATAGACGGGCGCGGAAGCAAAGATATGCGACGTCTGATAGCAAAGAGCGGCTTTGCGCTCGCAGCTGCGGATGCGCGAGAGGCTCGTCGTCCGAGGTTGCGCTGAGAGACACAGATGCTTCTGTGTCAGATGTCAAACAGATCACTGGGAGCTCGGAAGCCAGAGTTGACACGAGTTCGTCCGATCGCGTGTCATCGTCTGGGAAAAGCGGTGAGGCCACTGTTGTGGTGGGCAGCAGCCTGGGCTTTGGTAGGGGATGAGGATAGGGAGGGATGGCGGACTGAGTGTGGCAGTACGCCAGGAGGGCTGATTGCAAGGCCGGAATTTTTTACAAGGTGCTACGCACTCCCTCGTCACTCGTCACCTCCGGGACGGTGCCTGAGGGCCTATCCGGCTTGGCGATGGGATTTGCACTCGATATGAGTGACGAACGTCGAAAGTCGAAGAAGTGTTGGAGAATTCCAACCGGATAACAAGGAAAAGGTGTGTCTTTCGGTTCCCCTGATAGCAACCTATGTGACTGCTTGCCTCCTACTCTGGAGCTGCTTCGAGTATGCTGATAAGACCACGTGCCGCATTCTGATGCGTGCCTGTGAATATTTATATGCACCGCCACAGCAGCCACATCGTTTCTAAAAATTTTTGGGGCGTGAACACCAACGAGATACAACACCTATGCCTTGCCTTCGAGACAGTCGCAGAATAACCTTGCATTATCTCTTCTGCGAAATCTATGAAATCTCTGTATCTACAAAGTTAGATTTTCTGGCGCAAAATGGCTCCTCAGCCAAAAGTGGAGGCTCAGCAACGCAAGCGGCAATGGGATGCTCTTACACCTCCACTATCCGAATGGATCCTCGATGCTATTTCATACATGGGATTTACGAAGACGACGCCCGTGCAAGATGCTGCGATTCCATTATTTATGGGAAACAAAGATGTAGTGGTCGAAGCAGTAACTGGATCGGGCAAGACCCTGGCGTAGGTTCTCCATGTTCTAAATACTATAATACAAAACAGTCTAACGCATGTTCAGCTTTCTTATTCCTGTTGTTGAGCGCTTGCTCCGGCTTGAAGCACCGATTAAGAAGCATCATGTCGGTGCCATCATCATCTCTCCTACTAGAGAGCTTGCAACTCAGATCCATGCTGTCCTTGTCTCGCTCTTAAAGTTTCACGCGCCATCCGCTGCACTACTGAAAACGGACGATGATGAAGATGTTGAAATGGCTGACACAGAATCTTCCCCTCCTGCCTTTCCAGCCGGGACTTTAAAGGTCGTCCCGCAACTGCTCCTAGGAGGCGCCGTAACGCCAGCCCAAGATTTGAGCGCATTCCTAAAGAACTCTCCCACCCTCCTGATTGGAACTCCTGGCCGACTTCTTGAGTTACTTTCTTCCCCTCATGTTTATTGCCCTCAATCATCCTTCGACGTCGTAGTTCTTGACGAAGCAGATCGTCTTCTCGATCTTGGTTTCAAAGAAGATCTACAGAAAATTCTGTCTCGGCTTCCGAAGCAGCGCCGCACAGGCTTGTTTAGCGCAAGTGTGAGTGAAGCCGTAGACCAGCTTGTTCGTGTTGGTTTAAGAAATCCTGTTCGGATTTCCGTCAAGGTGAAAGCGCGCACAACGACGAATGGAAAGGACGAGGGCAAGATAGAAGACAAGAAGACGCCAGCAAGCCTGCAGATGTCCTACATCGTTACGCCTCCAGTACATAAAATCCCCGCCATCCAAACATTACTCAGATCGCTCCTGCCGCAACCACAGAAAACGATTCTCTATCTAGCGACATGCTATTCAGTCGACTATTTTCAGCATGTCTTGCCAGACATTTTGAAAGGCTTTGCCATTGTGCCCTTGCACGGAAAACATCCGGACAAAGTACGACGCAAGAATTTCACCAAGTTTGCCGACAGCCTTACTCCCTCCGTCCTCTTAACCACCGACGTCGCAGCACGAGGCTTGGACATCCCATCTGTCGACCTAGTGTTGCAACTAGATCCACCAAGCGACCCAAAAACCTTCATCCACCGCTGCGGACGAGCTGGGCGAGCCGGACGTAAAGGTCTAGCTATCACATTCCTCAGACCAGGCCGCGAAGAAGACTACATTGAGTTTCTGCGTGTCCGACAAACGCCCATCACACCTTTCACGAGCCCTCCCATATCTGCGTCTGATAATGAGGCCGAAAGCACAATCGAGCAAATCCGGGAAATTGTGAAAAGTGACAGAGCGATACATGAAAAAGCACAACGCGGCTTTGTCTCTTGGGTCCGCGCGTACAGCAAACACACTGCAAGCTCCATATTCCGCGTCAGCGACTTGCAGTGGGACGAGCTGGGCCGTGCATGGGGTTTACTTAGGCTGCCTAGCATGCCGGAGCTGAAGAAATGGGATGGCGATCGCAGCCTCGGTGTCAATCTGGACTGGGATGCGTACGCATACAAGGATAAGCAAAGGGAAAAGCAGAGACTTGTTGGGAAACAGAATGAGGGCGATAATAAGGGGCATGTTAGAAAAGCTGGGAAAGGGAAGAACGGGAAAGGTGGGGCGTGGAGTCAGAAGAAGGAGCAGAGAGCGACGAAAGAGGTTAGGCGGGAGAAGAAAAAGGCGAAAAGGGAGTATGATCGTGTGGCGAGGATGACGGAGGAAGAGAGGAGGAACGAGGAGGAGTTGGGGAGTATGATTGCGCAAGTTAGGAGGAAGGTGGTTGATGATGAAGAGTTTGAGGGGTTTGGTAGTTGAGGGATCGCATTTGAATACAGTTTGATGACCGCAAGATCGGTTATTGAATGGGCGGGCGCAGGCTAGCTTTTTTCATACCCCTCGATAAAATTCTTCTCTAGTTGCGAAAGGCGAGGGCTGTGACATATCTTGAATCCCGTAGAGTTTCACATACCGAAGTCCGTTCTGAGGATTACTTCAAGATGGGAGTAGAAGGGTGTTTAGAAGAGACAGAGCGTTGCTCAGAATATTAGCGACATTCTCACAATAAATCATGAGCTTTCTAGAATGATATATGTCGAAGCCATTTTCTCTCAAATATCTCTAGTGGACCATTCAAGAAAATAACTCGTCCAACGACTTTCTTTTCAAAACGCTAAAATGCAGTAAGCCTCGATACAAAGAACCTCCTGCAGACCCCACTTGCAATTATCCCAATACCATCCCATAGCCATAATGCAGCACCCCGCATAGCCTAAAAATGAACGCAGAAGTTGTTGTTCTGATGCCTTTCAAACAATTAACAGTAATTCTTTCGCCGCCAGGGCAAAATTCTTTTCAGCAGCGCATTGTATTCCATAGCACTTAAAATGGCAAACCCAAGCTAGTCTGTCTATTCCCATAAGCCGTTCTGTATGCAAGCCCTGGTGATCGTAGTTCCATCATTTAGAAAGAAAGGCAAAGGATAGAATATAATGTCAGCTTTAGTAGTCTTCGACATAGAAGGTTACATGCGGTAGCATCCTACATCCGTAGAATATCTCATCTGCCCAACTACTACGATTCCATTACTCTAAACCGTGGGAACTAGAAAAGAGCAACCAGCCCCTAGCTCGCCACCCCATAACCGAGCCCGCGCGTTCCGCTTACTTCTTTGGCCACCCGGCCCATTCGCCTGCCCCGCTGCATAGTGTCACCTTTTCTTACTTTGTAGAATAATAATTAAAACTATATAATTAAAATAAGCAAACAATCCTCTTGCCTTCGGGCATCTGGTCAATTGAAACGATACAGAGAAGATTAGCATGGCCCCTGCACTAAGGATGACACGCTCAATCAAAGAGACGCTACCATTTTTTTTTTGCCAAATTTTCACAATTCAATCCCCAGGTGTTTGCGCTATGTATTTGCAAAATTTGGAGAGATTTGACGGGAGCGAGGTGTTCGAGATGTAGTTGGGTGGGCTCTTTTTAATTGTTCTTTTTTGGTTTTGGGGATTTGAGTGGTACGGACCGGTTGAGCTTCTTTCTAGGCATTTTGTGGCGTTTAGTAAGGGGACCAGGATGTGTTTGGGTATGCATCTTGCTTGGGCTGAAGTGTATCTTACCTTAGGATGCTTGTTGACAAGGTATCGCTTTGAGTTTATTACTGTGGTCACAGATGTTAAGATGGAGCATGATTTCTTTAATCTAGCGCCGAGGTTAAACTCTGAAGGTTTCAAGAGTTCGCGTGAGAAGGGTGCAGATAAGAGTCGAAATACAGGCACCGAGTTAATCATCATAAGTATTAAGTGTATAATTAGTATATTTGAAGAAATAAATATTATAACTTTAGTTAGTAAGAATACTAATCACTCTGTATAATAAATTCGTATCTATAACGTACAGCACAAGCGAGCTGATCACCCAAGCGAGCTGATCATGATGCTAAGACCACACCAAAATCGCGACTACTTTTCGCAAAATATTATACTTTCTTGCATTCTATCGTACTATATAGTATAGTAGCCTATTCTTCTATATCTATAGCATCATTTTTACACGTCCGCGAGTTATGCCCAGCCTCGCCGCACTGCCTGCAGCGCCTTTAAGTCGGCTGGTCTCCATCAACGCGCGCCTTCTTCCTACCCTTCTTCCTATCAGTACGAGCGCCAAAATCTTTTAGAGCAGTTAATCGAGCGCCTTCTTCAATCATTAGGTTGCCTTCCTTCTGTACACGCTTTCTTTTATGCGATCGACGTTGTGTGGCGGCCTTATTAGCTGCTTAAAGCTCAGCGACCTGAGCGCACAATAGTACGTTTTCATATATTATATACGCAGCACCCTTTATGAACTGTTTAAACGCCTCTACTATTAAAGTAGGCGAGCTATTTAGGTGCTTTTAAACTCTTAATTGAACGTACGCAGATTAAGACCTAAATTCGATAGGATTACTTGGTGTTTTTAACTTCTAAGGGGTATCTTCGACTGTAGGGGGTGTTAGCGTATACAGTCGAACTTTAAGCTTCGATAGTACTACATCTGGGTCGAATAGAACTAGGCCAGCGCCTCGAAAGCTACTTAGAATATTACTCTTCGTAATTGCTGCGTTAAAAGCTGCTTTAAAGCAGGGCAAGAACTCGATTTTTGTGATGTGGTTAATATAACCGCGTATCAGCTGCTCGACTTGGCGCCCGTACGCAGTCTTCAAAGGCGAGAAACAACCTATATCTAGTAGCTGCAGCAGGTGCGACGAATGTGGAGGCATGTAGAGAGTAATAATATTCTTTTCCTCGCAGCGCTGCCTGAATTCAAGCGAGTCGTGGCTCTTATAGCCGTCGAGAATCAGCAATCGATGCGTACTAATAGTACAATCCTTTATATGCGCGTTAAAGTACTTTAACCACTTAATACTAACATTATTTGTCGTCCAGCCGTTATCAGTAACCTGTATAGCCCAGGTTGGTGGAATATTATCTTCTTTATACTATACAGAGAGGTGGTAGGTGCCTGCAAAGATAATAAAAGGTAGTATCGCCTATCCTATTGCGTTAATGCCCTGGATAACTATAGTCCACTCGTAATTGTCTGGCTGGAGCTGCTTTAGTTAATTCCGTCTCTTAGAGCCAGTAACTACTACTCCTGTCGATATCACGCCTATTATAAAGCCTGATTCGTCGAAGTTGTATATGTCTTCGTTAACAATACCGTACTTAGCCTTTATATTCTCTATAAGGTAGAACCAGCCTCCTATAACCTCAGGATCCTCGCATTTAGTTCTTAAATAGTCGTACTTTCGATTAAATTTAACCTTAAGCTCAGGCGTACATTTAATAAAGTTCTCTGCCCAGTTCTTTCTAACCTGGCTAGCAGAGCGCGCAGCTAGCAGTGAATTGGCCATATCTTAAACAGTAGCAAGCCGCGGCGGAAATCCTCTTATATCCAGATCTAGTATATGCTGAACAATCACCCACTCCTCAGTCTTACTAAGCTTCATTAAATTAGGCTGGCAATCGCGTCGTGGAGCTGTTCCTCGCCTTCGTGTACTAAGTGTACTTTAGGAGACATTATAGATTGATGCAACGCGACGCATAGTTAGTGTCGCGTCTTGTTGAAGAGCTTAAAGTGCAAGCTGTATTCTAGCTTCTTTCTGAATTGATTCTGCAGTTGTTGGTTGTAGCATAATGCTGCAAAGTATAATTATCGCGATTTTGGTAGGGTCTTGGCATCATGATCAGCTCACTTGGGTGATCAGCTCGCTTGTGCTGTACGTTAATAGATTGCGCTGGCGAAATATCTTTGTAGTATTCCGGCGAAGCTTGCCTGCTCGCATTGTAGTAGGTGCCGAACTGGTACATACCCCTGCAGCTGCACTCACATATTAGCTTTTGCTAACAAATGTGCTGTGACAATCACTTGCCGATGGCTAACCTGCACACTGCTAAAACGCCCCCGGTGCCGATCGAAAAGCTTTTAGTATTATCGCCATTATATAAGTCATATCTCTCATATTGAATAAAAAAAAAAGTCTATTAATTCTCTGCATAAGTGAATAACAGACTTCGATCGTAACATCATTCACGGTGAGTTCCTCAGAACCTCGATCTTTGCCGCTCGGCTCATCTCAACTACCTAACAGCATACATGTACGCGACCCTGCCTGCTATTCGTCATGAAACTTACGTGGACAATGCAGGCTCTAAGCGTATCCTTGCCAACTTGGGGCATTCTAGTACGATATGTCAAGGATGACAAAGACATTCTTGAGACTCTACAAAGCGATTATCTAAGGTAAGCCACGCATACGACAAAAAGAATTCAATAGATCTGATATTCTTTGTAAATTTTATCGGCATAAGTGCGTCAGGAAGCTAAACAAGGCCGTTCTTGCCAGGGTCTGTGCCCCTGAAACTGTAAGATGTGAGCTATTTCCCTCCAAGGCTGGCATGAGACAATCCAGCGAGCGCCTCCGTAGACGTGCCGGGCTTTCATGTCTAATACAGGAGGTGTCTTTCAGTTCAACCCGATCAGATTCAAAAGAGGCTGGATGGTCTCGCTTCAGCGCTGTGCTCTACCCTGCAGAGTTTGCAAACCATGCCTAGGAGGTATGATAATTCATGGGAGATGGAACTTCTAGTCGTCACGGAGAGTTTTGCATCGAGAGATCTCCCTTTATAAATTCAGTCTCGCTAGAACCATCCCTGCGAACTTTTGCAGCTCAGGATACTTAAGAAGTTCTACTGGTATCTTGGGAGCATTCTGATGATGACACTAAATGGAGGATGAGGACCAAAATTGCAAGACTTTTGACCTCGGAGAAAGCAAGCCAAGAGGTTGTCAGACAACAGGACGTCTTTCTTTACCTCAAGGGTATGTGTGCGATCGGTGCCATTGCAAGATCAATTGTCTCGGAATCGACATATTCCTCTGATGTAGCCATATTTTGGTGAGTTGTAGCGAACTTAGCTTGGGAGCACGTGGATTCGAAACTGATCGATGCTAGATAGCCGTACGCATCAACGCCAGAATGTATTCGAGTAAGCGGATATGAGCGCTTTACTTTCTATACCCAAGGAGTTTCTGCTAAACTGGATCAATTGGAATTGCTACTGGCGTCTGATCGCTCAATCGCATGCTTGTTCTGCGAGATTCCATCAAACCCCCTTTACGCAACGCCAGACCTCCACCGCATCCGCAGGCTTGCAGACCAGTACCACTTTGCAGTGGTATATGATGATACAATAGGAACTTTTGAGAATGTCGATGTGTTGCCTCATGTCGATGTCATTGTCACTAGTCTTACTAAGATGTTCAGTGGAGCGTGCGATGTTATGGCAGTAAGGTAGGCTTAGTCTTTCTGAAATTTTGTGGGAAAGAAATGCTAAGTGCTGATTCTTATAGTGTAGCTCTAAACCCTCAATCGCCATTCCATAAAAAGTTATCTGCTAAGCTCAGCGGTAACTATAAGAACTTAGTGTTTTCAACAGATGCCGAAGTTCTCCTTCGAAACTATCTCGACTTCCAGGCTTAGATCTAGAGAGCTAATAGCACCGGTCTTGTAGTTACTAATTTTTTAAACACGTTAGGGCTTATATTAAAGGTTAACTACCTAAACATAGCACCTACTGCACCCCTATATAAATAGAATCGTCGCTCGAACGGAGGCTATAATTATCTTCTCAGTACCGTTTTTAAGAACGTAGAGGACGCTATTATGTTCCATAATATTATCGATCTATGTAAATGTGCTAGTTGTAGAACCGATTTTATACTTATACTGCCTTATAATTAGCTTACGCATGTTAAGGAGCTAGATTAGGTAGAGTTAAATAGAATAGCGAAACACCTTATTAAATTTAGTATAGGGATTAAGGAAGAGAGTACTTTAATTAGTAAAATTAACTAAGCTTTATAGAAAGTTGTAGTATTTAGAAACTTATAGTTGTAATTATTTTAGATATTTATCTTAATAAATAGAAGTTTTCTATTCTATATTATATTACTTCTATTCTTAGAATTTATAGCTAATTAGAGTGCCTGTAATAATCACCTCTAAGTAATAGTAATTTTTAGCTAGTATTATAATAAATACTACTTATAAATAATAGTAGGAAGTAGGTAAATATATACTACTTTCTTTACTTTAGAAGACCTAATAAGAGGTTTATATAGAAGTATACTCTAAATATATCTAGTAGTTAGTACTTTACTATATATAAGAGCCTATATAGGAGGGTTAAATTAATAAATATTATCTATTTATATCTATACTCTTACTCTATTTATTCTTACTAAATATAGCTATAGTATTCTCTAACTAAACGTTTTCTATATTAAGATTAAGACTATAAAAGTTATAAAAGAAAAGTTTTACAATTAGTAAAATAGTAGTTATAAGGCTATATTAGTATTATTTAACCTCTAAAATATAATAATAACTAGGAATATTACTATTTATGCTAAACCTTTATATATATAGCTAAAGATAATACTAATAACTACTACTTAACTATATATAGAAGGTAGAGCTAAGTACTTTTTCTAGTAGATTAGTACGAAACGGTATTACAGCTATATATAAGAGTCGGCATGTTAAGTCTTCAGGACGAAGGTCACTGTGCCGTAGATGATGGTTTTAACGAGATCTACTAGCACAGGCTGATTGCTGGTGCGTTCGATACAGCTCAGGATCTCCTAGAAGTAAGTTCTAAGGCGGGTAGCATGCTCGCGGTTTAATATCAGCCAGGTTGACGCCTGAGATCATTGCGCCGCCGTAGTGCCTCCGTCGCACTAGGGGATGCGTCGAGGTTCTGGAGGATCAATTAAGGTCGGGGGCAAACGTTTACGTGTCTTAATTTGCGGTGATTCCAAAATTTCGAGATCTCGTTGTTTTCACGTTTTTTTCCTAGCAGCAGAGGAATGCATCTTATGCCCAACCTAGCTTAGTAATAGGCGTACTACATAATACTAGCAGA
The DNA here is from genome assembly GCA_010094045.1 of Lojkania enalia. NCBI lineage: Eukaryota > Fungi > Ascomycota > Dothideomycetes > Pleosporales > Lojkania > Lojkania enalia. The sequence goes on from ML986637.1 coordinate 216,121, forward strand.
AGGACCTACGCAGGTGCGCAGAGCTCGAGTCCTGGATATACTACTAGTAGCTCTCTCCTTTTTATTGCTAGTAGGTTATGCTGTCGTTTAAGACGCTTGTTAAGGCTATAGACGGCGTGCTGGTGCTCTAAGCATATTGTAAGCAAATGACCATTGGTCAAACTGCCATCTTGGCACTCAACTCGTCTATTATACTACTCCATCTCAAAGGCCTTACGGTCACAAGAATACGTTACAATTCTCTCTTCATCTCATATATTTGTGTCCAAGTCTGCTTACACATCTCAATACTCTGTAGGCAGGGAGGTAAGTAAACATAACTCTAAAGTGTTCTAACGTAGTTTATAAGCGAGCTGCGAATACAAGCGAGCTGCGAACCCCACCAAGTCTCCGAGCCTTTTACAGCGTATAGTATTACAACGCATCAATTTGCTATCAATATAATAGCTATAATATATCAAGAAGCCTCTATAGAAGCCTTCTTACACGTACGTAAGTTATGCCCAGGCTCCCTACAGCGTGTACAGCGCGCTGAAGCCTGCCGGCTCGCACCTGATCGCGCCTTGCCTTGCCGCGTTTCTCCCTCTAGTTGCTGCTCAACAGCCTTTTGAGCGATAATATCCTCTCCCTCTGCTTTTATTAGAGTCCCCTGCTTCTGTATTCGCTTCTTTTTGCGCTTTTTGCGTATTATTGCGGCCTTATTTGCTTTCTTAAGGCTCAAGATTCGCTCGCGCATAAGCGCTATCTGATGCATCGCTCTAGAAGAGCCTCTCTCTAGCTGATTAAGCCTCTTAATAATAGAAGTAGGTGACGAGCTTTTATGCGCGCGAATCTGATCGCGAATTAATGTTAATTAAGCCTCTAGTTCGCGCGCGTTGCTTGGTGTTTTAGCCTCCTATACTGCTTTAGGTAGGGATGCTAGTAACGGCGTACGAAGCTTTATATCAAGCTTTAAAATTACTACCTCTAGATTATATAGGACTAGGCCAGCGCCTCGAAAGCTTGCGTAGATATTCTCCTTTATAATTAACTGGTTGTAGACGGCGCGGAAGGCTGGTAGGAACTTAAGTTTAGTAATATGGTTGATATAGTCGCGTATTAGGCTCTCGACCTGGCGCTCGTACGCTCGCTTTAACAGCGAGAAGTAGCTAACATCTAGTAGCTATAGGAGGTGCGACGAATACGGCGGTATATAGAGGGTATATATATTATTCTCCTTGCAAATATCCTGGAATTCGAGTAAGGTGTAGCTATTATAGCTGTTAATAATTAGTAGCTGGCGCGCGCCTACTCTACGCCCTGCTGTATACTTGATAAAGTACTGTAGCCAGCTAATACTAAGCTTAGTATTAGTCCAGCTATTATCGCTTAGGCCGATCGCCTAATCACCTAGTATATTATTACCCTCATACCAGGTAGAGAGGTAGTACTGGCCAGTAAAGATAAGGGTGGGATTGCTTACCCAGCAGCGTTGATCCTATAGATTACTGTTATCCACTCGCGATTGCCTGGCTGGATTGCTTTTAGCCAGCCGCGTCTCTCTAAGCCTGTAATAACTAGCTGGGAGGATATTTTACCTATTAGAAAGCTAGTCTCGTTAAAATTAAATATATTCTCGTCGTAGATACCGTAGGTGGCCTTTATATACGCTACAAGCTTAAACCAGGCACTTATAGTCTCAGGATCCTCGCAAAGAGCTCGCTGTCGATTATAGGGTCGATTAAATCGCGTTATAAGGCTATCCGTTCGCTTGACAAAGTTCCTAGGCTACTGCTGGCTAACGTGGCCAGCACCGCGCTCAGTGAGCAGCTTATTCGCCATATCTCGTACAGCACCTAGAGTAGGCGCAAAGCCTCGCGAATCTAGGTCAAGTATATACATAATAATTGCCTCCTCTTCTAGCTTAGTAAGCTTCTTTGAGTTGGGCTGGCAATCGCATCGTACAGGCTTCCCGGCGCGTCGGCTGCGAAGCGTGCTTTCAGGGACGTTAAACGTCGCTACAGCGCGGTTGACGCTCTAGATCTGATTCTGATCGATAGCTGAGATAGCTAGGAAGATATCTGCTTCGCTGTAAGATAATTGAATAGTAGTTGGTAGAGCCATTGTAGTTGATAGGTGACGCGTCGTAGAAAGTTTGTGGGGTTCGCAGCTCGCTTGTATTCGCAGCTCGCTTATAAACTACGTTAATAAATGAAGAAATTGCTGTAGAGCGTCACAGAGTACTGTAGAGCGCTATAGAATATAATAGGGGCCATTCCCGCAGGTGTTCATATGGTTAGGTTGGCTCTATTTCAACTACACAAAGGTGGAGAAGCAAACTATCTACAACACGCTCGTAAGGAAAGACTATCTCAGAATGGAATGACAATACAGCGGTACTCAACAATACTGTACCGCTCAACAAGAATGTACTACTCAACATATAATCTGTACTCCTTAGCAGTACCGTCACTGTCATGGGGATTTTTGGCTAGTCTGCCGAGCTGTATCAGATATCGACGTACGATATCACGGTCGATATCACGCCGGATATCACGCTGGATATCAGCTGATATACTCCACGTAATTCAGTGGGGGGGGGGGGGGGGGCGGTGGTGGCGCCGCTGCTCCCGAGGATTGTCCGCGCCCCACGTTCTTCATCACTCACTCACTCTTGCCTAGGTGGGCTGTAGCCTTGAGATCATACCATACCGTTCACTCCCTTCCTACCCATTTCACTTCACTTTGTGTTTGTGTTCTACACGCTACGTTCGGGACACTGATTTCTTGTTCGTTTCCGTTGTCTGCGGACCGTCTACCCATAACTACCTCGTGCACGCCAGCCATCGTCGCCCATCTCCGTCTTGCCGTAAGGAAGAAGTTGACAGATACAGCTTCACGCACTACGTCTTTCGGGCATTGTGTTCCGTGTTCTGAGATTCGCCTTCTGCGCTTAGAGACCTAGTACTCAATTAGGAGGGTCGGAAGACGATATTGAGAAGATGCTAAAGATCTGGTCTATGGTATGCTAATACATTTTACTTGAGGTGGGCCGCGTTTGAATACATGGGTGTATTTTGGTATGGTTGTGCCTTGAGTTCGCGGGGTTGGAGAGTTGCGAGGGTTTTTGATTTCGAGAGCTTTGAGGTACCTATGGGTTGAGGTTATGAGCTAACGAGTTGGATAGAAACAGAAGCAGCAGCAGGATGAGGCAGCACAGGCTGGTACTAAGAAGAAGAAAGTTACAGCTGCGCAGTTGAGGGTGCAGAAAGGTATTATCTTTTGTACTCTGCACATCTAGACTGGCGCTGACATCTGTTGTTCTAACAGATCTCCATGAACTCTCCCTTGGCTCGACTATGCGAACCACGTTCCCGAACCCCGATGATATTCTCAACTTCACCCTCACCATTGAACCGGACGAGGGTATGTACAAGGGCGGCTCCTTCGTCTTCGATTTCAAGATCAATCAGAACTTTCCGCACGACCCGCCAAAGGTCAAGTGCACGCAGAAGATCTACCATCCGAATATTGATCTCGAGGGCAACGTGTGCTTGAATATTCTACGTGAGGACTGGAAACCGGTGCTTAATCTGAATGCGGTTATTGTGGGGCTCCAGGTACGCTGTACTTTTTCTAAGGAGGGGAGAAATGCGGATTGAAAGATTAGAGCTAATATATGATGTGCTAGTTTCTCTTCCTCGAACCCAACGCATCAGACCCACTGAACAAAGAGGCAGCTGAAGACCTCAAGCAGAATCGCGAGGGCTTCAAGCGCAATGTTCGTGCTTCGCTCGGTGGCGGTACCGTCAGAGGACAGTCGTTTGACCGCGTCCTAAAATAGACATCTCCATCTTGCACCGGTACGAGGAAATCTACAACGGAGGCTAATGGATCGTGTGTGGAGGCTGCATAGGGCGTATGGGGTGAACAATTATGGTACTGTGGTTCTTCATGAGCAAGCATTTTGTGATCTGGCGTCTGGGGAGTTGGGCGTCTGCATATAGGGTATTTGTTTCCTTTTTGAGACTCTGTGTATCGGGCTTCTAGATGTTTTCGGATGGTAGAGATTTTCTTAGTGTGAATGCGAATGGAGCTGATGTCAATACACATTATGATGCTCTAACTCCGCTGGCTAAATTGAGTTCGTGATGTGCAAGATATGGGCGTCGGGTTTCCGAGTAGACATTTGCAGAGAGCCTGGATATTTGGATGACTGTATAATTGTGCTCAATAGTGAGAAGCTTCTCAATTCGCGATTTTCTGTCTATGTTTGGCAGCTACTTGTCACATATCGAATATGAGAATCGGAGCAGAGGGACGGTTTAACAGACAACTGAGCCAGCACAAGGTGAGTCAAAATGCCCCACGAACACTCATGGGGCCTAGGCTCTAACAAGTACCCCTCTAGAACCAGGAAAGTGCCTTAAGCTATCCTGTCGGAGAAACATAGTCCTCCCCGACACGTGACGCTCGCCACGGTTCTTGACCGCCGAAGTCGGCAAAATCTGGGAGCTCGGACGCCGGTAAAATCCAGAAGCATCCTGTCATGATCTAGGATTTAAATCTCACACTCTCCCCTCCTTGCCTTTCTAGTCCTTCAAGATACCCTCTCACACAATCGCAATGGCTTCCCGACCTGCCTCCCGAGCTTTCCGTCAAGCTGCGCGCCAATTGGCCGCGCCTACTGTGCAGAGGCGGACCTTTGTTTCCGCGCTGAATGCTGTGAGGACAGCTGCGCCCAAGGCTGCTATTGCGAGCCAGTTTCAGCAGATGAGGGGTATCAAGACGATTGATTTTGCTGGTACCAAGGAGACTGTTTATGGTGCGTTTTATTGGGATCCGCTAGGGTATGAGGAACACGGCTGACGGAAAACAGAGCGTGAGGACTGGCCGAGGGAGAAGCTTCTGGTGAGTCAGCCACCACCTTAATGGCCTCGAAAGAGCTTCGAGGTTGTTTCAACAGGCTTGTTGTTCTGATTGTGGGATGTAGGACTATTTCAAGGACGACACTCTAGCCTTGATCGGCTACGGCTCTCAGGGTCATGGTCAGGGTCTCAATCTTCGTGACAATGGCCTCAATGTCATTATCGGTGTCCGCAAGAATGGTGCATCGTGGAAAGAAGCAGAACAGGATGGTTGGATCCCTGAAAAAAACCTTTTCGATATCGATGAGGCGATTGGCAAGGCGACCATTGTGATGAATTTGCTTTCCGATGCTGCCCAGTCGGAGACTTGGCCAGCTATTAAGCCTCAGCTTACCAAGGGAAAGGTATGTTTAGATTCATTTGCTATGTTCCAGACAAATGGAGGGAAGAAAAGATTGTAGCGGAGATGAATGGTGCTGACAACAATGGCACTAGACTCTCTACTTCTCCCACGGTTTCTCCCCCGTCTTCAAGGACCTAACCAAGGTCGACGTCCCCAAAGACATCGATGTCATCTTGGTTGCCCCCAAGGGCTCCGGCCGCACCGTCCGAACCCTCTTCCGTGAGGGTCGTGGTATCAACTCCTCCGTCGCCGTCTACCAGGATGTTACTGGTAAGGCCAAGGAGAAGGCCGTCGCCCTTGGTGTTGCCGTCGGCTCCGGCTACCTCTACGAGACCACCTTCGAGAAGGAAGTCTATTCTGACTTGTATGGCGAGCGCGGTTGCTTGATGGGCGGTATCCATGGCATGTTCCTCGCTCAGTACGAGGTCCTCCGTGAGCGCGGACACTCTCCCTCCGAGGCCTTCAACGAGACGGTCGAGGAGGCTACGCAGTCCCTATACCCGCTCATCGGTGCCAACGGTATGGATTACATGTATGCTGCCTGCTCGACGACCGCCCGCCGTGGCGCTATCGACTGGAGCAAGCGCTTCAAGGATACCTTGAAGCCCGTCTTCAACGACCTGTATGACAGTGTCGCGAACGGGAGCGAGACGAAGCGGAGCCTGGAGTACAATTCGCAGCCCGATTATCGTGAGAAGTATAAGAAAGAGTTGGAGGAGATTGATAACTTGGAGATTTGGCGTGCTGGAAAGGCTGTCCGCAGCTTGCGTCCCGAGAACCAGAAGTAGGCCCTTGTAGTCCATAGGGCTGCGCTTTGGGTTAACGGGGAGAGCAATGACGTGGTAAATGGTGTGGACGATGTGCCGGCATTGATATGCAGCATGTAGATATATTTTCTCTTTCTCTTTTCACTACGGCTACCTGGAGTCTAAGTTTCTTCTCGGTCCCCAGGATCCTTTTGGCGCGGGTTTGAATTGATGGGACTGGATGGAAAAGTTTGAATTGGTATCTGAGGTCAATGTGATACCTTCTTTCTCACATACATTTCCTTAATATCATGCTGTGGCTATGGAACGCCTTTTTCTATTTTCTACATTGCGCGATTACCTTTTGTTCCATCAAAAGAGTATGTTTCCTATAAGACCTTGGCAAGCCCCCGTTCCTATCTCCACGCTTCCCACAACTCCTTCGGCGTCCGCTCCTCACTAACAGCCTCCAGACCCAAAACCCCACCAACCACGGCCGCCATCCAAAGAACCATATGCGTAGCCAACCACTCCTTCCCCCTACAAACCCGTCCCATAATCCGCTCTCCCACCCATCTTTCCCCCCACCCCCCAATATCCCAGAACACGGGATAATTATCCAGGACCGCGAACACAACGAGGAGCTGTAGATCTATCCACCATGCGCCTAACACCCTTCTCGCTGTTCTCTGTAACGTGGGCACGTAGACGGAGTCTGTGGGACGTGCGGAGGGTGTTGAGAGTAGGAGGATGTAGTTCAGGTTCCAAAAAAACAGCGGCTTGCTTATATCTGCGGGAGCCGTCCACTCCTCCACTACCACTTCCTTATCTAGATCCACAGGTCTCGGACCCCACATTCTTACTGCTTCACTCATCGTATATGCGTGCTCTGCACGGTGCCAGGCATGTCGCGCATATCGTGGTACCGTGATAACAATCCCTTCTCTGCTTTGCACTTGTGATTGGGACTCTGCGGCGCTGAGGATCTGGATTGTGTTGTTGAGGCGTAAGTATATGGCGCCGTGGAGCAGACGAAGGTATTCGGTGTGGGTTTCGTGCCAGTGCAGACCGGAAGTCCATGTTGAGCGGGGCGGAAGCGTTATAGTGGTTTTGAGGATGGAGGGCGTGTGGGGGATTGTGAATGTTGCAGAGGAGGGGGGCGGGCGGGATATTGTGGTTGCGCCTGGCGGATTAGTGGGCATTTTAGGGGAGAGGAATGGGGTGAAGGATGTGTATGAGAGGGTTTGGATTGGGAGTTTGATGGTTTGGTGTTGAGGGTGGTCTGGTTCACAGGGATTGTTTGGAAATGGCTTCTGGTGTTTAGATATTGGCGTTGTGAGGGGTTGTTTTGGTTTTTGGTTTTGAGGCATACTTTTATGCTACTTGGTTGCTCAGCTTTAGGATTTGCTGAGAGGATAATGTACAGCATAGGGGCACTGTACGCCCTTAGGGTTTTACTTAATACATACTAGCTCCTTCGTAAGCGGGTGTTGATAATTGGTAGGCGGAATCGTTCCGCACACTGGATAGATTGCTTTAAGGCGCTTGTCTTGTGGAAGTGTCGAGTATTGAGATGGTTATATAGTTGCGAAATGTATATAATTTTAAATGGTTATGAGCTTCGAGTAAGTAACGGAGGTTGATCGTTGCAAGTGGTTCTTGTGTGCTGTGCGAAGATATGCAACATTGCTACATGAAGATGTTGTTCTAGCTGACTGTCTTGAGATTGTATGCTCGTCTCTGAAAGACTTTTTGTGAGCTTAGATGGGTGTAGTATTCGTCTCTGTTCCGGATGACGTGGGGTTCAAACGATCCGAAATAGGACAAGTGGGGTGATCTACCATTCCTAATTTAGGTGCGGAACGTCGTTGGAATGAATGACATCGTGTGGCTACCAAAATCTATCCACAGTATAAAACTTCTGCATTTTAAAAAATAAGAAAGTTTTTCACATCTAAATACATTCTCCCAGCTTCAGATTAAGGGACTGGACGAGTCCATGGTTGCGTAACGGTGCTTGACTGGGAACAGTAAGTGGTGCATTCTGATCATTCTCTGGACTATGACATAGCTGATGTATATTATGAAAAGATATATATCTAGTCTTAATTGTACTAAATGAGAGTTTTTATATATTATTCTAGGTCAACAATTGGATACTGGAGGCTGAAGCCAGCTATCAGACGATACAATATCCAACTACACTTCGCTCGCCAGATTGTAATACCATCCATCCATTACACAAAATCATCCAGACTATTATATTCTACCCTAAGCAAGCCATTTGAAAAGTCCTCAAGCAAGTAAGTACCTATTCCTAATTAGGCAACCGCCTCTCTCACTCAAACATTGGCCATTTGCCTTCACCTCCACGTCCCATCATAATTTTACTTCTTCTCCTCTCCCTCCTCCTTCAAATGCCATTTCTCCACAACAACTTCCACCATGAGCGCCCTCAGGCGCTTCAAGTCATTTTTTAAAGACCGTCCCTCCCCCGCTCCCTCCCCACTAACGCCTCTAAGCCGGCGTCCAATGCTCATCTCACCGCTGCCCGCCAACCCCGACTTCGATGCTGCCGTCTCCCGCGTTGTAAAGACGTTACAAAATGACTTCGAGTCCGGCGCTAGGCAACTAGCCGACCACGCACTTTCACAACTAGGAGACATCATCGACTACGGCTCCCACACCAGCGCAAACCGTGAGCAACTCTGGTCCTACGCCGTGAAGGCGGTACGCCTCATCATTGCCGCGCGGCCTAGCATGAGCGCTGCGGTCGGCACCGCACTTCTGAGAGCGCTGGATACGCTGGACGAGCTCTGGACGGCCGCCCTCGCCTCGGGGCATAAAGTCACTGCGGAACTTGCCCGGCATGCGCGCGTCCACCTCGACCAGACTATCTCCGAGCGCAAGGCTGTGGCCGGGAAATTGCGCGAGGAGTTCTGTAAGTGGGTGGGCGAGTGGGAAAGCAGGAGGCGGGAGCGCGGCTGCGATGTCAATATTAGGATGTTGGTGCTCAGCAACTCGAGTACGATACGCTTGGCTGTTCTCTCTGTGCTGCAGCATTACCCGGATCTGGGGCTGGATCTGGTGATTCTTGAGTCGAGGCCTCGCTTCGAAGGCGCAGATATGGCGGCACAGCTTCTCGACGGGCTGGCGGAGAAGAGCAGGTTGAAGATCGAGGTCGTGCCAGATTGTGCGGTGGGAACGGTGGTGGGAAATGTCGATGTTGTGCTGTTGGGTGCGGACAGGATCTCGAGCTCGGGCAACGCAAGTAACAAGATTGGATCAAGGGCTGCGGCTATGTGTGCGAGTGCACTGGATTGCGGCATCAAGGTCATCGTGGTTAGTGAGACGGATAAGATTGTCGCGCCGGGTAAGGGTCATGGGGAGATTGAGAAACATCCACCGGATGAGATTACTAGTGCGTGGAAGAGTGAGACGAGGAACGCGCTTAACAATCAGGTCGAGGTGTTTGGGGAGTGGTTTGAATGGGTCGATGCAAATTGGATTGATGGGTATTTGACAGAGAAGGGAATGCTGGATAGGGAGCAGGTGGAAGAGATTGGGAAGGCACTTAGAGAGTTGGAGGAGAAGATTTTTGGTGAGGATTAAGGGGCTGGGCGGCTTTACGGAGTTATTCTGGTCGTAGGCTGAGGCGTTGAGAATCGCTCTGTAGCAGCTTATTCTGGGTATAGGCAGAGGCAAATTCGAGTCGCTTCACGGGAGTTCATTCTAAATGCGAGCTATTTTCCTCGCGGGTTATTGGGCCACTAGATTTTCTGGATCACTGTTACTCTGAGTTTGATAGGATTGTACAACTAGAATTTCTTTTTCATACAGGCGGGGCTTGGAGCAAAGCTTACATACCAGTGGTGCCGGTATAGTCCTTGCGATTCTTTCGAATGTCAGACTACTTGTCTATTCTAATTATGCCTAGGCTACTCTGCTTCTATCCATGGCAAACTCTCTGTGATCCTGCCATTAATCAACTCCTGGACGCTCTCCTCTAAACCTGTGGCAAGCTGTTGCGATGCCTCATCCACCCACCCACGCTGCTTTCTCTTCATACTTAATATCTCCCCAGTTCCCAGAGGGTCGCCCAGCCACAGTGCGTACCCGAAGCGTTGCTCTCCTCCCAATGTATCGCCATACTCGGCACTCGACATTATAGGATCAATACCCTCGACCCGGACTCGATCAACGGGCCACCGGATAGCTTGTGCATGCAAATCGAGGAATCGTTTTGATTTGAACGCATGCGTGATGATCCGGATCTGCTTGGGATAGAATCCTGTCGTTTGCCGGAAAAGGAGTATGCTGAACAAGAGATTCTGAAATGAGTCCGTTGCTTGCTCTTCTAATAGTATTCGCCCCTGGTCGAACAATGTCTTTACTGGCCCGCCATCTCTATAGCCATTCACCATAGCCTCAGCGAGGGCGGCATGGTAGTAAGATCGAGCTTCGCTCAAAGGAGTGAGAGCAGCCTTCGTAACACCGCCACTGAATACTAGAACAGAACTATCTGCCCACGGTCCTATCGTCAACGTCTCAACGCCGGCGGACATGTGCGCGAGGAATGTCTCATGTTCGCCAGGCTTGCCTGTCTCCGCGTTTGACTCCTGGAAGGGCGCTAGGTACCAGTTACTCTCATTGTGAGGACTGTTCAGCGGAAAGCTCGGGTCTAAAACATCTGGATGGAAGATAGCATGACAGCAAACGACAACGAGATTCTCGACGCCGTCGTAGCTCGGTGGTGGAATTACGTGATCGGGGTGAGAGAAGGAAGGACTATCCCTAGCTTTGTCTACAGCGTCTTGGTCCCAGCGCGGCGTGGATTCATTTATATCTGCTGCGGCTGGAGCCGCGACCGGGCCGTGCGCGGACGCGGAAGCGAGGGAGTGTTGGAAGTTGGATTTGGGTAGCGTTCTAGAAGGTGTGGCTGGTGCCATGGGAACTGAAGGATCGAGATGCCCGAAATGATAGGTCTATGCGTATACGGGAGTGGCTGAGGGGCGGGTATTTGTCTCGGTTGGTGTGGGATCCGGGTTCGTTCCGGTCCTATAATGGACTGTCAGCGGCAATTGTCTCGTCGACTAGGCAAACGATGAAGGCATGGTGGTGATGTGCAAGATGGAAAGCAGCTAGTGGACGGATGCATTGGGCTGGACAGGATTGCTTCCAAATCGGCGCCGCGTCACCGGGATGAGGAAACCGCAAACCAGCACGGTCAGTCAACATTCCGACGTACAGGTTCGTGGGTGCAAGCTATGTACTCTTCTATATTGTAAATGTGACTGCAATAGGACGGCGACTCTTGGAGACGGCGCTTAGCTGTGGACCCCAGCTTTTGTGGCAAGTAGCTTGGGTGCCTAAAACGGCAGCAGACATGAAGACGCGAGAGGTTAGCACCAGAACTCGGGATAATCGCCCCTGCACCAACTGCAGCTGTCGTCTATGATGGGGTGAGATTCTTAACCAGGCTTGGCTTGGGGTCGTGCGAGTCCAAGAGAGTTAAGATGTGAGAAAAAGCAAACCAAGAGCAAGGCGGTGTGCCCCGCAGCTGAGCTCGCACGATGCTTTCTCGCCGGAGAGTGTGATCTTTACCTTGCAGCTGACGACATAGTAGAAAGTGAAGTCGGTCAAGATCCCAAGCAAATCCATATGGAGCACATACGGAGCTCCTTGACGTTGATAGACGAGCGAGCCGCGCGGATCGACCCAGGGGTGCGGTCTCCAATTTAACGGTTGATGGCGATTGTGGGTTTGCTGACGACGTCCTCTTCCTAATAATTGCGGACGCAGACTGTTGGACTCTCGGAGCGAGTTATTTGACGGGATGCATCCTTGGGGAGGAAAGGCGCGGTTGTACTCGTGATAGGGGATGAAGCGTTTCACGGGTTCATGAAACCTCGACACGCACCTGTTCGTCGTCCAATTGCCGGAACTGGAACTGCGGTCTGGGGTGGTCTGGGGACTCAGGCTGGTAGGGCTGGTGTGTAGTTACTGTTGTAGACATTGGTCAGGGTCCCGATGCTAGAGAATTGTCTACCGAACGGAGTGCTAGGCCACGACGCGGGCAGTTGACAGGCTGGGCCGTTCGACGACACGGGCGACTCTCTGGCGAGGCTGGAAGTTTTGTTCAACAATACCGGTACCAGAACGAGGCCACCAAGCCGAGCTGTTGCGAGGCTGAGCAGCAGCACTAAGTCTTAACGGCATGCCCGTCCACGTCTATGCAGCCGTTGCAGCAGCTCTCCCCACCACTACTGGGGGAACGCAGCTGAATAAGGCGGTGTCCTAAATATAGGTCCCCGAGTTTTTCTGGGAGCTACGCCACAGACTGGCAAAGCGAAGGGCCGCTGCCGGTGCTGCTTTGGCCAGGCGTGTGGCCACCACCACCAGGTTCCAAGGTTTCGCTGCCACACTTTGGCACTGCGTCGCGTCGTGAGGGGAGGGGAGATCGGCCAGGATATATAGCATATGACGCTGCCGCATGACGGCATGGTTCACATTCTTCCATCGACGCCTGTTTAGATGAAGGACCGCCGCATTCAATTGCGAAACGGCACACACAACTGCCCCAGCCAGTCACATTCCGCTCACGTTTCATCGTCTCTTTGGCCAGCCTAGCGTTCTCCTTTCGCGCAGCCCCCCCCAGAAGCCCTGCCAACAGGCGCGCTAAGCTATTCCCCTTTGGACTGCGGCGCACCTCCACTCCTCAGCTGCGCAGCTCAGACACTTTTCTCTCTGCCAACTCTTCTTTATCAACACCAGCTCCCGCTCCAGCTGCAGAGCCTGATCTTCTTCCTCTCCCCTTACACCCATTCCAATCCATCACTACCCGCCCCATAGATCCCTCCTCCCTCCATCCCCGCCTGTGGTGCCAGCCCCTGGATAGCCGCAGCCATGGCCAACCAAGGATCAGGAGGATACGGAGACCCTTACGCAGGAGTATGCTTTCCTCCCTCGCCCTGTGCAAGTAGTTCATCACTGATAAGAGACAACAGCACTACGACGACCACCCGCATCGGCCTGGTTCCGAAGACGAGGAGGTCAGCCGCTCGCTTTTGCACCAGAACGCCGCAGGCGCTCACCCAGGACCCTTTGACGATCATCATGGTGTCTACGGCGCCCCTGATGTGCGCCCTCAATCGACCTACAGCTTGACGGAGACGTATGCGTCAGATGCCCCCACGACTGCTCGTTATCCCCACGATGGCTCGGACGTGTACTCGGCCACGGGTGGCCACTACGATCCAGCCGCTGATTTCGGTGCTCCAGCGCGAGCTACGTCCCCATATGCAAGGAGCGAGACCAGCTCCACGGAGGCCTGGCGACAGCGCCAGCAGCCTGGCGGGGGAACCGGACTCAAGCGTGGCATGACTCGTAAGGTCAAGCTCGTGCAGGGTTCCGTTTTGAGCGCCGACTACCCAGTTCCCAGCGCCATTCAGAACGCCATCCAGGCTAAATACCGAAATGACCTCGAGAGCGGCAGCGAGGAGTTCACGCACATGCGATGTATGCTTCAGGAGACAGATTTTAGGTTGTTCGACAGGCCACTGACATCTGACAGACACTGCCGCGACGTGCGACCCCAATGATTTCACCCTCAAGAATGGTTACAATTTGCGCCCGGCCATGTACAACCGGCACACCGAGTTGTTGATTGCTATCACTTACTACAACGAAGACAAAGTCCTGACTGCGCGTACGCTCCATGGCGTCATGCAGAACATCCGCGACATTGTCAACCTGAAGAAGTCCGAGTTTTGGAATAAAGGCGGACCAGCTTGGCAGAAGATTGTCGTCTGCTTGGTCTTTGATGGCATTGACCCCTGCGACAAAGGAACCCTTGATTTACTCGCCACAATCGGTATCTACCAGGATGGTGTCATGAAGCGCGACATTGACGGCAAGGAGACGGTCGCCCACATTGTAGGTCAAAAGAGCCGCAACAGTTGAGAAGCCCTTGTTCTAACAATGCCTAGTTCGAGTATACTACGCAATTGTCCGTGACACCAAACCAGCAGCTGATTCGTCCGCACGACGACAGCGCCAGCACCCTCCCGCCGGTGCAGATGATGTTCTGCTTGAAACAGAAGAACAGCAAGAAGATCAACTCGCACAGATGGCTCTTTACCGCTTTCGGTCGCATCTTGAATCCCGAGGTGTGCATTCTACTTGATGCTGGTACCAAACCCGGCCCCAAGTCGCTCCTTGCGCTTTGGGAAGGTTTCTACAATGACAAGGATCTCGGTGGCGCTTGCGGTGAAATCCACGCTATGTTGGGTCGCGGCTGGAAGAACCTCCTGAATCCCCTCGTTGCCGCGCAGAACTTCGAATACAAGATCAGTAACATTCTAGACAAGCCACTGGAATCGTCATTTGGCTACGTCTCTGTGTTGCCTGGCGCCTTCTCTGCTTACCGCTTCCGTGCTATCATGGGCAGGCCTTTGGAGCAATATTTCCATGGCGACCATACCCTTTCTAAGATCCTCGGAAAGAAGGGAATTGAGGGTATGAACATCTTCAAGAAGAACATGTTCTTGGCTGAAGATCGTATTCTCTGTTTCGAATTGGTTGCTAAAGCTGGATCCAAGTGGCACCTGACTTACGTGAAGTCTTCCAAAGGTGAAACTGACGTTCCCGAAGGCGCTCCTGAATTCATTGGTCAACGTCGTCGTTGGTTGAACGGTTCGTTCGCTGCCGGTATCTACTCGCTCATGCACTTCGGACGCTTGTACAAGTCTGGTCACAACATTATCCGTATGTTTTTCTTCCACATCCAGATGATCTACAACATGTTCACTACAATTCTGGCTTGGTTCGCTCTCGCTTCTTTCTGGCTTACTACCTCGGTCATCATGGATCTCGTCGGCAGTCGCAACGAAGACACTGGGCGCCACGCCTGGCCTTTTGGAGACAAGGTTACCCCGATTGTCAATACCGTGCTCAAGTATGGATATCTCGCGTTTCTGGGCCTCCAGTTCATCCTTGCTCTCGGTAACAGGCCCAAAGGTTCTCGCTGGAGTTACATGACATCGTTCTTCGTCTTCGGATTGATTCAGTTTTACATCATCGTTCTGTCCATGTATCTCGTTGTGCAAGCCTTCACGTCTCCCAATACTGTCGAGCTCGACACTGATAATTTAGCGGAATCCCTCTTTTCGTCAGATGGTGTCGGTATTATCATTATTGCGCTGGCTTCCACCTTCGGTCTTTACTTTATTGCCTCATTCCTGTATCTGGACCCGTGGCATATGTTTACCTCGTTCCCACAATATCTCCTCATTATGTCCTCCTATGTCAACATTCTCAACGTCTACGCCTTCAGCAATTGGCATGATGTCTCATGGGGTACTAAGGGTGCCGACAAGGCCGACGCCCTTCCCTCTGCGAAGACCGAAAAGGCTGGAGATGGCAAGCACACTGTCATCGAGGAACCGGAGTTGGCACAGTCTGATATCGATAGCCAATTTGAAGCTACAGTCAAGCGTGCCTTAGCTCCGTATGTGCCACCGGTCGAGAATACGGAGAAGACACTCGAAGATTCGTACAAGTCTTTCAGAACTCACCTCACTACCGCATGGATCTTTTCGAACGCCCTTCTTGCGGTCTTAATCACCCAAGACAACTTTAATAAATTTGGTTTCTCGGTGAGTACTATTAGCCTTCGTACTTTCTAATTAGGGCCCAATCGCTAATAACCCAATAGTCCAAAGCTACCGACCGTACGGCTCGATTCTTCCAGGCCCTTTTGTGGGCGACCGCGGTTCTTTCTATCATCCGCTTCATCGGCTGTCTCTGGTTCCTTGGCAAGAGCGGTCTCTTCTTCTGTGTCAGGAGGAGGTAGATGGTCTTATTACTTCCTCAAGACAGCAAAGTCCCTTTTCCACGGCCGAGATTCCCCTAATTGTGCTTTGATTAATGGTGCGGGCGTTATAGGTGCCTGCTAATCCAGCAGGCTGACTGTATTCCTTTACTTTCGAAAGAAAATGAAAATGGTTCGACTCGATAGCGAAGATAAGGATGAATTGGGATATTATGTATTATTGCATCATCTGGGGCGGTTTAGGCCCTCCATATTATCTGTTTGCTCGGTGATTGCTGATTTATGGAGCAATCTGGGGGAATCATCACCAATCATGCAGACTAGAATGAATAAAACCATCTTTTACTTTTATTGTCATTGCTAGTGTTATACAGGAGCTGTGTGATTGTTTCTAGTTTGCTTAACGGGCTGAATGAAACTTGGACCTCGGATATAAGCACATGCGTTGTGCCTTGAATACAAATACATGCTCTAATGAACCTTTAGAGTATCCTTGTTTTCTAGAGTACTATGATTATCGCCTCATCTTACTGGGTCGAGCCTCGAGAGTACTATTCGGCCAGTCGTACAAGCCGCGTCCAGATCCACGACGTCCACCTCGCGGTTTTCTCATCCAGATCTACAGGCTCCCTTGGACCATGGACAGCATTCTCTTCATACTCCATGCCATCTTCCTGATCCTCATAGTCCTCGCACTCCCCTTCATTATTGTCATTACTATCATCATCATCATCATCATCATCATCATCATCATGATATTCCCACAAATAATCCTCCTCGTCCTCATCGCCAATCGGACGGCCCAAACTATCCGTTCGCCGATCGCGTTCCTCAGGCTCCTGGCCCACGATAAACGCCGCCCAAGCCAGCATCGCCCATACCTTCTCCTGCGCCCTAGCTGCCCCGGCCCACCGCTGCGGCTTCTGATCTAGAAAGTACACGAATCGATCCCGCGTGGTGTAGAGACCCAGAATCGCCGCCCGGAGCTGCAGATCCTCGCAATCCCCGACCGAGGCGCTGGCAGGCTTGTCCTGAGCACGGATCCCGAGGAGCAGGCCCTCAGGGATGCAGAACAGGTGGCGGAGGAGGTGGGAGTGCGGGTTCGGGACGGGCATGTGCCAGGGCTCGTTGCGCCAGCAGTTGTAAAGTGAGATCTCGGGGCGGGCAGGCAGCGTCTCGACGAGAGCGCAGAATGCTGCTGCGTAGTGGATTTCCTAGTGTGGAACTCTTCTGGACAGGGATCTGGGACGGAGGCGGCTTTGGCGCGGAATTGATGGTCGTACACGGGCACTGCGGTTAGTAGGGTGTGGATTGCGGGCTCAGAGGGGTAGGTCAGCGGCGAGCGGGTCAGAACGCCCCAATTCCAGGCCCAGGTCGCGGGGTTGTGGGGGGATGTGCACTGGGTGTAGATGTGCGTTAGTGTGTGGAGGAAGGTTTGCTTGATGGTGTCGTGGATGTCCAGGGATTGATCCTCCATGATCCCCTTGAGCTTCTGGAGATAGTCCTGCTTCGGCTCGCTGTATAGTTTGCGCGCTGCTGCGGTGTGCTTGTCTGCCCGCGGCAGATAGTCTCTTAGCGAATTGAGGTTCAAGAGCCAGATGCTTTGTACCCCGTCCAGCTGCTCGGATAACGAGGCAGCGCTCAGGTACAGCAGCCGCGCTTCGAGCCACATTACGGCGGCCCGGATCAGTGCCATCCGGGCCGCCTGGAGCCTTGAGGGAGTGGGCGGGAGCAAGAGGCAGAGGGGGACCGGCTCTGCGTAGGTGGGCTCCATGATATGGGGTGATGATGTTGTAGAGCTAGCCTAGCGCGATAGAGGGGTGGGGAGGTAGAGGTTTTATATGATGGAGGCGGGCGGCGTTGACAAATTTGTGGGCGCGTTCTACTACTCGAGCAAACACGCTGGGTGTAACATTTTGTTTGCCGAAGTCGTGTACCTATGCGGCGCTATTTGACGTCGAGGATCGCGAGTCGAAGAAGGCAGAATAGGTATAATCAAGGCTCTATTAATTGTAAGCTTAAAAAGGTTACATTAGCAGGTATAATCTTGTATTCATAGCTGGGTAGAACAGTGGACGTTCAAAGGGCTACGCAACCCTTGTACTACATATTAACCTGGGACTTCATACCCCATTCCTTTAGTCGAAGCAGCGGGGATCGAGGAGTGCATATAAAGGATGGAATTCGTGGTCTTCGCCCGAAGCAGAAGCTCTATCTGGACTGGATTGATACATTTGGTTGCTGTGTGGATATGGATTGCGCTATCACGGGGATATTGTTGGGGAATATGCTATAGATACATATGTACATTCGAAGAGTAATATTTCTTGAGATGTGACTGAGTGACGGCTAGCAGAGAGTAGAGCTTTCGAGCATAAAGAGGTTGAAAAGACTATCCAAGATTAGCATCCCCTGTTGTAGAATTCGAGTTTTGGATAAGGAGAGATGTGATACCAAAGACGTTACGCGCGTAACAGCTACGAAGCTTAATTTTGATCCCCCAATCTAGAGGGCTGGAGACTGATGTAGAGAATTAAGTGGTGGGAATTATAACAGGGCAACCATGAATGCGACGGCAAATGCTATTTGCATTGTTTATTTTATGAGAGTTAATTATCAACCATTGAAATGTTTTCCAGATTCTCTCGCCCATGGTGCGACAGATAGCTAGAATGTCCAGACTACAGATGCGGTCATATGAGCAAGGGTAGGAACTGGTTGTTGGATGTCTCGTGCGGGAGCCGAGTGCCCGGGACCGGGAAAATGGAGATCTTTCTTCCCAATGATTTCTCCCTAAATAGTGAGATCTTACCTTCTTTATCGTGGACTATGCCATTCACACGGGCTTTCTAGGACCCCGGAAGTTCCGAGTCAGCATGCCAAGCTCAGTCTCGCCTGCGCCTCCAATGACTGATACGGACGTAAAACGGATACGAAGGATCTCTCTCTAGGGTTCCGCCGAGTCCGCTCCGCTTTCGCAAGTTTTTCAGTCCGTTTATCGTCCACCGGTCGTCGCAAGCCTAGATAGTTGAATGGTGTTGTCAGGCAACGACCAACACAGTTCAGACGTTGCGCCGCTGCGCCGCCCTTGGCTTGAACGTAGAACCCACATGGTGCTCCGTTAACTTCATGTTCGTATTACATCACGTTCGAAACCCATACCCTTTCTGGAAGAGCTTGCGAAACAAATACAAAGCCCGTCGTGTTTTTTTCGGCTCCCGCACCATTTTCGTACGGCCTCGAGGTGTAGCGTAAGAGATTGGTTTGTAGACTGTACCAGCATTAGACGCCTTAAGCACGTTGCCCTGCAGGATTGCGACAGCTCTGTGCGCCGTGATAAGATGCCGCGTACAGTAGGTTCAGCCAACGTAAGAGTCAGATATCATATATATAGTGATGCCCCATTCATCCAGTGTGGCCCAAGGCCTTATAGATTTCTCTACATTATTCTCATATCCGTCTCTGATACATCAGCACGTAGAAGCCGTTTTATTTCGTGCCCTTGTTCATTCACTGTTTACCTCCCAGCATCTGTCCTCCCCGGCCCTTCCGGTACTTACCCCCTGAACTCAGGTCTCAGAAGAACAATGCCTAGTGAACAAGTCCAGGTTCCGGAGTGGTGCGCTGAGGTCGGCCCAGATTGTCCTGTCGAAGGTACCGTCTATGGTTACTACCCATCACTCGGGTGGAATGCCTTCTTTGCTGCTGTCTTCGGTCTCTGCTGCCTCCTCCAAGTCGGTCTCGGCATCAGATACAAGACATGGTCGTTCATGATCGCAGTCGGACTCGGATGCGCTGGCGAACTAATAGGCTACATTGGCCGCATTATGTTGCACGACAATCCTTACGATAATAACGGCTTCACAATACAAATCGTATTGCTCATCTTCTCCCCGGCATTCCTCGCGGCGGGCATCTACCTTACGCTTAAGCACATGGTCATCAAATTTGGCGAGCAGTGGAGTAGGTTGCGACCAAATTGGTATACATACATCTTCATTGCGTGCGATATCTCCTCGTTGGTCTTGCAGAGTGCAGGAGGGGCCATGGCCGCCACAGGCGATGATGGCGATAGTATTCTAGACACTGGCACAAATATTATGATTGCGGGTATCATTTGGCAGGTCGTTGGTAAGTTGTATGTCTTATCTCTATGAAAGCACTCGCTAACCACATCTTTCAGTTCTCATCATCTTCGCTGCCATCGCCGGCGAATATGCCTACCGCACATATATCCGCCGCGACTCGCTTTCTGCCGAAGCTATTCGACTGTGGAATAGTCGCCGCTTCCGACTCTTCCTTGGTGCAACCATCATCGCCTATCTTGGCATCTTCATCCGTTGCGTCTACCGTATTCCCGAACTGATAGAAGGATGGGGTAGCAAGTTGATGCGCAACGAGGTCGAGTTCATTGTTCTAGAAGGCATCATGATTGTTATTTCCGTCATTGCACAGACGGCTTTCCATCCCGGATACTTCTTCCCGGCATTGGCAGGCACGTTTGGGAGGAAGAAGGCGGAAAAGAGTGTGAATGATAGCGACGTTGAGATGGTAGGTCGCGCTTAGACTGTCTTGGTTTCTAGTAAACATATTCCCTGTTGATTAAAGTGCTATACTACAGGAGGGGTTCTAGTACAGCGCGTATGGGCTATTGAAGCAAGGTTAAATTGGAGTTTTGGAGGTATTGGGATGGTGGCCATCTCTAGGATTCTATTGGCGTTCAAATGTGCCAGAAAAGCGAGACGAGGGGCAGAAGGGCGGAAGGGCTCAATCACTGTCAAGATTGCGACGACACATATGTGTATTAGTCATGTAGATAGTATATTATACCTATTGTTTCATAAGACAATTTCGCACTCCAACCATTGCTCTAGATTGTTCCGAGACTAGTCGTACCCCGAACAATGTCCAACACAGCCACCCAACCACTGGCGCCCAATGACCTCAAGGACCGTGTGAAAGTCTCGTACGATGCAATCGCAGAGACATACAGCAAGTTCACGAAAGCTCATGATAATACTCGTCTGCACTATGGCACCAAGCTGCTTGGCCACTGGGTGTCGAAGCATGGCATGCAGCCAACAGCCCTCGAGCTCGGTAAGCTTTCCATTTCCGGCCCAAATTGATGCCTATGTTGGGGCAACAACGCGAGCATTGACGCGGAATCTCTATGCTTACTTTTCCCACCTCTTAGGCTGTGGCGCCGGTGGGCCGGCCACCGAGCTCCTTATTGAACATGGATTCCACGTAACGGGCAACGATATTTCAGCGATCCAGCTCGAGCTCGCCAAGGCGAATCTCGTTAAACATGATAAGTACTTTACAGCAATTCAGGGGGATATGATGGAGCTTGATTTCCCGATTGCATCCTTCGATGTCGTGTTCGGGTTATTTTCTATCATTCATCTCCCCCGTCAAGAGCAGCGTGTTCTCGTCAAGCGAGTTTTCAATTGGCTCAGACCGTGCGGCGTCTTTCTTGCGAACTTTTCGAAGGACGCAGTTGAAGTTGAGATCATTGAGAAGTGGTTGGGCGAGGAACAAGGTTGGATGTTTTGGAGTGGCTGGGGCGAAGATGGAAGTGTGAATATGGTGGAGGAGGCTGGGTTAGAGGTGTTGATGAAAGAAGTCAGAGACGAGGGTGTTCAGGAGCATTTTGTGTGGGTACTTGGGAAGAAGAATGATGGGAGTGGATCTGAAGCTGCTCTATGACTTGTACGTGAGAGCATTGGAAAGAACCTAGTTCTAACCATTCCAAAAGCAAAATAATGGGGGTTAATATTTGATCGAGTATCGGATCCAGCAAGAGCAGTTCCTTGAGCCCCTTGTACATTCTCGTGCATGTTCCCGTTCTATTTAGTCCTCCTGTTCGCGCTATATCTCCTGAATTTCTTGGAGTTAGGCTGATATTCCGAAGGAGGGGCAAGGTTTCCACTTCGGACTATTGTTAAATTGTTGATTGGAAAGTGAGCAATTCAGTCATTTAGCTTGCTACCACTTGCGTCTATCAGCAACGGGAGGCAATTATGCCTCGTCTGAGTCTTGAATTTGTCGTTGAGCGTAAGATGAAGATCGATCTTTGGGTTCGGTTGCCTCATATTCTCGATTCTCAAATGACTCCATAATGTCAAACCATTCTCCATGCCTACCGATCTCCGTCATCAATCCTTCCGCTCCACCCCATAATTCAATAGGCACTTTTCTTGGATCAGCCCCATGTTCTAGTAGCAAATTGAACATTTCTGCATCATGCAACTGAACAGCGAGCGTTAAGGGACTGGAGATCTCTATGCCATTCCGGTTAGGAGGATTAGAATGAGCTCCGTTCTCAAGTAGGAGTCTAGCCAGCGCATGGTTTTTCTGGGATGCGGCATAGTGAAGACCAGTCGCTCCTCGCGGAGTGCTCAAAGCGGCCGTAAATGCCGAATCTGGTGCTGTCTTCAATATTTCTTCGACAAGGCTTATGTTATCCGGCGTCTGGCTTAGGCTCTGAAGGATTTGAAACCAATCTAGGCCTCGCTGTTTCTTGATCCGAATACGCTCCTTAAATGCTTGTAACATGGAGTCGCCAACATCTAATACTTCAACTTGGACATTTTTATCAAAGAGAAATTCGACAAAAGAAAGGTGGTCATGGTTTACGGCTGTCGATAACGGACTCCGTCCATCGGCGGTTCTGATGTTAACATTGGCCCCGTATTCCACCAAAACCCTCGCAAGTCTTACGTCACCATTTTTGGCGGCTTCATTGAGCAAAGCGAAGTCCTCCCCTTGTATGCAGATGGGGGAGTTCAAGAAATCGTGTGCCGTATTCTTGTCGGGAATGTTCTTAAGTACTTCAACAATGTCTGCAATACTCTTGTCGTTGCCGTGGCAGTTCTGAACGCGAGCCAAAATATCCTCATCGAAGAACTCCCAGTCTGAAAGCGAATTAGTAAATGTAAACCAACTGAATAAGTATTGATATACCCAAGTAGTTTTCAGGAGCTGGTTCGTCTTCCGCTACATCAGGTTCACTAGGCGCACGTATTGCTTGTTGGAGAACACACTCGAGGCCTCTATCACATGGACATTCCCCAAATTCTCCGAGAACCGTTTCGATCGCTGTTCGAATGAATTCGTGGTCGCTCATGGGAACGACTGCCTTGCGGATCGTCATTTCCAGTCTCTGTCGCACGTCTTCATCAAAATCCCATCCAAGCGTAAGCTCTACGCCGGCTAGAATTTCTCGTTTGGCAACCAAACAAAAGTGGAATCTGTTTGTAGTGTCATGGGCAAGAATTTTCATCTCTGTGTTTGCATTACAACTTCGCCGAATATGTCCTGGAATTGTCGTGGAATCGATGTATATTGGAAGATAGGGTGGAAAGAAGGTGGACCGCCGGGGGTGATGCAGCATGTCCCAACGATTAATGGGGTCCGAGGTATATTCCTCCCTCCTCCCAATGCGTCCTGTGATTTCGCCTATAAGCTCATTCTGAAGGATGGAGACCACTGCCCTTATTCCGAGATACCCATTCTTACTTTTGCGAACTGCAATAGGGGGTTGAGTCATGCTTTCAATACTGCTATTGATGCGGGAGACCTTTGGCAGTTGCGGATCTACTACGGCATTGCCAAGGACATTCTTGCCAAATAGCCATTGAGAAGTCTCATTCGCGATCCGAAGATCAGAATAAAAGTTGCCCCCAATTTTGGCTTTCGATAGGGGCCCCGTCAAATCGTAGACTAAGCGAGTTCCGTGGATTTTGTCAAACTGGTAGAGGAGTTCCCGTATCCGCTGTTTTACTTCAGGTCCATAAACCCCAGCCAATATAGAGACCTGATCTACCAACTCCTGTGTGCTTTCTAAAGAAGTGAGATCAACACCAACCCTTGCCTTCAACAAGAAGGCAACAAACTCTTCCTGGCTACGATTGATAGCAACCTCAAAAATTGTGTTGCCGGAGGCCATCTCGGTTCTAGGAGATGCTCCTTGCATTATCAAATACTTGGCTAGTGGCAGGTCGCCCCGCTCAGCTGCGAAATAAAGAGAGTCAAAGCTGGTATCAGAATTGATAAACTCGCTAGGGTATGTCCGGAAATAACTAGCGGCGACCTCTAATCGCTCTGCTGAAGAAGAGCACTTTTCGAGCTTTTGTCGAAGGTGGAACCTGTCCTCTTGCGCATGAATCGGCTGGCTTCGCTTCGCGGTCTTTTTTGTAATCCATGGGAGTATCCATTGGAATCCAGCTGGTCTCCAATCCATGGGCGGGGTCCAGGCAGCTATCTGAGGTCTAAAATTTGAGCGAAATTTGCGGCGCTGGAACAAATTCTGGATAAAAGCAACTTCTTCCATGGTAAGATCTGTTATCTCTCGAGGAGACACTTTCTGCTGTGAAGGCTTGTATGCGTTTTCAGCTCTAATTGAGTAACAAACTGCAGCTAAGGCTACTCGAAACAAGTCTCTTCCGTCGGATTTATGCTGGGTCTGAATGTCTTCCTCCGCATAAAGTGGAGAGATAGTCACTCTTCCGGTTCCATGTTTTACAGTAATTTGCCCGGATCCCCAATGAAATGCATATCTGTAAGAATGGGTAAGCTGGTAGTATTATGAGGAGAATTAGAGTTGTAACGCAAGAGACTCACTCCGTAGAGCTTTCGGAAAAGAACGCAAGGATCCTGACGACCTTCGTGATGATTGAGTATAGTCGGATATGGTATATCCACGGCTTAAGATCATGGAGTCTCGTTCGCAATGTTTCCATCAAAGGCTTACCGTATTCTCTAGAGTCCAAAACTAGTTGGTACTGATAACTCATTTCTGTAGATGTCAGACGCGCTTGTTTTCTCGGAAAACTCGCTGCCTGCGAGTCTGTGTCAGTGTTAGGAAGGCTGCTAAGTCTACTTCTATCTGCTGTGTGAATTGTACCCGCGGCCGCTACACTGGTCTTGGAGCCTGCATTAGCATCATCTTCCAAATAACCTCTCGGAAGTGCAAAGAGAGCAAGTTGTTCCATGTGCGATCCGACATGGCGTCTATATTGAGCCGGAGTTACAATTACCATCTCCTCCTCAGAAATTTCCGGATTTGCGAGCCGCAATTTCTTTTCCCATTCATGGCCGCAAATGGGACAGTCGGAGGCAGCTAGGTGTTTGATTGGTTGCCGACCAGCATCAAGAAGGGCATCTAGCTGATCATTTGTCATGCCTTGAGCGTGCTGGCTCTGGAGATGGCGTTTGAAAAGTTCCATGGACTTGAAGTTATGGCTCTGGCAAAAGTTACAGAGCCATTGCGCTCGGTGACAACGGAACTCGTGGTGAAACCACTCATGACGGTCGGAGAAAATTTTTACATCGCACTTTTCGAAAGTGCAAACGTAAGGCCGTAGGTCTGAGAATGCGTGCTTCCTCCAGGAACTTTCTTTTCTTACATTCTGGATTGTCCAGCAAAGCGGGCATTCGAACGTGATTGCCCCTTTCGCAATCTCGGACAATGGAGGAAGCTGATGATTTTCATCACTTTCCTCCCCTAAGGAAAGCGCGTATGAGGTCTGCGATTGGCCATCCTCAAAATTTGTTTCTAGGAGTTCACCTTCTCCAAGACGCAATGTCGATGCTAAAGTTGACGCTAAGGCGCTTGTTGGCTTGGTTGTGTCTGTTTTGCCTGCCTGTGACTTTTGCGCCCATTCGACTGTTAGTGCCGGGGTTGTAGGCTTTATATTTACTTGCAGTTCCCCTAATTCCGGGTCGACTCTATCAAGTTTTTCTCTGTGATCGCGTGTGTAGCGCAGATACTGCCTCCGCTGGGTTATCGCCTTTCCAAGCCTTTCTTTAAGCCACATATTTTCCGGTTTGGCCAAAAATGGGAATTTGTGGCCTACATGACTAATATCGTAACTCTCATCGAATGTGATTTGCTTGGAAGCCAGTGCCCTTGCAAACCGATCACGGGGACTTGCTTTGCGGATCAACATAGCAATCCGAAATAAGCTTGTAATGGTCTCCTTAACACTCTCAAACAGCTCCTCAGCCTCAGAAAGATGTGGAGTCTGGATTTCTGGATTATCCTCTGTAACCCTGTTTCTAAGTCTCTCATCCCTGTCTCCTTCATCTTCTTCTTCACCTGTATAATTGTCATCAGATGCATATTGACGATTTCCCCGTTCTCCAGAGGCAATGGCCATTGCTGTACAAGATTAACTTAGGTTGGGGTACGTTCAACTACCCATACCATTTCGCAGTGCGTCCTTCAGGTCATTGAGAAGATCTTGGATCTGTATTGCTACTTTGGGGGACTCTCTCAACCGATGATCAAGGGACGAGGTTAATGAAAGACGTTGAAGAGCACCGAGATTTCCCGCCCATATCCTGTAACGCCCAGCCTGGTCTTCGACAGCCGCCTGCTTTAAGGCTGACCGGCGTTCACACTGAGCATCATGGAGGAGAGATGAAAATTCGTTGAAGAGCTGGCCGCACTCTATCGCGGAATTTGCTATAGGGCGTTGCATATCTCTGTAATGGTTTTCCGGATTAAAAAATGGGGGATCGTGATGCTTTTGGAAAGACACGATGCCTACTGCTAAGGTTTCACGTAGTATAAGTTGAGGTGCTCCCCTCAGTTCTAGCCCCCAAATTATCAAAACAGACCCTCAGCCTGACACCACCTCACTGTACTTACAAACTTAACTCTCATAATCCTCATCTCCGCAATAAATGAAATGAGCGGAATTGAAATCGCTGGTCTCGTGTTGGGGGCTTTCCCGATTCTAATCCATGCTCTGGAAAGTTATCGAGAGAGTGCTGAGGTCCTTGTTGACTGGTGGCGGATCCAGCGTGCTTACAAAAAATGTAAACAGGATCTCCACTACCACAGAATACTATTCGAGGGTAATATTGAGAGGTTTCTTCTACCACTTATAGTAGATGACGATGAGCTAAAGACTCTAATGGCTGATCCGGCTGGCGATGCCTGGGAGGACAAAGAGCTAGAGACGAGGCTGACGGAACGTTTACCCAAATCCTACGGACTGTTCCTAGACATCATGAGTGATATAAACGAGCTCATGGAGGCATTGAAGAAGGAACTCGGAGTCAATAATTCGAAGTTCCAGGCGAGCGTTAACCCGGTATGTCGATAGCTTGTTTGGTAGGGTATCTTCTGTTTTAACCGCAACCAGAGTGGTACACTAATCAAGTCCAATGCTTCACGGAAGGACATCTTGAGTATATCGAACGTTGAGTTTCAGGCTAAGCGTATCAAATTCAGTCTGAAAAAATCATCTCGTGAGCGATTGTTCTCTCAGCTGCAACAGGCCAACGATCGGATGCGGAATCTTCTCGAAAGCAACGACCATGTGACTGCAGCACGGAGAAGGAGAGAGACAGTAAAGACGCCCTCTATAGTTAGTCGTAAGATGAGCGAGTTCTGGTTACACGCAAAACGCTTACATGAGGCCCTGTCGAAAGCATGGCTGTGCGGATGTGCCACCCATGTCGCCAACCTGCAGTTGCAGCACCGTACATCTGAAAAGGTTGAATTTGATGTCTTATTCCATCTTGGATCAAGTTCTGATCGTGGTGGTTGGCGGGAAACGAAGATTAAAATGATTCCTGGCGATTCCCTCATCGGTTCATCCGGGTTTAACATCAATGTACCTAAGAGTATACAGAATGTTGACCAGGCACCGAGACAAGTACATTGGGGAGGAGCGGATGATCCCAGACAACAAACATCCCCCCAAGGACATGTGAATCAAATTAAGGATCTATGCAGTACGCTATCAACAGCCGGTTCGGATTGTTTTGGCTTCCTCGATGAGGATGAACACCGCTTCGTGCTCTATCCTGGTAGTCGCATTCCATCTATGGACCGCTTCTCCACCACCACTCTAGACTATCTACTCCAGGATGCTTACTCGCTGACACGCCGAAGCCGCTACCATCTCGCACTAACTCTTGCATCCTCGTATCTCCAGCTTGGCGCTACGCCATGGTTTAATGCACCTCTTGGGAAAGACAGTATTATATTTCTCCAAGAATCTTCTGATCCCGAGTCAATTCTCCTCGACCAACCTTACATCCGCCGCGAGATTTCTAAGGTATCTGTGCAACTTGCAAGCAACACTATATCATCTCTTGGCATACGTCTTCTAGAGCTTTGCTTTGGCACACCCCTGGAAAATAGCAAATTTCGCAAGCAATTACCTCCCGGGGACGAGATTTCGGCTCCTATCCTGGACTACGTTGCTGCTATCCAATGGAGCAGGAGGGTGAGCGAGGAGGCTGGGCCAGAATTTGCGGATGCTATTGAGTGGTGTTTGCATACGAATGAGTTGAGTGACGGAAGCTGGAGAAAAGAACTATGGGCTCATGTCATTGTACCTCTAGATTCCTGTCATAGACAGGTCTCACAGAAATTGGTCGTCATTTGATCATTATGATTTGGAGCCAAGAAGTCGCTCAAAGCGCAAGACATGTACAAAACGAGGTGTTAAAATGGTATATCTAGGAATTTTTTTTTTTTGGAAGGTGAACCTAGTTATGTAATCGCACGCATGAATGAGTTTGAAATTCTTGCACGAGGCTCCGTAAGGTCTCCTGATACTGTTAGGGAACTCCTAGCTCCAGCTACCCCACAATTGTTACATCGAAGACGTCAAAAAGAAAAAAAACTCTATATTCTTGACACAACGGGCACCTCCGAGTTGACGTATCATTGTTTCATGGACGTCTAAGAATCTTGTTGATGAATTTCTGACTATGGCCAAATCATTTCGTAGTACAATAACCGATTATTGCAAACGTACGCACGTCTGCATCTATAAATTAAGAATAGTGATAATAAAATCCCGAGCTAAGCCCCCTCGAAACCGCTCACCCCCTTTCCCACGCCTCAACCATATCACATGGACACGGTTCGAATATACAATGTCCACTGGTACCGTCGCCTCCCTCTCAGCCAAGAACCCTTCACATTCCGCGGCCCCGTCACAATCAAAAACTTTCTTGGTCCCCGATATTGTTCTGTTCTTCCTGTTTTGATCTCTCGTCTCTTTCTGCTTTATCCGAAACTTCAGGGCTTTGCAAAGAAGTTTACATCGCGTGTATGAGAGTTTCTACTTGGGAAATTTCTAGGTCGGCATTGCGCTGACACTGTATTGCACGCGGTTGTATGATGTACCATCTTGCAGGCCGCGGTTGGCCAAAGCGCTGAAGGCGTGCTATTGGACGTATGCCGGCTGTGTTGCTGGTTGCTGTATTCCATTATCACGTTATTGTCGACTTGTAATGACTGCTTGTTGCGAAGACTATGACGGCTTAGATACTGCCTATGTGCCTGTTCATCATTTTAGGTCCTCTGGTGGTTGTTCTAGAATATTCGCAGCCTATGTCTGGGATTGATGACTGTATTAATTTTGTATACGATTTCTGCGACCAGATTGGTGAATAACGATTTTCTGGAGTCGAGTATGAAAGTGGGGATGCACGTTGCTGTTGGGTCTTCAGGTATGATTCCATAACTTCTGCGATAGTCTGCACAAGATGTTAGTGGTGTGTAGCATACACAGAAAATATTTGTGGACCGAGGCATACATGCGCCCAAAGTCGTCCCAGAATACTATCTATGTATCTTACACCTCACGATCGGCGAAATCTGGAAAGCAATTGATGTTCCCGCAGGTATGTTTATCTGGCTCTTCAGCTTCTGGCTCTGTGCTCTTTTCCTAGTCAGAATTCTCACGACCACAAAGAATATACTCTTTACGCTTAGTTGGCGATATTTTATCTCTCCCAGTGTGGAATTGACTGTCGCCTTGATACGGAGAGGCGGGATTTTGGGTAGCGACGGGATTAAAGGCATAAAATTAGCTATGAAAATCGTCTTGGTGATTCTGTGGTCCCTTGTTGCGATTGAAACTTTGAAAAGACTTTGGAAGGTAGTTGTACTTTCGCCGGGCATGGATGAGGACTTAGAAGACGTGGAAAGGTGTCACGTGTTTCTACTATCCTATTATAGTTGGTCTGTTTTTAGGCCTATATAGTCTCGCCATTGCCGGCCTCTAGCCAAGCAGGCCACTTACCCTCCTCTAATACATCAATATTTGCCTCAGCAATTGATGCTGCCTGATACGCGACAAAAGGGCATGGGCATGACGAAGGACCTAAGAACTCAAGGGAAGGAGAAATATGATTAAAAGATAGCGCCCATATCTCACTA
The DNA here is from genome assembly GCA_010094045.1 of Lojkania enalia. Taxonomy (NCBI): domain Eukaryota; kingdom Fungi; phylum Ascomycota; class Dothideomycetes; order Pleosporales; genus Lojkania; species Lojkania enalia. The sequence continues at coordinate 246,146 of ML986637.1, forward strand.
TAGAGCAAATATCAAGGAATCTTATCAGTGAATAAGTGGAAAAGATACGGACCTCTCTAGCATATGATATCGCAGAAGTATTTACCTGTATGATCGTAGAATTGACGCCGGGGAATCTAGACCTCAGATCATATGCAAATTGCATGTGAGGAATATTCTGAGTCTCAAAATGCTCGGATCTAAGCCCTCTAACTTGCGTGTTGCCTGTGTGGATGGAGTGGTGTGATTCTTCGCTACTGCCCTCCTGGCTTTTTAATCTCCGTCTACACTCAATCTAATAGGACAACTAGGAGGATACTATAAATCCTATCCTAGTTTTTAGATTATATATCCCGTATTTCGTTAATTTTTCCTATGGATTTCGTAATGCCGCATCACAGTACTATATGAAAATATATCACGTGACAAAGTAAAAATAGTCTCGACATCTACGAGACTTCAATTGATTGGATGCTTTAGAATTTCTTGTCTTTGCATAGGCTTTGGTGAATTAAATTGATAGAGTTTGTGTGATTTTAAGTAAATGCGTTTCTATTCGCTATATCTTCAGTCATCCAGAGAAACCCCCAGTCGTACTCGATCTAGCATTCAAATGAAAAGCCACATAAAGATGCCCGAATATGCATACACGAATATCTGCAAGTAGGCAAAGCAAAATAACCACTACGAGTGTCTAATAGTAAGCAATACCGTCGAATTTCGCAAGCCTTGGATGGGAGTGAATAGCTTAATCGAACAGACTACTTCTTGGCTGCCCACTTTACAAGCTCATCGACATCCTCAGGCCCTATACTTCTTTCGTCAGACTGAATCATTCTTGGTTCATCTTCTTCTTTTTCCCATTTAAAGATTTCGTCGTCCCGTTTCCCTTCCTGCTGTGCAGTGTCTCTCTTTGGTACCCAGTTTACTATGTCGTCTACATTGCCGTCAGGGACGCTGTCAGTATTTTGACTATGTCTAATGCTATCTGGTTCGTCTATCCCTTTCATATGATCAGGAGGCATTGACAAGCTGTTAGTGACTTTAGAAATGGGTTGTGTAGATGTTTGGGGTGTGGGGACTCGTTGCTGAACTTGCTTCGCCGGGGGGGTCGGAGAGTGGGTAGTGGGCAGCGACTTTTGTGCATCTTCATCATTTTTAGAGTTGGCTTTTTTCGATCTGTCTTGTGCTATGGGTTGATCTTTCCGAGAAACGTACTGGACGAGTTCGTCGAGGTCCGCATCGTCTAAACTACCTTTGTCTTCTTGACTACGGCCGATACCATCTGGCTGTTCTGGCCGTAATTTGATTTCTTGCTGCATAGTCGAAGATTGATCCTTAAAATTCTTTACTCTTTCGGAATTTCCGTTCGTCTCGTCTGCCTCCATTATCCAATGTACTGGTTCTGCAGCGTCTGATTCATTGACCTTAGAGCTTGATGAACTTTGTTTTTGATCTTGCTTTTTTGTAGGGATGGGCCCGGCTTTGTCCCCGTCTTTCCTGCTGACCCATCTCACTAATTCGTCGACGTCCTTATTGCCGAATGACCTGTCGTCGTCACGCTCGCCGCTTTCCGAATCTGATTCTGTAGCAGCATCGCTCCAGTCTAGAGCAACTTCTTCTTCTCTGTGCTCGGATTTTAGATCCTCCTTTTGGCTGGCAAACTGAACCAGGTCTTCGACATCAGACTGTTTCAAACTTCCACGCATATTCCTGTCCTCAATTGCCGACCGGCGACCTCGTCTTGCTTCTCCATCGCTTGGTGGATCCCGCCTGCTAACCCATCTCACCAAGTCCTCCAAATGTCCCTCGTTCAAACTGCCTGCATCCAAATCGTTCCTCGCTCTCCGCTTCCCCATATTGCCCTCATCGTCTGAACTGGCTGTCGATTCGTTGTTCTCATCCTCAATTGTTGGCAGAGCACTCTCCTTGCTGGTCATCCTTTTCAGTTTACTTCCCATTCGATGCATGAACCCTTCTTTCGTTGGACTTCCCTTGGGGCTTCCCTTAGGACTTTCTGGGGTCTTCGGTCGATTGAGGCCCTTCCTTTGTTCATGCTCCTCTCTCCATTTCTGCTCTGCTTGTTCTTGTTCCATCTGCTCCCTGTGCTTCGCATGGGCCTCTTCAATTCGTGTCGAGAACAAAATACTTCGGAGAGAATGAAACCTTGCCAGGTGTGGATGGCGGCTCCCCCCTCGCAGGCCAGGCGTTGGCGACGCCAGTCCTGGAGATTCGTGTTGCGGCGACAATTGCAACTTATGCAAGTTATCTTTGCTCTTATTTCGGCCGTGATGGCAGACTTCCTTGGTATCCGAAGGATCGTTGTCCTCGGATACGTTCAGTTCATCTTCGTCGCTCGATGAATGATCATCCCCAATCTCGTCCAAAATCCGCGTCACCTGCGGCGTTAACATGCTCATATTTCCATACTCTTTTGCCTCACCCGGTAAATCGGCCTGCTTGACGTTTGTGCTTGCCCCTGGCTGTAAGTCGAAGTAGGACGCCATGATGTGTGCTCCTTCCTATATTGTCACGATAACCTCTGTCAACACCGGGTGGGACTGGGACTGTAGGTCGGAAGGTTAGTAGATGTGACATTGGGATCCAGGGACTACGATGCATTAAAGATGCAATCGGAGCGCGTGCCCTTGGACGACCTTGATGCTTGGTGGTGGCTTGGCGGGCTCAAAGGCGGGGTCGAGAGCGCTGGCGAGAATGACGGATGTGGAACCCGCTATCTACGATAGCTATTCATTGGTTCGCCTGCGCTTAATCAGCTGCTGACAGGGAAACGTTGCGTGCGTGGCATCGTCAGCGATTTGAATATTTAATCGAGCTCAACGGATGTAGATGTTACTGTTATCATGAATATTCAAGTGGTCTGACTCACGTTGCATCGTATCGACGACTAGCGAGCGAATCGAGAGATCTGTGGCCGCATGTCACGATATCAAATGCTGCATAGAGCCGACGGATTCCGCTAGAATAGTCATAACTGCTGAAGTACATAGCACGGTATTGAGATGCATTGGAGCACTCATAGTGTCTCTGGTCTGTCTAAGAGATTCCGTGGTTTCATGGCACTGTGCGCGTTTCCCAACGATCTAGATCATTCAGGGGTAGTGAAGATATTCGAGATGTCGGTGGCACCGAACGATACCTAGAAACAACCGTATTGTTCGATAATTTACTTATCCGGATGGAGATACTACCCACACGCAATAGCGTGCGTAGAAATACTTTGGGTAAGACAGCTTTGGGAATCAAAGAAAACGAATCCCAATTTTATAACCAGTTCTATATCTTCTAGGTGGTTTAACGTCATTGCTTCTGCAAAATATTAATAAAGAGAATAGGTCCGATATATTGAAAGGAATTTCCGAATAATAGGGCACATTTAGAATATCTAAATCACGTGACTAATTCAGCCTCGATAGAGAAAGACGTGAGACGAGACGTCTAATTCTATAGCACCATACAACGTTTGACAGAAGATACGAGGAATCACGATGGTGGTTTGGTCAACTTATGCCTAGTATATATGTCTAAACCACGTATAATGTTTGCGATGGGGTTCTTCAGTACGCTACGCTATTATGTTGGGTACCGAATACGCGAATTCTCGTATTTTCCGGTCGGACGCAATAAGAAACTGTATGCCCTATTTAAACTTGCCGTTTAGAAAGGTTTCTTTGCCCGTTAGGTAGCTTCTAATCTTCTAAGCTCGGAAAAACATTCTAATTAGTATGCTTGATCATATTTTAAATAGTATAACGTAGTTTATAAACGAGCTGCGAATACAAGCAAGCTGCGAACCCCACCAAGTCTCTGAGCCTTTTACAACATATAACGTACCTTACAAGCGAGCAGCCCATACAAGCGAGCGGTCCACCCCATCACCAAAACGCGACACCTGAGCTTTTAACAATGATACAACGACGAAACAATAAGAATACAGCCCAAAATGAGAATTAAGTAAACTTAGCCCTCTCAGCTACTAAAAGAGGCTAAATAAATAGCGAAAGACGTGCTGCTTTAATATTTAATATAATTCAAATAACTATAACGTAAGTGGTAAGCGAGTGCGCCAGGCAAGCGAGCGCGCCACCTTATTAACTTTTTCGACCATTCTAGCGATATATTTTCACAACGCATTAAAATACTACAAATATAATATATATCCTTGATTAAGTAGTATCTATAGCACCCTTCTCGCACGTACATAAGTTATGCCCAGTCTCTCTGCAGCGACTGCAGCGTATAGAAGCCTGCCGACTTGCACCTAATCGCGCCTTACCTTAACGTATTTCGCCCTCTAACTGCTGCTCAACCGCCATTTAAGCAATAATCTCCTCTCCCTCTACTTTTGATAAGGTGCCTTGCTTCTGAATCCGCTTCTTTTTACGCTGTTTACGCGTTATAGCAGCCTTATTTGCTTTCTTAAGGCTAGCGACTCGACCCTTTAGTAATGTAGCTGAATGAAGTATTACCTTAGCACCTTTTTCGAGCTGATTAATTGTTGTAATAATAGAAGTAGGTAATAAGCTTTTATGCCTTTAAATCCGATCGTAAATTAATATTAATTAAGCCTTTAATTCGCGCTGGTTGCTTAGTATTTTAGCTTCCTATATAAGTGTTATGAACACAGAACGCCAAGAGGCACCGCCTCTGTGGCTAGGGCTTGATCCAACATCAGCCACTGTGGAGGTCGACTCGGACGAGGACCAACAAGGTAATAACAGGCAGAAGCATGTTAGGAACCAGTCATTAGACAGTGAGCAGTAGGACTGCGGGAACTGGGGAGATGATTGGTTGGACGACGAAGCATAGCATAACCTATACACGTGACTATAGCAGAAGTGTTAGGTGTAGTAGGATAGACCTAACAGACCTAACAGACCTGACAAGCTAGACTTAGCAGTCTTAGACTTAGCTATATAAGATAGAGGATTTCTTTATAAGATTAAGTCCTTTATAGTTATTCTTATAGATTTATCTCGTTACTCTATTAGACCTTTAAATATACTTGTTATATTTAAAGACCCGGCGAACCTAATACTCTCTCTTTACTAAAGCTACCACCTCTAACTAATCTAATATAAATAAGGCCCCAGCGTATATACGACTGCAACGGCGGTTATTATATATACTAGTAGTATATAGGTTAGTAATATAATAACTACCTAATATTAAGAGAATAGGAACTATCTAAAGATATCTACTATATTATAAAGTTAAGTTATAATAACCTAAAGGCTATAAGCCCTAGAAGAAACTATAGTATAGAAAGTATAAGAATAGGAGACCTATATTATATAGATATAATACGAGCTAGCTGCAGCTAGAGCTGATCTAGCTAAAGTTAAATAATAAGTATAAGCTAAGATAGCTTTACTAAGAAAGTTTAACAGTAAGAAGAAATATATTAACTCTTTCCTTATATTAATAGAGCTGTACTTTAGGTTTAATAGTACAACCTTCTTTCTAGATAAGGATAAGATCTTAGCTGTAATAATAAATATAGAAGAGATACTACTAGTATAGGCCGAACTATTTATAGTAGATTAGCTGGAGAATAGAGGTAATATAAAGAAGACTAGAGAATCTATAGACGAACTCTTTAAGAGCTGGGAAGGATTTAAGAATAAGGTCTAAAATGTTTTTAGAGAAGTAGACGTAGAATAGAAAGTATAAAGGAAGCTATTAAGGCTAACCTAGACTAAGAGGATAATAGATTATACTATAGAATTCTAAAGACTTAGTGCTAGACTAGGATAGAACAATAGTATATTAGTAGGAATCTTCTATAAAGGTCTTATATTATAGACATCCCTGTAGGAACCCTCATACTAGACCTAATTAAGATTTAGAACTCTATATAGCTAGAAGAATAAGGCTAATATAAGGTATATAATACGTTTAGTAGCTTAGTTAACTAAGTAACTAAGCAAGAAGAAATAATAAGAGAACTAAATTGTATTTAATAACCTTATAACTCTAATCTTTATAGCTCTTTATAGTTAACTTAAATATCTTTTATATACTCTACTTATATACTTCTATTATAAGCCTATAAGAATAATCTACTTTACAGCACGTAATTACTCTTAGTTATTACCTTACCCTATACCTGGCCTTTAGAGGCTATTATACTTTAACTACCCTTGTAAAGCTAGAAGAAATAAGACTAGTTAGACTACTCTAGTTATAAGGAGAGAGATACCTTTAGTAAGTAACGTAGGAAACTTACGCAAGTAGAATATTGGGATTAGCTAGTAAAGCTATCTCTTTAGAAGTAGGTATAATAACTATATTTACAAGAATATAGAACGAATTAGTATAATAATAGAAATAGCTAGTTCTAGTAGATAAATAGATAAGAAGCCTAAAGGAGATTTAGAACAGCCTTCTCAAAAGTCTTAAAAAAATATAAGGAATAGTTAATAGTAAATAAGAGATAGGACTTGCAGGAATTATCTAGAAACTTAAATAAGTTGAAAGAGTACTACTAACAACGTATTACTAACAATAAATTAAACTAGTACTACTCGATAAATTCGACGGAACTAGGTCTAAGTTTAAAGGATTCCTAGTAGTAGTAAGAATCTATATTAACGCTAACCTCGATATTATTTAGTATAAAAATAAGAAAGTACTATTTATAGGAGTATACTTAACGGGTAAACTACTTAACTAGTTCTAGTCCTTCCTAATAGATTTTAAGAACTACGCAGAAGAATACTAGAAGAGTAAAACTAAAGTAATATTTACGAGTTTAGTATACTTCTAATAGAAACTCGAACTAGCATTTAAAGATATCGATAAAGTATAAGCAGCAGAAGACAGACTCTACAACCTAATTTAACTAGGATCTATTATCTTATATATATTAAGCTTTTAACAGCTCTTAAATAAAGTTGTATAGGACGACTATAGTATAATAGTAAAGTTCTATAGAGGATTGAAAATAGAAATAAGAAGAGTAATAATATATATAGAGCAACTGCGGGACCTAGTATTATACTTCTAACTAGTAAAGAGAATCGATAATAAACTATACTAGTTTAAAAACGAGGAAAGATAAGCGTACTACTAAAAGATATATTTCTTAGTAAGGGCTGCTAATATAAGCGGACCTATAGATTTAAGCGCTACTAGAGAAAAGAAGCCTAAGTTATAGGCGACTTAGGAAAAGAAGATTTAAAAGAAAGATATTAAGTATTATAATTGTTAAAAACTAGAATATATAGTAAAGGAATATCAAAGTAAAAAGAAAGAAAGAAGAAACTAGCCTATAAAAGATAAACCGCAAGAAGCAGGTAAAGAAAAACTAGCCGCAACTATAGAATATAGAACCTTATATTAGTCCTTCTATAGCGAAGACAAGTATTAAATATACTAATAACTTAAAGAAGCTATAAGATACTAGCTTTAAAAAAAAATACAACTTACAGTAACGCAGGAACGTATAAAAAGATAGTTAGAAGAAGTTTAGGAAGAATCAGACGAGGATAAAGAAATAAACACCCTATTGTAAATAGAAGAAGCTACTACTAGAGTACTAATACTTAAACTAGTACCTAGAACATGTTCTACATACTAATAAGGAATAATTAAATATAAATAGGGAACGCCGGCTCTTATAGCTACTCTATAGGAAGAACTACTTATAAGATTCTACGATAAGAATAGACTAGGATAAGATATTATCGACGTTTACGAAGAATGGTAAAACATCTACCCTAAGAAGATCCGCTTCTTATACTTCTAAAAATGGATAGAAACTACGAAGGTAGTAGAAGAGTACCTTAATATAATAGACTAGAATAAGGCTGCGTATATAGTACAGAAAGTAGTAGCCTTCTTACGAAGTGAAATACCAGTAAAATACTAGATACTAAAGGTATTACGATATAAATAAGAATAGGACTATTAGGTTAGAGAAGACGATAACTCTTATATAAATTAATACCACCCAGTATACTTTAAGATAGTATAAATATCGTGTATTAAACGATAATATAAGACCTACTAAGGAAGAAAGGAAAGTACAGGTGTATAGCTAAGATAACTAAACGAAGACAAAGTACTGAGAAACCCTATAAAGTAAGAAGCTATAATAGGATAGGAAGTTACTAAATAAACCTAAAACTATATAGTACTCGAACCTAGACCTCTATTATCTAAAGTATATATTAAAGGAAGGCTATAGTATAAATACCTAGAACGGAAATATCTAAAATATATATCTATAAAAGAAGTAATAGCCTACTAGCCTAAAATAACTTAGCTATATAGGAATATAGGAGAATACTACCTTATAACACCCGGATAGTACTACAGCTATAAAGTATATATACTTATTAATAGTAGAGTAACAAAGAATTTTATAGCTAACAACTATATTACTAGAAAAGGAATACCTATAATACAACTAGAACGACCTTATATAATTTAAACTATAAAAGGGAAAGATTTTTAGAAGAAAGTTATATATACTATAGAACTAAGAGAGTTTGAAATTCTAGGAACAACCTAATAAGGATAAACATTCTAAATTATAGAGATTACCGACTATAATATTATCCTAGAAATCCTATAGTTAAGAAAAGAAAACCTTTAGATAAATTAGTAAACGGGACGAATTATCCTTAAAAACTCTAGCTAACTAATTAAGAAATAACTCGCTGTAATAGTAAAAGAAGTAGTAAAAGAATTATTCCCAACAGGAAATATATTATATAGTATACCTAAGGAATACTAATATTTGATAAAACAGCTTTAAGAACTACTATAATATCTACTTAAATATAGAGAATACGATTATAAAATCAAATTACAACTAGAAAAAGAACCTAGATATAGACTAATATATAGCCTAATACTAAGGGAAATAGAGGTTCTAGAATAATATATAGACGAATATCTAAAGAAAGGAATAATTAGAGAATTAAACTTACTAGTAGCACACCCTATACTCTTTATAGATAAGAAAGGAATAATTAACCTATAAATGTGTGTTAATTATCGTACCCTTAATAATATTATAATTAAAGATTAATATCCTCTACTACTTATTTATAATTTGAGAAACTAATTAAGAGAAGCTACTATTTTTATAAAATTAGATATCTAGAACGTATACTATTAAATCTATATTAAAGAAGGAGACGAATAGAAAATAGTATTTAGAATAAAAAAGGGACTCTTTAAATATCTAGTTATACTATTTAGACTTACTAACATACTAGCTACCTTCTAAAAACGAATTAATAAGGTACTAAGACTCTACCTTAGACGATTCTATATAATATATTTAGATAATATCCTTATATATTTAAAAATAAAATAGGAATATAAGAAATATATTAAATAAGTACTACGCGTATTATAAGTAGTAAAACTATACCTTAAAGTAAGAAAGTACGAATTCTATACTACGAAAATAGACTATTTAGAATTTATTATCGAACTAGAATAACTGCGAATAGATCTAAACAAATTAGTAGTAATTAGAAACTAGCTAACCCTAAAGTTAGTTAAAGATATTTAATCCTTTATAGGATTTTATAACTTCTATCGAACCTTTATCAACGATTAAAGTAATATAACTATACCCCTAACTTAACTATTAAAGAAAGATATTACCTTTATATAGGGGAACGAATAAGAAAAAGCCTTCTAAGAAGTTAAGAAACAATTTTAGCAAGAACCGGTACTGAAACTCTATAACCTAGAAAAGAAAGCTCTTATAGAAACTAATATATTAGAAATAAGAATAGCTAGAATCCTTATATAAATCTATAATAGGAAACGATATCTAGTAGTATATTACTTACAAAAACTTATACTAGTAGAGATAAACTATAATATATACGACTAAAAACTCCTAACTATTATAGTATACTTTAAAGAATAGCGCGTGTACCTATAAGGAGTAAAATAGTAAACTAAAGTCTATTACGATTATAAAAACCTTACTACCTTTCTTACTATTAAAACCCTTACCCCTAGATAGGTTAGATAGTTATAAGAACTAGCTATATTTAACTTTAAGATTATCTATATTAGTAGAAAATAGAACCGAAGAGTAGATATATTAAGTAGACTACTAGGATACAAGTAAGAGAAAGGAACTACAGCTATACTACTAAAAAGATAATAAGACGGAAGTATAGTATATAATTACTTACGACTTGCAGCAACGACTATTACTAAAGAAGTAAGCTGGATAATACTAATTAAATTAGTAATAAACGGAATACCCGAAGAACTCTAAGAATAAGAATTAAAATAGATAGATAGGCTATTATATATTTATAACCGAATCTATATACTAGCTAAGATTAGAAAAGAATTTATTAGATAATTTTATAAAGCCCCTACTTATAGATATTAAGAAATAGAAAAAACGCTAGAATAAATCTTTAGGGGATTCTACTTTCCTAAAGTAAGAAAATAGGTAAAAAACACGTTATAAAAATGTGTAGATTACTAATAAAATAAACCTAATAGATATATACTCTATAGACTATTATAAAATCTAGAAATACCTACTAAACTATAGACGGAAATTACTATAAACTTTATCGTTAAGCTACTAAAATTAAAAAAATACTCTAAAGGAGAAGTATATAATTCTATTATAATAATTGTAGATAGACTTATAAAATATACCTACTTTATCCCCTATAACAAAGTATTATTAGTAGAATAAGTTGTAAACATCTTCCTAAAATAGATTATAGTATAGTATAAAGTACCTTAGAAGATAATTATAGACTAAGATACTAAGTTTACTTTAAAGTTTTAGTAGATAATTATAAACTTACTAGAAATTAAATATAAACTATTAACAGCGTTTTACCTATAGATAAATAGGTAGATAGAATAAATAAACTAAATAGTAGAGTAATACCTATAGTACTACCTTAACTATAGATAAAATAATTGGATAATACTACTACTAATAGTACAACTCGCGTATAATAGTACTATATATAGTATAACCGGAGTATTACTATTTATAGTAAACTATAGGTATAAACTAAAAATATATAACACCCTAATTAAAGCAGTATTATAGGTATCTTAAGTATAAGAATAAGTCGAGATTATTTAACAAACGTAAGACTTACTAAAAAAAAACTTCTAGTTCCTATAATATACTATAAAGAAATACTATAATAAGAAATATAAACAACTATCTTACTTTAAGAAGGGAGAAAAAGTTTAGCTACTAAAACGAAACATTTAAAGTAAACGACTAAGTAGTAAACTAGACTATATTAAAATTAGACTATATAAAATTAAAGAACAAATATTACCTATAAACTATTAATTTAAATTACCTACGACTATAAAAATCTACCTAACCTTCTATATTATACTTATAGAAAAGGTACTTTAGGACGCTAAACTAGTAGTATATAATATAGACGCGTACGGAGAAGACTAGGAATAGAAAGTTAAGAGAATAATAAGGTATAAAATACGGAATAGTAAATAGTACTATCTAATAAAATAGTTAGAAATAGATAAATACGGGAACCTATAGAATAATACCTAAGAACTAGAAGAAAACCTCAGCCCTATAGTATTATAAGTATATTATAAAACTTAAATTCGCGAAGAAAACCTAGAAATAGAATAGTAGAATTAAACGATATTAGCTGTATTATAGGAGGCAACTCCGCCTTAGAAAGAAGACCCGTCTTACGATCTACCTTCTTCTCCTTCTTAAGCTACTCCTACACACGTTTATAATCCTCTACTTATCTATACTTTACTTATTTATAAATTTTGCGAAGATGCTAAATCTTTATATAAGCTACTACTACCTTATTAAAAAGTTGTTCTAACTCCTCCTAGACTAGACAGATCTTCTCCTCTAGCTTCGCAACTTTAGTATCCTACTTTACTACTAGGAAGAATTAGGAATAAACTAGTATTATAGGATTATAATATATAAGTAATCTAAGTATCGCGATCCGTATTATATAACAAATATATACTAGTATAAAGGTACTTTAAACAATACAATTTTTTAGGTATTTCCTTCTTATCTACTTTATAAGTTAACTCCTTATAGGAATACCGGGAATAAGATATAATTATTTTACCTAAACGGTCTATATAATTAGTATAATAGTATCTATTTAGAGTTAAACAATAAAGAAGAGGTATTAGAAATATATATAGTCTCAGCGAAAATAGCGTATTAACTCTACTATATACTAGTTTAGAACGGAAAAACTCTCGGGCCGAGAGTTTAAAGGGGGAAGGTAGTATTACGGATATCCTTATAGGAACCCCTATACTAGACCTAATTAAAATCTGGGACTCTATATAGCTAGAAGAATAAAGCTAATATAAAGTATATAACGCGTTTAATAGCTTAGTTAACTAAGCAACTGAGTAAGAAGAAATAATAAGGGAACTAAATTATATTTAACAACCTTACAACTCTAGTCTTTATAGCTCTTTATAGTTAACTTAAATATCCTTTGCATACTCTACTTATATACTTCTATTATAAGCCTATAAGAATAATCTACTTTATAGCACGTAATTACTCTTAGTTATTATCTTACCCTATACCTGGCCTTCGGAGGCTATTACACCTTAAAAATAAGGTTAAGGATAATCTAGTAAGAGAAGAAAGGCTAATAGAACTATTAGTAATAATTGAATTAGTAGTTAGGATTAATAACTATTAGTATAAGTAGGAGATAGAGAAAAAGTCTTAGCTGCAGACATTCGTGCTAGTAAAGAAAGAAAATAAGATAGTACTATAAGATGGTAATCTAATAGTTCTTAGAAAAGTCGAAAAGGATAAGGGAAAGAACTACTAATAATTAAGGATAAGTAATCTTAAGAAAGAAAGGTTTAAGAAGGAAGCGTGCCTTCTATATAGATAGAAAGAGTACTATATAAAAGAATATCTAAGTAAGAAGAAGGAAGCCTAAATAATAACTACGTAGCCTACTAATAGATACTAATAACTAATAAGGTACTAGACGTATTATATAAATAATAGATACAGGACGTACCGTTTAGTAAAAGAAGGAAGCAATTATTAGCTATAGCTAAAAAGGGTAGCAGTAGTTATTAGATATATAGAATATCTACTAGGCGTATTAAGACTCGATAATATAATAATCCTAGAAAGAATAAAGTAAAAGAAGTACTAGATCTGTAATAAAATATACTAGGTAAAATTATACCCCTAGAAATATTAGAACGTTCTGTTTAAGAAAGTAATGTTCTAAGATAGTTAAGACGTACTAGAAGCTATAGTAAAATTAGTAGGAAAGGTTATAAACGAAGAAATATTTGAGTATATATAAGAAATATACTAAAGCTACCTTATAGAGCTGGCGAAAGGTAAGAAAGGGAAATATATACTACCCTACAAGAACAGCTACGAAAAATATTAGGCCAGCTATTATTAGAATAATTACTAGATATATAAGGGTATTAAAATAAAGCTAGGAGTATAGCTAAGAATAGATATATAATTGTTGCTAAGAATCTTACTATCTTAGGACGAAATAGAAGATTATATAGAAAATAGGTACTATTAGATTTATAGAAGTCTAATTTACCTTAGAATAGATTATCTATACTAGTTTAATAAAATCGTCGTAGAAGCCGAAAAGCTAAAAAAGATAGTCTTAGAGGTAAGAGAGATATAAGAGGATATTAAAGGATAACTTAATATTATAGTTTATAAAATAACGGGAGTAAGTATATCTAAGGGGGAGGAACATCCTAAAAATAATATATATTTAGAGGAATATAAAGTAATATACCTTATAAGCGAGCGGCCTATATAAGCGAGCGGTCTACCCTATCAACTTTTTTAACCTTTATATATATATAGCTCAATAACTAAGTAATATAATAGCAATTTATAACTTACGCGATTATTCTATAGAAACCTCTATATCCTTCTAGTATATACGAGAATTATATCTAATCTTACTACAGCGGCTACAGCGCGCTTTATACTGTCTGCTCGTACCTAATTACACCCTAAATTAGCGTATTATAGCCCGAGTTTTCTCCTTATTATCCTTTTTAGTAATAATCATCTCTCCTTATACTTTTATTAGGGTCCCTTACGCTTGAATCTTCCTTTTTTTCTACTGTTTCTATTTTATTACTGCTTTATTTACTTTTTAAAGGCTAACGATTTTATTGTATATTAACCCGATCTTGTAACGGCGCAGGCAAGACAATGGGTCCGAATGCGG